>WOVY01000423.1:0-135057 GCA_013436015.1 Rhipicephalus annulatus | reverse complement strand
ATCGCACTCAGGCGCATTCTATTGAACAGCTTCGTATGCAATGTCTACGAGAACACATCATTACCCCCTGTTGAATCAGGAAGCTTCAACCCTCATCATTCTACGTCACACAGAGAACAGCAAACGCGTATAGTCGCGTAACCTGCGTCTCTTACAATACTTGGTAGTGAACACATTTGATGTGGTATGCGAGTTTCAACGCGTAACTGCATTTCTGAGAAATACGTGTGCTTCAGTTTAGGCGCGCTTCAAAGGTCATTAGACCACGTGGTCTAATGGGTCTAATGGTTCCGCATTCTCCAACTATATTCGGCCCATCACAATATCGCAGTTTCGTCAAGTTAAGCCAGAACATTTTTGAGCACAGCGCGAGAACGACGAAGACAGAAGGGTACAGAAGGGATGCAGACGAGCTTCTAACTCGCAACTGAAAAGTTTTATTCGAAGGACACTTGAACGTGGAAGCAATAATAAAAAACTAACGAGAGACGTATCAACAATCGCGGAGAGGTGTTACAATTTAAAATTATACCTATCATCAAACGGCACATGTGCTGAGAAGGTAGCCGAACTTTTTGCCCGTAAGACACATCGATGCCTCACTGACACATGCGTGATACACTCGTTTAATGTGGAATGCTTCGCTCCGAACCATAGTAACAAAGCCCCATCAATTGTCCTTTTGATCCGAAATCCACTGCTCGTATCGCGTCACAAGTGTTCACTCGTTACGTCCCCCCCCCCCCGAAAAAATAATAAAAACATGGTCGGGAATCGAACCCACGACTTCCTTACGGGGCACCGCACGCATCCACAGCCACATCACCCTCTCGACGGCGGCGCGCCTTAGCCAAATTAAGGCACAAAACGCGACGTGACCACAGCCGATAGTAATTACACACGGCAGTCCCACCGGTCGTCATCTGCAGTGCATGCATTAAGCGAGCGCGAGACAGACATCCAATTAGACCTCGACGGCGAGACGCCCTCAGCAGACGGAGGCACAGAAATAATAACGAAACAAAGGCAAAAGGCGCACCTCATCCCGTCCAATTTCGTCAGTCTCGTCCAAGCAGTAAGCAGCGCGACTAGGAGCAGCCACCATGAACATGTGTTATAACAAATACATGCGACAAAAATGTGCAACTTCGGCCGCAACCACACTGCATGTACGGCAGCATCCACGAACGATACGCGCGTTCGCACATGCGTTGCGCAAATGAAAGAGTGGGAACAAGAAATTATTTGGCATCCGAGTAATTTTGTTTAGACTGGACGAACTCTACCCGTCGCGATGGTCTAGTACAGTTACGGTGCTCGACTGCTGATCCGAAGGTCGAGGAATCGAGTTCCGGCAATGGCGCCCCGCTTGACGAAATGATAGAGGCATATGTGCTTAAGTGCACGCTACAGAGGCGGTCCATATATGTATACGTCTGGAGACCGTCTGTACGGCGTCTGTCAGATACTGTGGTCTTATAGGACGTAAAGCCTCAGTTGTTATCATAGACTGAATGAAGCCATCGGCATTGCTATAACAAGCGATATAAGTTAACAGTATACGACGCTAGCGCGCACAATTAACATTAACCAGTGCAAGCATAGAATCAATACTAGCGAACACATTGTATTTATTATTTATTTATTTATTTATTTATTTATTTATTTATTTATTTAGTTTCCGACATGTAGTCGCCGCACGAAAACCCATACATAACTGGAGTAAGTGAACAAATATACTAAACGTTCCATTCGGCGCGCCCTGATGCACTGTGCCGGACTATTACTGCTCCAAGCGATTTCTATTCGATGAATTAATTTTTCCCACGACATTTTTATTTATCAGTTGTACACTTTTTGAACGTTTCCAGCCGCGTTGAATAAAATATATCGATCAGCCATTTGCGATAACGCCCTTGCGCCGCCACTTCAGCAGCCACATTGTTGGGGCCAATAAAGGGGCACAAAATCAATACGCAAGGGGACCTCCTTTTTAACAGACTACGAATCGAAGAGAAAGAAGAGCAATAACTAAGTTCATTCTCTTGCATTTTCTCGAGCACGCAGACATTCAGTTCGAAATGTGCTCGCAAATTGTTCCCCCTCCTCGTATGAGGACCCCCACCATAAGCTCCGAGTCTTCCTCGAGATTAGTGAAATGTCGATGGACTAAATTAGCCGCTCTATAAAGCGCACGGCCCAGTGGTCTCAACGGAGAGTTTACGAACCGTCTAGGCGGAGTCTTCGAGGCATAAAATACGAGACAGCCTCTCGGTTCTCTCCAGTGCTCACCCATTTAAAGCGCGGCGTACTTTTCCCTATTGCTCAAAATGTCGTATCAGGAAAGCACGGGCTAAGTCCTGCGCGCAGACGGACAATCGATGGACTTACGGCAGGGATGTCAAAGTAGCGGGCCGCAGTCGCGAAAATTCACTCCTACAAGGGCCACGATAGTCAAGAGTGTACACGAGCGAGAAGGGCGGGCATGAGGAGGGGGAAGGTTGTAAAAATTTTAGCTATAGCGCTGTCATTTGAGAGTAATTTCACATATGTCATATATGGACCATTCTGAAGAAGGTATACCGTCAGGATATGAACGCTGAAGGTGACCCCTCCAACCACGAAGTCTGGCTCTATACAGCAAGATTAGAGCATCATCGTGACATTTTAACGCGATAGCGTTAAAGAGCTCGTGTCTTGTGTGATCGAAAAATCAAGTTAACAAGATAACCGCGGGAGGCCACTACTTGTCCACGCGTGCGCGCGCGATCACACTGAAAAAGTCGCGCATTCGAAGAAAAAAAAAAGTGCTCAAGGTAGTTTCTTTGCTCAACCACCCCTCCCTGCTTAGCTTCCAGCGCTTGAGTCGGGACGATAGAAGGGAGAATGTGATTGCAGCATGCGAGAAACCTTTGTAACTCCACTCGCACTGGACGGATTCTTAAAATTTTCGCGGCATTGAATTCGTGAGGCAATAAGCTCTTTTAGTGAATTTATTTCAAGGTTACTTGAAAACGTGTTTCAGGGCCCCTTTAAACGCATTTTGATCGACAGGTGTGACGACGTAAACGAGCCCATTCGGCGATAATATCGCGCGCTGGTTCAGTCCACTGTGTGCGTGTTTGTGTGCGTCCAGGTGTATGTAACAAAACATATCAATAAGTATGCTTTGGCGGTTGAAGGGTGCACTATAGAACAGATTTCATTATCGCGTTCAACTCTTTAAAGCGAAGCTCAAGGGTCCCCCAATTTTTATTTTATCTTTATACATTTTATCTATAATCGAGTAGTTATATGATAAATCTTTGCCATCCTCTCGTCAACGTACGTTTGCACCATAAGGGTATATGAAATAAATGCAAAAAGTAAAAAAAAAAGTTTAGAATAACATTAAACAGTTTAATCTGAACATCCAGTCTGCTCGCTTCATCCGCGTCACAACCCCGTGACAATATTGATACCGATCCCGATCACGCTGACTCTTGAGCTTTCTTTCAGGTTATATACCAACACATAGTAACTGCAAAAGCTGCCGCACGGGAAAAAAATGCTTAAGACGAGTCATACAGAGTTCATTCATAAACATACTTATCGAAAAATAGTTTTAAAAATATCGAACAGAGCCATCAGTACGCTGCGAGCCGTTATGGAGAGGTCAGCTGGCCGCGCGTTCTATAGTTATGGGTTAAACTATTAAACTTAAACTTTTACTGGCTTTTAAAATTGGTGACTTTTGCTGGCTTTTGAAAAGGGTTGCCGTTGGGTGGACTTGGAACAACTTTGAAAATCACCTGTTCTCAAGCCCGAAAATCGGGGGACCTTTTTTTTCTCCTTTAACACTTGAACGCGATAATAATATCCTGTTCCTATATAGTGCGTATTTCAAACACTTTGTGTATGAAATCTTTTCGATCTTGCTATGCGCCCACTACGTGACCGGGTGCAGTAGCGCGTGTACCTTTTGTAGTTGGTGATTGAGTTTAAACTTTGAAATCATTATGATAATTCCAATGTTCTGACGCCCAATGGCAATATAAGCTTGTACCACGCATTATTTCGGCAATATTCCATATGTTGTATTGAGAAACATGTATACAGGATGTGAGTGTTTGTAAAGCATGAAAGTTACTTTCACTGCACTTCCAAGCAGAGCAAGTTACTTTCACTGCATTCCCAAGCAGGGGCACGGCTGTGAATAGCCATTCGGATGAAATGTGTGCGTGAAGAGGTGATCGGCTTTGCGTTGCGGTCCAGCATTCGCGCCTTCCACAGACTGCGTATATCGATAGGGAAAAACATATCGTACGGCACGTCATCTAGGCATGGCTATTCACATAAACGATGTTTATGATGAACTTGCCGCCCGACCGGACCGGTATACCACATCTTGATGAGGTGCTCATATAGCCTCGCCACTTTTCTTGTGCAGCGCATTATGATGAACTCTCCCTAGACTACACGATACGGGACACAAACATCACTACACGTGCAACCCATCACGGGTCAACCAGCCTACAAAAAAATGATATGCACCTCTTGGAGGCCTTTCAGGCGTCGCCGGCCTAAACGTAAGGTCGAAGTCTGCAAGTCGGCCGCACGCCGCTACATGTTATATCGGCGGGACGTTTCCTGAAGTGCGTTACAGCACGATAGAGTAAAGAGATGTACTATAGCAGACTAACAGCTAGTGTCCAGTCCCCATCGCAGTCTAAGGTGTCAAAATAATATGTTCCCATCTGTAGGCACCCATTGTACACTACACGGTCAAAAGTGCTCTTTAGACCTTATTAGAAGTACTCTTTAGAATTTATGCACTTATGAAACAATGAGTCTGAAAGACAGAAGGAACGGGAAAAATAGCTACTCAAGAAGAATTGTTGTATATATTGCATAAATGAGGTTTAGGAAGGATTGGAAACGACGGCCTCCGGAACCAATGAGTTGGCAACGCCCGATATTTCAGCGACCGTTCGTAGACGTTAGTTTCAATGAACTCACAAAGGGGTTTTGTTACGTGGGGTATTTCGCGGCCGCTGAGATTCGTCCACAAGCATCTTTGGCTGCGTCCAACCGTTTTCTAATACATGTTTCTTTATACCGGTTTCATCAACGTAATGAAACAACGCATTGTACGTACCCAACGCTACGTATGTACAGTCCACTCGCGATGTATGATGCTCAGCTGCGACGCATTGTGTATCAGCACTAAATGTTCACGTATGTATACTCTTGACATAACTTGGAGTAATGTGTATTCTAAATTATACCCGAACGTCCGGAGCAATACTGTCTGTTTGATCATGCTACAAAGCTGTAACTGCGGGGAAAAAGTGTATGTAAGATGCAACAACGATCCCCATTGCAGCGTGAGGGGCCTTTTACTGTACAGAAAAAAAATTTCCTTCCTGTCATGACGAAACTATGACTGAAACACGAAACTATGTGTTCGGCGAAATGAGAGGGGGCTATGATTCATGAATGCGTGAACGCATTCCATTTAGGGCCGACTATCACGACCACTGAACGCCCTGAACAAGTTTCAACAGCGCTGGTCCCAAACCACAGCCAAACAACGTGGCAGGTAGTTTAAGCCCTCCAACTCACCCAAAACGAGAAGCCATAATCATTAGCGGGAGCTGCTTGCGTACAGCGGAAGCTCGGGACGCGAGCGGTGACCGTGCCTGGAATGAACACGGCGGAGAACCGGCCTCACTAAACTGCGGCACTTTCGACAAATGGATAGCCTCACCTTCGCTGGCGTATGTGTGTACACGATTTAAGACCGCCTAATTGGCCCGCAGTAAGCCCACCATGCCCGAAACCACGCACGCGAAGAATTCCCGAAAATGACGAAGGAAGGGCCGACAGGCAATCGGAATCGAAAGAAAACATTACCGCACACGCGTCCACCCCCCCCCCCCCACCCCCCATACGATGCCCAAGTTACAAACACCGACGTAGAGATACTATGCGGAAACGCTCTATTGAAAACTATCTTATTACCGCGGCGGTTTCTGCTGAATGCGCGGTCAGGTGGCCCTACAACCGCGAGGTCTAGCAGTATACACAGCGAGATTAAAGCTCTCGCGCTGAACAGGAGACTCGTAGGCGCGGTTGAAAACATAGGGACAAATCGGAGTTTAACGAGGCCTTCGTGCAGCTATAGGATCTTCCCGCGCACTTGGATGCTTAAACCGCCGCTCCGCGTATAAAAAGCTCGCGGACATTTCATATGCCACAGTCGGTCATGCATACATCTGGCCGTTTATCTATATAGATACAGAAGCGGTCAAAAATTCTGGCCTATTCTCCGATTCCATAATGAAGCTATATACTTTAGGTGAATAGCTGTTTGACTGGTTCGCCAGCTTTCGTTGTTCGTTGGTTGTTAGGCATTCCGTTGCCGATGCCACAGTTACGTCTCTGAGTAAGCACAAGTGCTGTGTTCGGAAGTAGCCCTAAAGCGCTGACGCATATTCATGCGTTAGCGTTATCAAGCTACTTCTGAACTCCACAGCAATGCAGTTGTCACAACATGCATGCCTACATGTTGTACAACATGCATGGCTCAGGGCTCCCATTCGGAGGGGTGAGGTGGTGGAGGGACATTGATTTGTCACAGCAGCCCCGTTCGCTATTAAGTCAAGGTATAACGCAAACTCCACCCCCCCCCTCCCTCTTTCATGTGCACGCCTATATGACATCATAAGTTTGTAGTCTGGCCGTTGCAGTGCAGACACCTTGCGTGAGTGGACAGTATACACAGAGGAGCAACAACGATATCGAGATAACCTAGCAAAATTCGATGAAGGCCCATTCACTTCAATACGGATTACTAGTTGCCTCTTTTCAATATATGTGAAAAACCTGTGGTCATCCCTTGAAGGGGCCCTGAAACACTTTTTCAAGTAACCATGGAATGAATTCACTGAAATAGCTTATTGCCTCACAAGTTCAACGCCTCAAATATTTCAAGAATCCTTGCAGTGCGAGTGCAGTTACAAAGGTTTGTCGCATTCTGCAATTTCATTCTCTTTTCTCTCGTCCCGACGAAAGCGCTGGAAGCTAAGCAGGGAGGGATAGCAGGGCCACAGAAAAACGTCACGCACGCCTCCTGACCTTGAACACTTTTTTTCTTCGAATACGCGGCTTTTTCAGTGTGATCGCGCGCGCGCGCGCAAACAAGTAGCGGCCTCCAGCGGTGATCTCTGTAACAAGCGAGCGGCCATGTTTAAATCAGCCAATGGCTGATAGATGGACTTGCTACAAGTGATTTCAGGGTATATTGCGTCATTTGTCGAGAGAAGAGAAAGCAATTTTTAGCTGACTTTGATAATTTATTGTGAATTTCAGGCCGCGTGGTGCACTATAATATTTGCCTCGCGTGTTGAAGGGAGCCTCATCTACCAATGGGCAGCGTTTTCTGACCATGCTCAAAAGGCGTTGCAGGGCCCCTTTCAAACAGACGAACAAGAAAGGCGCGCGCTGCGCCACGGTACAGCTCACATGCCGGCACCAAAGTATAGAACGCAAAGGCCATTAAGGGATCACAGTACGCAAAGGAAATGATATTCTGGCTACGCTCTCTTTCCGATAGCATGGTCCACATTAAAATTAAAGAAAGTGCGTCGGAGCGCTGTTCGTGCTTTCCTCCTCGCTTCCTTCATTCTCCCGCTCATGATTTCTCAACAGCGGTCGCGCTATCTGCGCGAGAGGCGCAACGCGCGCAACAAGTAGAATAATTCCGCTCAGAAGCAAACACACCACCAGATGACGAACAGAGCAAAATGATAGAAGAGAGAGGTATTTCGACAGCACTGCAACACAGGAAACAGAGGCGGCTTTTCTTTCCGCTAGGCTCTCACAGAAGCCTTGCTAACGCGAGTGGCTGATGTGGTAAAGCGTGTACTGTTTGGCCACACATGTCGCCACACACGCATGCATGCAGCAAAAGCTACGAGAATTGCGAGAAAGTTTGGACACCAGGCGAGTGCATAGCTGAAACTCCCTTCAGCGTGGGCGACCAGATAGGACCGCATAAATACATACAGTCAAATTTTCTTATAACGAACTAGCATCGCGGATCATGAGTTGGTGCGTTATATCTAGCGTTCGTTGTAACAGGTGATATAAAAATACGCTCTAGAAAAATCGGAAATAAGGCTCACTCAAAATTGCTATAAATATGCAAGAACTCGTGAACTGAAAAGATGCAGTGTAAGGTCGCAAACGCTAGACAACGAAACCTCTAACTGAGGTATACTTTTAGACGTGTTTGCTGGTTACGGTGCGAAGAGAACGTTAGTAGCGCGTGCCAAGGAAACACAAAAGCCTATTTTCCGGTGCAACCAAAACGGGTCAGTTGTACAAGAAATTCCACGGCTTTACAATATCGTCCTCTAGCTTCAATATAAACCTTCCTGTCAAAATGGCTGATTGGGCGAGTTGGTGATTCAGTATTGCTTGAAATAGGACAGCCACACGTAGAGAACACATATGCAAGTGTTTTTTTTTTCAAACAATCATAAACTTGCACGGTTCTGAGTACGTCACGCGAATCACACCTTCGAGCACCAATCTTTCAGACTTCAGTCTACCTCGACTATACCGTCCCGAAGGACACGGGATCGAATCCCGGCCACGGCGGCCTCATATACGATGAAGACAGAGTGCTGCAGGTCCGTGCGCGTAGATTTAGGTGCACGCTAAAAAACCCCAACTTATCGAAATTTATGGAGCTCTACTCTGCGGTGTCTCTCATAATCACTTCGTGGTTTTTGGGAAGTATATAAAACACCGGCAAGCAAAATATACGCCCTATTCTGTACGTCGCCCTACCTCGCATATGCGGTCCACGCTGTGATCGACGAAACAATCGCGGACGTTCGCATATACTGCCTTCCACATTTTCGACAATGAAGTTTTCTGCTGCTTGACACGATTAGTTTTTGTAGGCGCCTGAGTGAGTGAATAAACTTCGTGGCGAGATCAGGCATCTTTGTCGTCCGGGCTTATAGACCGCACATGTATTGGTACCAGGAGACACACGACGTACATATATGGAAACTCCCTCAACGATGTAATCGTTCGAACATCAACTCACAGATAACTCTTAAGCCACGACGAGGTCCTAGTTAACGAATGCGGAGAGAGAACAATCCGCTTGCGACCCACTGGTCGGCGCGTACTGCTTTCGTAGATGTCGGTGCGCCAGCGGACAAGCTTGGTCAAATGGACATGGAATTTTTCTTAGCAGTCACAGTCGGGGGTACAACTTGAAGTGACTTGAGATGACTGGCCTTTTAATTATCAGCAATACTTACATGCAAACTCATTTCGAAAGCAAATAAATACATTTTCAGATCGGCATATCTGCTGCGCCACAGTGCGGTCATGAGAACGGTCCCACGCGGTTCAACGAGTGCGTGTGAGAGGACTCCGCTCGTTGTTGCGACAGCTCGCGGTTACGAGAGGGCAGCTGAGCTGAATCACAAGCGCAAACAATAGAAGGGAGCGGGTCGGCTACTGTCTGATGCCGTCGTCGAAAGCACCGGCTCTTGCCGGCCCGGTTTACTGGACGCACACACCGCGGCGGCGTCTTTTTCCAAAATGCGGGATTGCGAATGGCGTAAGCGGACAGGTGCGTCGACGTGCGTGAAGAGAGCGAGAGAGAGAGAGCTCTGCGCAGCCTGCTTTTATTACGCAACTCGATCGAAACTGAATCCGCAGAATTAAATGGTAAAATTCTGCATTACGCGCGGTTTCGAAAGTTTGAGCGATTGATTTGTGGGGTTTAACGTCCCAAACCACCATATGATTATGAGAGACGCCGTAGTGGAGGGCTCCGGAAATTTCGACCACCTGGGGTTCTTTAACGTGCACCCAAATCTGAGCACACTACAACGGTTTCGAATGTTTGGTTACTGTAATATCTCGCCGCAATACAACAGCTCAGCCATTTCATGAGCTCCGTTAACTATAGTACACACATCATAGAGTGAGGGGGAACAATATTATTAATAAAAGGGGTGGGACGGACTCTTAAGACTGGCTTTCAACAAGGACCTTATTCCCCCGCGCCTCCCCCTTGTTGGTCGAGTCCGCAAGAAAACACGCTTCACAATGGGGGAGCAGAAACATATACAGGCGTGCACAGAGTTCCCCTTCAGGAGAGGGGCGAAGGTTATTATTATTATTATTATTATTATTATTATTATTATTAGTAGTAGTAGTAGTAGTAGTAGTAGTAGTAGTAGTAGTAGTAGTAGTGGTGGTAGTGGTAGTGGTAGTGGTAGTGGTAGTGGTAGTGGTAGTGGTAGTGGTAGTAGTAGTAGTAGTAGTAGTAATAGTAGTAGTGGTAGTGGTAGTAGTAGTAGTAGTAGTAGTAGTCGTAGTAGTAGTAGTAGTAGTAGTAGTAGTAGTAGTAGTAGTAGTAGTATTTTCACCAATACAGTGTTTCTGAAAGGGTGAGAAAAAAAAGCAACTATAGCCGCTTGACAAGTTGACGACGATGCTCTCAAAACTACGGGAACTGGCATAATGGGCACAAATGTGGGAAGAACTTGGTATCGCAATACAAACTCCGTGGTCCTCGACTGGTATTATCGTGAAAAACCTTCTTCACGGTCACAACCCTGCTCATGAAACGATGCCAGGGCAGGTGGCATAGTGCAAAGGTCTAGTGCAGACGTGTCGCACTTCTGAGATAAGTATTGAGTGCCCCCCTCCCCTAGACCTCCCGCCCTCCTCTGCAAACGCTCATGGAAAAAACACGGTTTGGGTACGGCGTCTCGCGCAACGAGTGTTGCAACAGCGCTGGCACAGTCGGCGAGTACACGAAGTTTGTGTTGCAATTACGCCTCGAGTGCAGTGTAGAGTCACCAGCAGAGCTTCCCCCGTATGGAACGAATGTTTAAACTCAATGCAGTTCGCTTGAAGGGATCATGCAGCAAATAGGTTTATTTGTAATAATGGTCATCTATAGCGAATTGAGGGGAGGACGCGAGTGAGGAACGCGAACGGCCATTGTTTGCATTTGACAGTTGTAGCCCGCAAATAGAGATGCTCACGACGAACTCTGCTATCGCGATGGCATCTTGGTGTTTGCATTCTTTCCTCGCTGTATATGCCTTGATATGTGACAAGACACGCCTTGTCGGTGGTACTGGTGCTTGATTACAGACCCGCCGCCGCGATGGTCTTGTGGCTAAGGTACTCGGTTGCTGACCAGCAGATCACGGGATCAAATCCCGGTTGCAACGGCTGCATTTCCGATGGAGGCGGAAATGCTGTAGGCCTGTGTGCTCAGATTTGGTTGCGCGTTAAAGAACACCAGGTTGATGATTGATGATTGATATGTGGGGTTTAACGTCCCAAAACCACCATATGATTACGAGAAACGCCGTAGTGAAGGGCTCAGGAAATTTCGACCACCTGGGGTTCTTTAACGTGCACCCAAATCTGAGCACACGGGCCTACAACATTTCCGCCTCCATCGGAAATGCAGCCGCTGCAGCCGGGATTCGAACCCGCGACCTGCGGGTCAGCTGCCGAGTACCTTAGCCACTAGACCACCGCGGCGGGGCAAAAGAGCACCAGGTATATGGCCGAAAGTTCCGGAGTCCTCCACTGCGGCATCTCTCATAATCATATGGTGATGTTGGAACCTTAAACCCCACATATCAATCATCATCAATCATTTGATTGCTGACACTAAGGTAGCGAGATCGGATGCAGCCGCAGCGGTCGCATTTCCACTGAGGTGAAAAACCGTGTTCTTCTATTCATCTGCACGTTAAACAACCTCAGATGGCCGAAACTTCCACAGAACTCCACTTCAGCGTCTCTAATCATCATTCTTGAATTTATCAACGAGAAAAAAAACACGATTTTCGAGGCATTCCTTAAGACACACAACATCGAAACGCTGCAGGAATATAAAGTTTCAGTAACGAATTTATCAAAGCCATTTTTAAAGCAAAGAAAGGATATTTTAGAACAATTTTCGATAATGACTGCCTACAAAAGAGCGAAGAGGTCTGGAAATAAAATAATCTCTTGAATATAAAGTCAGTATCAGACACCGTTCCCTGTATACATGGCGAGTGATAATTTGTCCCTTATCTGGGAAACACTCGCGAACAATTTGAATTACTCTTTTTTTTTACAGATAGGAAGCATTAGATAGAAAGCAGATAGAAAGCGCGGTTACCTCTATAGATGTTCCAGTTTTTTTTTTCAGCCTATAATTTTGTTTCTGAGGTGATTGCCCTTTCTCCCGGCCTTCATAACAGCCACAGACCTGATGCGGACGGCTTAGTAAATAAACCTGATAAGTACGTACTAGGTTTAATCGCTTCAGCCATTGCACATATATTAAACAAAGCTACCTCACGCGGCGTTTTTCCAAGTAGCATGCGAATCCCTACAGTCACAGCAATTCATAAAGGCGGTGACAAAAATTTATTCTCCAACTACCATCCAGTCTCAATTATGCCAGTATTACTCGAAAAACCTTGATAAAGTTGTTAACTTTAGTAGAAGATTCAATCTCTTAACTAACAACTAGTTCAGACTCAGAAAAAATCACTTGGTATAAGACGCACTTTTGCCTTAAAAGAGCTCATATTGGAAAACAGAAACGAAATCATCGACAAGCAAGCTATATCTCGATTTCAGCAAAGTCTTCGACCATGTGAATCATGACATTCTCTTACAGAAAATGGAATGCTATGGATTTCGGGGAGTCGCCTCACAACTTCTTCGCGCCTACCTACACGATAGACGTCAATTTACCGAATTAGGCACTCACAGATTACGTTTGAGGCGCATCTCTTGTGGAGTACCACAAGGCAGCATTTAAGGGCCAATATTTTTCTTCTTTAACATAAATGATATCATACAATTAGACACCACTTGCCAGTTCATCATTTACGCTGATTATTGCACCGTATTTTTTAAAGGCCAAGAACTCTGCAGTGTTCAACCTGAACGAAGCACTTTCTGCTCGAAGCTGAATGACTGGTGCAAGGCGAACGGTTTTGTATTGAATGAAGCCAAAACTTTAGGTGTGTGGTATATCGTGCTTGCGGAACGCTAGCTGTGGTACCTGAGGGGCTTCATCTAGGTCTGCTTACTGTTCACGTTGAAAAATGCGTCAAAATATTTGGCGTCATCTTCCACGAGTATATGTCATGGAATGACCAAGTAAACGTGTTTACGTTGAAATTGGCTAAGTGTTTAAGTATAATTAGCCATCATGGACACATACCACCACCTGCAATAAGAATGTTACTTTACGACGCACTTTTTTGATTGCCACCCAAGTTACTGCTTTCTGGTAAAGGTGAAACTGATTGATATGTGGGGTTTAACGTCCCAAGACCACCATATGATTATGAGAGACGCCGTAGTGGAGGGCTCCGGAAATTTCGACCACCTGGGGTTCTTTAACGTGCGTAAGGGGTGAAACTACAGCCTTTAACATGTCAAAACTGGGCGTGTTACCAAAAAAATTGTTCGAATGATTTAAAATGCTCCCTATCACATCGCCCCTCTTTTCAAACAATATCGAATTGTTGAAATATCAGATCTTTATACTTTAAAATCGCTCTCCTGCTACAAAAAGGCAGCACTCTGGAAATTGATTGATTGATATTGTGGTTTAACGTCCCGAATCCACTATATAATTAGAAAAGACGCCTTAGTGGAGGGCTCCGGAAATTTCAACCACCTGGGGTTCCTTAACATGAGCACTTGGGAATTCAGACATATTTCAACTCTCGAGCCTTCAACAAAACGAAATCGCTTATCATGTCCGATATAAACCACTTTGACACGTTCCATTATCACGCACACGCTATGGAACGCAACGCATCCGACACATCGTCCGAAGAACATTAAAGTATTTCGAAGTGCAAGAAACAAATGCTTTATTCCACACAAACAAAAAAGAAATGATATGGCTGTTCGATTAACTATTCAAACTTTTGTTTGTGATAATAAGGCATACACATATTTTGCAAGTTGCTTTCCTTTCTCATTCATTCTTCATATACTCTACATATATATCTATATCTATCATATGTAAATGTGTATATATATATATATATATATATATATATATATATATATATATATATATATATATATATATATATATATATATATATGAATAAAAAGAAGACACACGTTGAAAAACGGAAAGGTTTCTTTACGTTTCGGCCGTGGGACCGGCCTTCGTCAGAATAAATATATATATATATATATATATATATATATATATATATATATATATATATATATATATATATATATATATATATATATATATATATATATATATATATATATATATATATTAATTCTCTAAGATCAAGTGCTGTGCCCTTCTGTTTCCCCGCCGATTGGTGGATGGGGCTTTGTCAAGCTGTAATTGCACAGCTTATTTCCCGACGACCATCTTTATTCACGGTAACTGTTTTTTGGTAAACGATTGAATGATTGATTCATTGATTGATTGACTTTTGGGACCAAAACTACTTTTAATTTATTATTTATGCGCTGCTAGATCAATTTTGGGTCTCTATAGTACACAAAACTATATATATGCGGTCAAGAATAGTTGAGCAGTGGATTCGTCCCAATCGCGTGAGCGTTCATGAAGTCCTCCTATAACCGGCATAATGGCGCGCGTACCTATTCTTCGCATGTGACAACGCATCAGCTTAAGCACACGCTTTGATACGTATGTTGGCCTCGGCCCACATTGCATTTGTCTGCGTGGCAGGTGGTCATGTCAGTAGTCACACTCCACTTGTGGTCTTCGCGCGAGCTATAAGACGCACTCGGTCATGCAGCGTCTTGAACGAGTATGCACGTCAAATAAAACTTAGCTCCAGCACAAGGTGTGCAGTACAACGTAGTTTCTGATATGGCGTGTCATATATGCATTGTACTCACCTTATTGGTAAAGATGTTGCATGTGTAATACTATAAACATAGCAATAAGTGTGTGTGTGGGGAGGGGGGGGGGTATAGGCGGCAACTTCTACGGCTCATTTTGCAATAAAATATCCTCTCATAGTTCATTTATTCTATATGTACAGACACAATAGACCACCCACTTCTATTTTCGGCTAAAACCGACATTTGTAGGGTGAAGCATGTCATGGCTCGTAACATATTTTGACCGCAATTCAGCCTTTCTCGAACACCAACGAGCGCAACTAGCAGACGGACAAGAATAACGTTAGAGTATACACGATTATTTTGGTGTTTTTTTTTAAATAGAAATATAAGTGAAGGCACTGCCCCCATTTCTTCGTGACGGCTAGATCTTTCCACTTGGCTGTTATACGATATAAAAACTAACAATCAAAATGAGTATAACCACGTATAGAGTCCTGCATCGATAGGTTTTAAAAAGTATAAATAAATGTATAGAGTCCCGCACCGATAAGTTTAAAAATTCTCATCTGGGCAGCAAACCAGTGCACAGTCGCGGTGCCCACTTACAATAGAGTGCCCCAAATACTCCTCACAAATCTTCGCGTCAGTCAAATTTCATGATCAATCTGTTAAGTGGCCATTTTTTTTAATTATCTCGGTGGCAAAAGGCTCTTTGCAGGAACGTCTTTGTTTCGCCCATTTTACCCGACCGCTTATATCTGCTAATTTTAAAAGACATTTATATTTAAAAATAATGCCACAATTATTGTTTCTAGTCATCTTAAGTTGCCTAATGCTACAGAAAAATTTAACTATAATGACACCCAGCAAATATTCCTTTCCCTTAACTTTTTGATGATTTTCCGACATGATTAAACCACTCTGTGTGTGAGTACAATTTTTTTTTATTAGAGAGCCTACATGGTCACCCTGCCGCGGTGGTCTAGTGGCTAAGGTACCCGGCTGCTGACCCGCAGGTCGTGGGATAGAATCCCGGCTGCGGCGGCTGCATTTCCGATGGAGGCGGAAATGTTGTAGGCCCGTGTGCTCAGATTTGGGTGCACGTTAAAGAACCCCAAGTGGTCGAAATTTCCGGAGCCCTCCACTACGGCTTCTCTCATAATCATATGGTGGTTTTGAGACGTTAAACATCACATATCAATCAATATCAATCAATCAGCCTACATGGTGATGTAGGCTCCGTATTTTTCATACTTTGTCAGAGCCTTCATATGACTATGATGCAAACTAACATTCGTAAAGCTGCCCGCCCGACTGGTGGTAGAATAGCGCTAAAAAAATTGGCCCCGTATCAGCATGTTACACTGCAAATGTCGTCGAAACTTACGTCTGGAGAGTGTGAACAAAACGTTTATTTGTTGTTCTGTGCAAGGAACCCGGTGAATGGTATTCTGGAGGCGCCGCGTTGCTTTGAGCGTGCATCGGAGGCGAACGAGCGCATCAAGTCACGTCACATGTGAGACATGAGCGCTATCTGGCAGTTTTCTTGGACAACGAAGGGCGCGGCGTGCGCGCCCGTCTCGGAAGCGATAAGGTGTAGAACTCAAGGCGACAGGTAGGTGCCACCACCGTTCTGTCTTAGCGAAATTTAAGCGTTGGAAACATTTGCCTTTTCGTGCAAG
The DNA here is from genome assembly GCA_013436015.1 of Rhipicephalus annulatus. NCBI lineage: Eukaryota > Metazoa > Arthropoda > Arachnida > Ixodida > Ixodidae > Rhipicephalus > Rhipicephalus annulatus. Next base: position 118,465 of record WOVY01000423.1, on the reverse strand, counting down.
CGTTACATTGTAAGCGCAGCGTGATAAACTATACGTTCCTTATAATATACTCATGTATGCCTTTTCTAGTAAAAAAGCACACATTCAGAATATTGACGTGTTGTTATGGTACCTCAGATATCCGCAATAATTGCTTTTTATTTGACAATAGCAAAAGTATGAACGCTGAACCTTGAGCAATATTGGAGGGCGCTGCGGACAGGATCGGCCATTTAAGTTATCTTTTGGCGCTGTTTGGGGTATTGTTAAGGGCAGAAAAACAGACAAATGTACAGACAGACAGACAGACAGACAGACAGACAGACAGACAGACAGACAGACAGACAGACAGACAGACAGACAGACCAAACTTTATGCGTCGAATGTCCCCAAGAAAGACTATCGTCTTTAAAAAGGCAAGCAAGTTACTATCCGAGCACATGTCGGCAGTGCATACCTTTTCACGTATGCCCCGCAGCGGTGGTCTAGTGGCTAAGGCACTCAGCTGCTGACCCGAAGGTCAAGGGATGGAATCGCGGCTGCGGTGGCTGCATTTTTGATAAAGGCGAAAAAACTGTAGGTCCGTGTTCTCATATTTGGGAGCACGTTAAAGAACCCCAGGGGGTCGAAATTTCCGGAGCGCTCCACTACGGCGTCTCTCATAATCATATGGTGGTTTCGAGATGTCAAACACCACATATCAACCTTTTCACCCATAGTCCCGCACAAAACATACGGTATTCATTGTACTGGTTTCCATAGATGCGCGTGTTATCGTAAGTCTTGTGAATGAACTGAATATAACATTGAAAATAACTCCAGAACAGGCGAGTTATAGTGTATAAGGTAAAACTGCGACGCATTACACATCAACTAAATACTGCGGTCTTATGCGCCAAAGCCACGATGTGATAATGGCGCGCGCCGAGTATAGTACGTGGGGTGGACTTCGCCATAATCTTGGCCACGTATAGGTTCTTTTAATCTGCACCCAAACCTAAGTATATACGTTGTTCTCTCATTTCCCCTCCATCGGATTACATCGAACAGAAATTGAACCCTGATTGATTGATTGATATGTGGGGTTTAACGTCCCAAAACCACCATATGATTATGAGAGACGCCGTAGTGGAGGGCTCTGGAAATTTCGACCACCTGGGGTTCTTTAACGTGCACCCAAATCTGAGCACACGGGCCTACAACATTTCCGCCTCCATCAAAAACGCAGCCACCGCAGCCGGGAGTCGAACCCGCGACCTGCGGGTCAGCAGCCGAGTACCTTAGCCACTAGACCACCGCGGCGGGGCCAGAAATTGAACCCTCGCTCTCGATCAGTGCAACACCTGTAATTATAACGTACGGCAGGTATGCATGCGCTGCAGATCGATATGCACAGAACAAGACGTGCATCAGAGACGAGGTGCTTACTTCTAGCTGGGCATAGTACGCTTTGTCAGGGTCCTTCAACAACCTTTTTTTTTTCGACTAAAATTACTGAAGGACCCTTCTCCTGCGTGGGGGATAGCCAGAGCTCTCACAACAGCGCGAGAGTACCACACGAGCACTTCGCAAAATAGTGAGCACCATTTACATGTACACTTGGCCAGCATCTGTAGATAGGTCTTACCTGCAAGAATATCCTCTCAACTAAAAACCTTTGTTACGAGTCTGCTTTTCCTACTCGAAGCGCCTTCACCCTAGCTGGCGAGGGTGCGGAGGCACCACAGAAGCTTTTCAAGAATCACTGCGCGTCAAGCCTAACTGTAAGCTCCCTAGTGAACAAAAAGAAAAGAAAGAAATTAAACGAAGAAAAAGGAAAAGGATGTTGATGAAAAAAAATTGGTTTCTGTGCCGGTCTGTTGTCGAGGTTACTCGTTTTGAAAAGTATACTTACTCGCACATGAACACAAACTTAAAATTTGGGGCGCAAAAAAAAATGATTTTAATCAAAAAGCGAAAAAATCGGTAAAAAAGGAATTTCAGCCTTCGTATTCCAAATACAAGTAATCACTCCGTGGTTGTGAAATGGCTAGGATCTTTTCGTCACAGATGGCAGCGAAGATGACTTACCCCCGTATTCACAGACACTCACCGACTCGAGTTCCACCTTTCACTTTACAGAGTTGAGCAAGCACTGCGCCACCGCTCGGCTGAAAATGACGCTGCGCTACTCAAGAATCGCAGCAGATCATTGCTCATATGCAGTGACTTGCCGTGCCTAAAGGCGGCGCTCCGATCGGCTTTCTCAAGTGAAGGTGAAGTGTTGAGTGAAGGGACGTTCTAAAATACGGGGGTTAGCCCCTGTATGCGCTGCCGAACTGAGCGTGACTGCTTAAGTCACCAGTACTACTCAGCAGTGGCAGCAATAGCGATGTTCGAACAGCCAAATGGATGGAATGGACGAATTGATTGATTACGAAAACAGCTTTCACCTTTGGGACGATTCAAAGTGATGTCGAAATGTGGTGCACTCTACACTCGCAGTCGGAAAGATAAGACCTTCGCGGTTCCGAATGAGAAACTCGCCTTGTCAAAAGTAAGAATTAGAAAAAAAAAGTCACTGGCGCGACTTTATACGGTATACGCTCCTTGCCTTCAGAACGATCATACGCTCCAAGAAAGAAGCATTATTAACCTCCTCCACGATCAGCCACGCGATTATCGCCGTTCAGCCGCACGCCTTGACCCGGAGTGAGAATCGATACCTCCGAGACACCTGCTTGGTGATTAAAAAACTCTATATCAACGATCTTATACGGAAGGCACAGCGCTCACCAGCAGCTGTACACCTCGCGTCAGCCTCGCGCAAAACTGTCGTTATTCTAAGCATACAGTGTACACAGGCCTCCGTGAAGGTGCCCAGCTATATTTAACTGTTGCACGACGCTGGGCTACAGTTTACTAGAACACTCTAGCTGTACCCCGCTGTCTAAACAGTGTAACGCCGCGCGATACCAATTGCTATCAGCGTTTTAAAGTGGTAAACCTTGCCCGTCTGAAACGTACAAGCGTACACGGTACGCTGGCACAAAACTATTTACACTATATGCGTACAACAGCTCTCTATTCTCGCACCATGAGCGGTAACTTATTTTCGTCTATTTTGTTCTTCCTTTCGTATTTCCCTTACGCACATCCTAGTACCAGCACCATGTGTGTAATATAGCCTCGTGTGGAATCTTTTTTCTCTGGATGAAGGTGGCGCCGCCTCATGCAGCCCTTATAAAAATAAGGCTCGGCGCCCGTTCAGTTGTCGTTTAGGTCGCCCTCTGTGAATTCTAGACTCACATGACGGTAGTTATAGCGCGAGAACAGAACGACGACAAAGGGACAAGAAGGAGACGAGCGCTAGTTAGCGTGTTCTCTAGGTCGATCATTGAGACACCTTCCGGTCGTTCCGACATAACAAGCACCACAGGAAAGGGGGGTCCCATAACAACACCCCGAGAACATGCCACATACCAGTTCCTATGCTTAACTTTACATTGAGTTGATGACTGCTTTTTCAGGGGGTTTGTATATTTGGTGAGACTAGTTAATTTTGACGGTGCAGAGACAGGTTAATTTTGACACGAACGCCCACACGTTTTCCGATTTTCTTGAGCCTTTGTGATATCTGGTGTTAGTACGGAACAACAGCTATCCTTTCACGCTCTGTATCCGTGTTGCTCGTATCCTGTCCCTGCCTCTGCTCTGCCCTACTGGTCCACAGGATAGACTCAGCGATAGATGCGACAAACACTTCAGAAAAACCCGAAGTCATAAGGCGGGGCACTTGAGCTTTGAAGCTCACAGAGATGTTGTGAAAGCACGACCTGTTCAAGGCATTCTCAAGGCAGGTCCGTGCTATGCCTCACTTTACTAGCTTGCTGTGTGCGGAAGAAAAAGGAAACAAAGGTTTCTGCGCATGTGGTTCATAGCACCAACAAATACGCTGTCCCTTTGTCGTCGTTTTGTTCTCGCGCTACCACTACCACCATGTCATACAAACTAGCCCAAACCACCACACTTCTAGACTCACAGTCTAAGCGCAAAAGAAATACACTACACAGCCCCCTATCCCACCCTTTAAACTTGCTACAGAGGCGTGGCCTGTCATCTAATTAGGGCAGCGTTGGAATTGCTTCACTAGCCTTCGGAGGTCATTATTATGTCACGCATAGCTTTGAGAAAGTATTTACCAATGGATACAACAAGCGATTGCGTCCACGTGGGTATCATAGCGACGGCACACTCGCTTTATAATTACTATTATTACACTACCTGCGGATATTTTAAGTACAGTAGAAATAAATATCATTGCTCATAAAAATGATAGTGATCGTAATTTCTATAAACAGAATTTCTCTTTAATCACGAAATGGTCAGACGCCAGAACGAACTCTTCAACAGCGTCGTGCCTGTTGAAGCCGCAATATGGGACTCGGGAAGTCTCATTTCCTGATTTTTTTTTTGCATATTGAATTTCGTTGGCCACACTTTGCTATATAAACCCATTGTTACAGGCACGATCGGCAGCGGATGTAATAAAACACATGCAGTTATGTAAACTGTCTGGACTGTTCGCAACAGAAAAGCGAAAAAGGGGGCAAGCTGATACCTCAACGCACTCCCTTCCAATGTTCCGTTTGAAAGCGCTTCGCAACATAAGCCATGTAAGCAAAGCCCGAGTGGATTATTCTTTTTACTTTGTTTTATTATATTTTTTTTTCTGTTCGCGCTATTCGACTACGTAGAAAGGCGCGCGCAACGATGTCGCTAGACTTGGTTTGTACCTCGGACCAACTAGTTGCTAGCGCGGGAGAGAGGCCACGTGAGCACAACCTATACACCAGATGTATTTTGTTTGTCGCTAGTTTGTCTGCGATCGCCGAACAATCTTTCTCGTGTCGTACGCAACGCGTGGACGCACGAACCGCGCAAGGCGCGGCAAGCGGCGCCGCTCATTCGCTCACGCGAGTCACATCTCGCGCATTGGCGAAAAGCAGCGGCGGAACAATATTTTTTTTCTCTTCCTCCTCCGACGAACCTTCTCTCTCATATCCGCCCGCGATTACTAGTTCCGCACGCAATACCCACGTATGACATCAGTCGCGCCAGAGCGCAATCGCCCGCCGCCGCGTACGCTCGCAGGCGGCGGCGACTGCATGCACCACTTGTAAACAGAGCGAAAGTTAAGGCAGATAACGGTTTCCAAAAAATGCGGACTGCTCGGGCGTTGGCCCGATGGGCCGGACAGTGCATGGCGGCTTGGAGGAATGGTTAGACGGCCGCACGTTTCCGGCCCCTGTTTGTATGGCGCGTCGTTATAGGGGAAAAATAATGAAGCACCCGAAAACGCATGCTTGGAATCGCATGCCGAAGAGTCGTGGCCGACATCGCTTGAAAATCAAATTCTAGATGGTTACCTCGGTGAAACCAACTTACCTGCTAGAGTCTACGTGCTCTAAAACGCGCGCTTCGTGCGAAGAGTTCGCGCGCAACTACGGCGGATCGCCGTATACAAATGCGGCCGGCCGATCAGGCGCACACCTCACCTCTGAACGGCGTGTAACGTCGAATCTTCTCCGGGAACTGGAAACTGTTGGCGAGTGGAAAACCGCGCTCGGAGAGCTTGAGCCCCATGTCGGTCGACGCGTTGTTCGGACAGCCCGGTACGGGGCACAGGGTATGGCAAGCACTCTTGTCGAAGCCCTTTTCGTAGGCCGGTGCGGAACTATCTCCTTCGCCGACGGACAACGCGGCACAAACGAACACCACCACGGCGACGAGCATGCTGAAGTGTGCGCGAAGCACGTTTTGCAGAACGCGCGTGAGTGTGTTCGAATCGCGGTCTCTGGCTTCGAACCACAGGTTCGCGCGCCGGGACCCGGGGTATCACGCCCAAAAATTGCAGACGATCGAGCAGGGAGCGCCGAACGAGCGACACGCCATGCGCCACCTGTCGTGAGCGATAAAAAGGACGCGGGCGCCACGACAGCACTGCGGCTGTTCACTCAACGAGAGCAATCGAAACCGAAACCATTGTAGCACGGTCGAAGCCAGGCGCGCGCTTTAATCAAACCTTTCTAGAAACTCGGAATGCTGACCCAACGTTTCCAGCCTTAAATTATGAGCGAATAGACAGAAATAACCAGAGTGCGTTATTGAGTTTGCAGGTTTAACCGCTATTTCATGAGAGGAACTCTTGTTCTTTTTGAGGCAGAATTATCATGAGCTAGCTGAACCGCGCAGGCGCGACACCCTATTCCTTTGTATTAAAGAATACTTGACGGCGCTACACAAAACGCGGACTCAAAAGAACGCAATGAACAAGACGAGTTTTGTTGAAATGTGGAACTACCTCAATTCTCAAATCAACCTTACGCTTGCACACATATCCTCCGCCAACTATTGTTCGATATGTGGGGTTTAACGTCCCAAAACCACCATATGTTTATGAGAGACTGTAGTGGAGGGCTCCGAAAATTTCGACCATCTGGGTTTCTTTAACGTGCACCCAAATTTGGGCACACGGGCCTACATCAGTTTCGCCTCCATCAAAAATGCAGCCACCGTAACCGGGATTCTATTACGCGACCTGCGGGTCAGCAGCCGAGTACCGTAGCCACTATAGACCACTACGGCGGGGTATATATATACATACATATATATATATATATATATATATATATATATATATATATATATATATATATCGGGTGTGTGTGTGTGTTCAGATATGAATGAAATGCACTTGATATTGATTTTGATTGACTTGATTTTTTTCTACTTCGTCGACAAATGTGCAGATGTAGCTGTTATACGTGTCTGGAATAGCATATAGAAAGCCTGCGGATAGAAAGTCTACGGCTGCTGCTGTGCGAGCTCATGTCTCAAGCAATTGCATATATCATATCAGCGTCCGGCAACGATCACGCTGAAAAACAAGAGAAAAAAAAGAGACGACAACACACGGATTCGACAGAAGAATAAAATACAAGCGCAGAGATTCATAAGCTCTTACACACATGTACAGATGCTTATATATAAGATGCTGAGACTTACAAGCACATATTTTCACTGGAGAATGTAACCACTTGATTGAGTAGTATGCTCTTAAATATACAGCTTTGGTACGCAGCTAGGGTTTCATGTATTTTAAATGCGATGAATTTCTTTGCGTACCGCAGGCACTCCATCCATCCATCCATGCATCCATCCATCCATCCATCCATCCATCCATCCATCCATCCATCCATCCATCTAGCCGCCTACGTCTGCATAGGTGCTCTTGGGATCAACCCCTAACTATAGGATTGATTGATTTGTGGGGTTTAACGTCCCAAAACCACCATATGATTATGAGAGACGCCGTAGTGGAGGGCTCCGGAAATTTCGACCACCTGGGGTTCTTTAACGTGCGCCCAAATCTGAGCACACGGTTCTACAACATTTCCGCCTCCATGGGAAATGCAGCCGCCGCAGCCGGGAATCGAACCCGCGACCTGCGGGTCAGCAGCCGAGTACCCCCTAACTATAGGCGTAAACCAAGATTAGTATATATGGGTATGATCGTGTGACGAATACGACTTGCTGGTCATGACATGAATAATGTCCAAATCCCTCCGCGTACGTCGTCACTCTCCGCCAGACAGAGTCACATACCCGCGGACGGGTATGTGCCACTGGTATGTGCCAAAGGTCATTGACAGTTTGTATCTGCCGAGGAATGCCAAGAACAAGATATGGGTGGTTTAGTGCGCGAGCGTTAAGCAGAAGCTATAACCTGGGCAGCGGTGACCCGACAAAGAATGAATGTTTGGGTCACAGCAGTAATCGAGCTCCAACATTCTACCCAGAGCCACGCCAGGTCTCAGAAAACTTCGCAAATGGACCCTATAGTGTTCGTCAAACTTCAGTTGTGGTTGCAGTGCTGGCTATGTAATTTTAAAACATTACATATGTACGCCTGTGATACGTCATCAGGTCTCGTTAACGTCAATTGTAGTTAGGCGCCATCCACTGAAGTTTATTTATGTACCAGTGCCCAGGGCTACTATCCTCGCAAGCACCAGCGCTTCATATCAGCTTACCGCTTCTCGTATTGCTAATATTCATGTTGCTGTTGGCATTGTTATGCAATTGTAAACTGGTGATATAAAAAACATATCCGACCGTTTAACATATGTCTGTGCGACATTTGTACATATTAACCTAAGGTCACTTCATAATGTTTCAATCAATAAAATAATTGCAACACAGTCACCTTCAACCACATGGTTCGCATCAGATCGATTCCGAAGGTACGTCAAATCTGCCGAACGTTTTTCATCGGTACTATTGGTCGGGTATGGTATGGTATGGTATGGTATGGTATGGTATGGTATGAAAAACGTTATTTAGGTGAACTAGGTAGTAGCGGGCCACTCCCACGTCGGGGCAGATAGGCCTCACCTGTCCGCCACGTCGTGGGTCTGTTGAACTGCTCATAGCTGCGTCCTTAAATCCGCACTGCGTAGCACGGCATCCCACTTTGACGATGTAACGTTTTCAGCCCGTAACGCAGAGCACCACGACATCATATGATCTAAGCTGGCGAAGTATGAGCAAAGCGCGGAAGTGTTTGACGTCTGAATTTCAGGGTAAATTTTGTGCAAGAGTGCGGGACTAGGGGAATCTGCAGCCCCGACCTGCAGGAGTCTGAGCGTCAATGCCTGAGACCTGTTCAGTTTACTGTGCGGTGGCGGATACTTTCGCCTCCTCAAATAAAAACTTGCAAAGTTCATTGTACGTCGTTGGAGGATTTTTGTTGTCCAGAACCTCTTCGTCACGCCGTTCAGTAGCTACGCGGTCGACTACTCCTCGCGCAGCTCTGTGGGCCTTCTCGCTGAGATTGGGCGGAGCACCCTCGATTTGTCCCTTGTGAACTGGGAACCGGACGATTGTGTGTTGTTGTACCTCCTTATTTCGCAGGATCCGAAAGGCTGATTCCGAGATGTTTCCCCTACCGAATGCCCGGACTGCTGATCTCGAGTCAATGTATATTGTTGTTCTCCCGTCGTCTAGCAGGGCCAAGACTATTGCGACCTGTTCGGCAACCTCGGCCGTTGTGGTCTGGACCGACGAGGAGTTCGTAGGAATGCCATCTTGATCAACAATGCTTTTCCGCTTGGGTATACCGTGGAGCGTCAACGAAGCAGCAACTCTGGGCATGTGCATGGGCACTCTCCAGGAGGGTTTAGCCCTCGCCCGTCGTCTGCCAACATTGTATTCTGGGTGGACATTCCGAGGAAGCGGCGCCACGGTAATACCCTCTCTCTGTTCTCGAGGAACGCTGCCGCAGTAGCTGGTACCGATTTCTGTCGGGTGAACTTCAAGCTCTTTCAGGATGTTTCTCTTAGCACTGGTGGTAGAAAGTCTCGTGAACTGCGCCCTTTCTTGAGACTAGGCTATCTCTTCCAGCGTTGTGTACGCTGTGGCGATCGGGGTACTGAGTCGTATCTCACCGCTGCCAACCAGTTGTTGTGATCCCGGGGTGCTGTGGTAGCGTGGTGTAGCTCCGGGTTGAGGAAACGAACGCTTACGAGATGGGGATACGAAAAACAAACAGGTTTATGGCACTATTTACAAATATTTACAGCATGAGGTTAAGAGTTCGCAAACCACGAACGTGGTGGTTGAACCGCTACACAGTTCAGAGCCATCACAAACTACGAACGTGGTGGTTGAACCTTTACTTGGTCCAGAGCCACGTCCAGCACTCGGCGGCGTCCTTATAAGCCCTGTCGGGCTCCTCCTTCTTGCGGGGAACACCAATCACACACACACAACAGGTGAAAGGTACGAGCAGGCACGGCGCACGTGAACATCCAATTTCGAGTCAAGATCACTGCACTTAAAGGTGGCGCCAGAGAGGCTCTTGCTCGTCGTGTATGTCGCTGGTCGAGGGGTCCCAAGCTTCGGACAGCAGACATCAAACGGTCCGCCAAACGGTCCGCTCAATTAGCCGGGCACTTTGTGGCGGCGGTCGCCGTTTCTTCAAAGGAACGCTCTTTGTTGTCCCCTCCAGAACGGCTTACAGCTTCTTGGCGACAGGACGTCTCATCCGCCGGCTAGCAGGGACAATAGGTGGCGAGCATAGACATTCGGCGAGTCGGCTACTTGTTTGAGGATTAAAAGAGCGCCGCTCCCCCGTCATCTCTGGACGCTGGTTCCGAGAAAACTGGAGTTCCAGGCGTGGGAACGCGGCCCGGCTACGCTTCTCAGCGACAGCATGGCGCCTGCTGACGCCGGTCATAACAGCTTCCCCCTCGCCAGATGAGTCACGGAGGGCAGTGGTCAACACTGCTGCTCGCAGGGACGACGAAAGGGTCCGTAGTCGAATCCCAAGAACTCGTCTTCGCTTGTGGCATGGTCTGAGTAAAGGCCGAATCTTCGACACCGTTTCTGCAACTGGACCACATGCACAAGCAAGCACTCGGCCCCCTTCGAACAAACCAAGCCAAAAGAGGGATGACAAACCAATTTTAATTACTAGCTTTAACAAAAGCTCACTCTCAGAACTCTCAGGACTCACTTGAGCTGAAAAACCAGACGTGCTACCGTACAAATTTACATAATAAGATGAACGACAAAAAAAACTAAAATATCAATTTTGATACATAAAGAGCACTCCAGAATGGTTTAGAAAGAGCGGCTGAGCGTGTCAACGTTTCCATTCAATTTGCCCTTTATTTACCTAATGTCAAAATGATATTTTTGAAGAATCAAGCTCCGCCTCTCGAGGCGACTGTTCTTTGATGTCACGGTTCGCAGCCAAGTAAGGAGACATTTGTCTGTCTGAACCTTAAATTTAGCCCCCCCCCCCCCTGAGATAACACTGCCACTGATGAATGCTCTACACAATGCAGGCGCACTCCTTTCCTGAAGCGCAGTACGTTATCTCACGAGAGCCCAAATTCTGGCGCAAGCAAAGCGCAGCTTCGCTTGATACCATTGTCGTCCTGATATAAAACAGCAGGATCTTTTTCACGCTGACTACTTTCATCGGTTCTGTCCCGCTGAGAGCATCAGTCAGGAACTCGGATTCAGTGAGCGCTAATTTTGTCCGAACGTCCGTCTTTGTTTACGGCCACCCATAATTGTCTACCACTGAGACCTAAAGCTCACCAGCCTCCCGAAAGCTTAACCTAAGCTGTGACGTAACGGTCTACCTCAACGGTTAAGGAAAGCTTGAGGATCTGCTCATGATCACTAGATCAATCATTCTTCAAAGAAGACAACAAAAAAAGTAACAAACACTGCCTTCTAGCAGGTTAGTTTGGTTAGTTACCTGCCTTTGCTAACACCTTTGATTAAAAAAACACTGAGTTCTTCTGAGCGCTTTCAATTATTCTCATTCCTGCAGCGCCGCAAAATGCACGGCACTAATAACCAAACGCTTAAGCCTTCACAGTTTGTCTAAATTCTTTCAAACGTTACGTTGTAACACAACGTGTACAACACAAAAGTAATTCTAGGTAAAAACACCTAAAAAGCAATTGCATAGGTTTTATGCCAAAACCGTGCACCAAGATTCTCAATGCGCGCAACGGCAACTCTACCGTGTCGCGCCAAGGTTAATCGATTAATGAAATCATTCGGTTTATGTTAATATCTTCTTCCTTAAATGCCAATTCACGCCATATCCACATGACAGTGAAGGCATGCGACATAACACTAAACCTATAAACACTAGAAAAATAACACATTTTCTTGGTTTTTACCTTTACGCAAATTTTCGCACAATTGATTAATGGACTTCAATTTTCAGCCTTTAGTTCGGCGGTTTTCCTTTTCAAACATTTACACCGCATTACATTACTTACAAAATTAAAAGGCTCAAATCTGCATTTCCAATGCAACACTGAGTAACAATATTTGACACGCCTGTGCAAAAGTTACTCGAACTGACCATTCCCCCTTTTCTCATGGTTCCTTTAATCGTACACGATGGGGTTGCGGTCCCGGCGGATTTCGAACACGCCGGAGGCTACAAAACGTGCAACCGCTAAGCTGTGTCCTGCTGTCACGCCTCAATTTCCGTTTAGGCCTGTTCCCCTCAGGAATTCGAAAGGGACGCGAGTAGTTCGGAGGGAGCCTGTGCCATTTTCTCTTTGTATTCACCCCTGCGCGGCATTTAGCCACTCTGCCCTTTCGACTTTGACCCTTCGGGCAAGGCCGCTTTTCCGAGGTCGTCGAGCTGAACCGCGCGCTTCGTTGGGGTGACGCACCTCCCTTTCTCCCTCCACACCTGGCTCGCTGCTTGTGCCTCTCGGAACACCACCATGGACGTTTCCTGGAACGGCTTAACGGCCTAGCCCTTCGTCTCTCCCGAGGTGGAGTGGGATCTGCCCTAGGCTTACACAGTGCGGTCTGCTTCCGCTTCTTTCGTTTTCGGCGATGTTTGCTTGCCCCCTTTCTCTCGATGCCATCGTCATGTCGCGTCGGTAACTGAGGGGTCGGGAAGCTCGTTGTAGCTTGTGCTACATTTTCCCCCACGCTCAAACATTCTGTACTCTGTGTCACGACGGACTGCCGGGCCAAATTATCTTTGTTAATGCTGATGAAACCATTAACTGGGCCCTCTCCGATGGCATCGCCGCACTCCTGAAGCGTTGCGGTCTCACTGTGTTTCGCCACTGTGCCAACCCCATCTGCATGTGACGATCTCGAGACGTCCTCTCGAGGCATGAGGATGGTTTCCAGCTTCTTACTGAGTCCATTAGGGCTGCTGGCACACACCTCATCCTCGCAAGGACTGTCTTTTGATACTGTCTCCACCTCGAGACCGGCCAAGGCCTCGTTCTCTACATCATTTACATTGATGCATTCGAGAATGCGCGGGCCTTCTTCTAGCGCGATTTCTGGTTCTGGCGTTTCATGACGCGCTTCAACGTCCAGCGCTTTGTGACGCGCCTCGCTTTCAGACTCCGGTGCGAGTCTTTCTTTCTTTTGGCTAACAGAATTTCCAAATCTTCTGATTAGCTCTGATTTAACAACTTCGTAGTTGTTCGCGTGCTGCTCACTGAGTCGCGCAACAACATCCGCTGCCTCGCAGGGCAGAACCGTGCGTAGCTTCTGAGACCAGGTGTCTCGCTCACACTTCAGTTGACTACATTTTCGTTCAAACAGTCTTAGATACAGGCCCATATCCCATGATACCTCATATGGCTGCATGTACCTAGACATCTCGAACTCTGCCTCATTTTCGAGAAGTACTCCTTGCTGGGGTCCCATTCTCATACGCAACTCATAGTCTTGTTCGAAAAACTTTCTCTTGAGGTCTAGTTTTTCGTCTTCACTCTTTCCTTCCATCTGAGCTGCTCTTAGTTTTCGTTCGATGATGAGGTCCCATTCTTCACTTAGTTCCTCATCATCAGCCCCCAAATCATTAATCGCTTGAATGATCATGGGTTTTCGTGCCAAACCCTTTGTATCGATCCCCAATTCCTCACACAACAGCAACAAGTCTGACTTCTGCAGCTCCCGTAAGTCCATGATCGTACTGAATGCTCGCTACTTCCAAAATAACTTTCCGAAACGGCGAAACTGAGTCTTTCGGCAAAGTTAACTACCAGTTCCAAAATTTAACCCTCTTTTAGAACCTGGTTCACTCAAAGGAAAAGCCAAGCACTCACCCATACGTGATCCATGTCTCGAGCCAGCTGCTTCTCTTGGGCCGACTGTTGTTGTTCCTTGTAGCTTCGAATCCCACCGCTGCCACCAGTTGTGGCGATCGGGGTACTGAGTCGTATCTCACCGCTGCCAACCAGTTGTTGTGATCCCGGGGTGCTGTGGTAGCGTGGTGTAGCTCCGGGTTGAGGAAACGAACGCTTACGAGATGGGGATACGAAAAACAAACAGGTTTATGGCACTATTTACAAATATTTACAGCATGAGGTTAAGAGTTCGCAAACCACGAACGTGGTGGTTGAACCGCTACACAGTTCAGAGCCATCACAAACTACGAACGTGGTGGTTGAACCTTTACTTGGTCCAGAGCCACGTCCCGCACTCGGCGGCGTCCTTATAAGCCCTGTCGGGCTCCTCCTTCTTGCGGGGAACACCAATCACACACACACAACAGGTGAAAGGTACGAGCAGGCACGGCGCACGTGAACATCCAATTTCGAGTCAAGATCACTGCACTTAAAGGTGGCGCCAGAGAGGCTCTTGCTCGTCGTGTATGTCGCTGGTCGAGGGGTCCCAAGCTTCGGACAGCAGACATCAAACGGTCCGCCAAACGGTCCGCTCAATTAGCCGGGCACTTTGTGGCGGCGGTCGCCGTTTCTTCAAAGGAACGCTCTTTGTTGTCCCCTCCAGAACGGCTTACAGCTTCTTGGCGACAGGACGTCTCATCCGCCGGCTAGCAGGGACAATAGGTGGCGAGCATAGACATTCGGCGAGTCGGCTACTTGTTTGAGGATTAAAAGAGCGCCGCTCCCCCGTCATCTCTGGACGCTGGTTCCGAGAAAACTGGAGTTCCAGGCGTGGGAACGCGGCCCGGCTACGCTTCTCAGCGACAGCATGGCGCCTGCTGACGCCGGTCATAACAACGCCGAGGTGAAGCAGCTTTTCCGAGCTCGTATACATGGGAAGGCCGAGGGCTCCCTTCACCGCTTTCCTTATCAGCGTGTTCAATTTGTCGCACTTCGACCTCTGCCAGTTGTGCATTGTCGCTACGTAGGTGACGTGACACATCCCGAAAGCATGCACCAACCTGATGAGGTTGTCCTTGCATAGTACTTTATGCCGGTTAGCAACCCTTCTTATCAACCTCAGGGCGTTGTCTGTTTTCCTTGTAAGCTTCTGTACAGACTGGTTATTTGAACCGTTTGACTCAATCATCCTACCCAGAACGCGGAGGGTGTCCACCCTGGGAATGATGCCACCCTCACTTGTCCTTAGAGGGATGTCGATGTCCTCTACAGGCCTCCATCCTTTCGGTTTGGGGCCCCTGCGCTTGGGCTGTACATTAGCAGTTCCGATTTTCGCGGTGAGCATCGGAGTCCAGTAGGTCTGAGGTAGCTTTCTGTGACCTGAACAGCATATTCAAGCGCATCCAAATGCATCACTGCCCCCGGTGCACCACATGGGGACGTCGTCTGCATATGTGGTATAATCGATTCCGTCGACCACCAAGTGTTTTCTGGACTGACCAACCATGGCGAGGTTAAAGAGCGGCAAAGATATATGACCGACCTCTGTGGCATACCTTTAGAACCAAGTTTAACGGAGTTTCGAAAATGGTATCGATACCAAAATTGGTATATCATAACATGACTGTATTACGAGCATAATTGAATAGTCATAACATCAGTCATGACATTGTCATGAACGCCATGATTTACATTTCAAAGTCTTGCTGATCTTGCGGTCGTTTTGTTCAGATGACATGTTGAAAAGCTTGTATGGTATGACATGACCGCATGGCGAACACAACCGACAGACGCTAACAATATTCATGACATGCATGTCATGTGACAACATGCCGCACTCATGACGCGCCCGCGGCCGTTTCGTAAGCTTCGCATATACCAAATTTGGTATTACGAGACGTGAATGAATCATGAAGGTACGTGACTAGTGAAAACATGATAATCGTGAGATGCATGTCATGTAACAATATGACTACATCCCACGCTCATGATGCGCTCGCGGCCGCTTCGCTAGCTTCACCTATACAAAATTTGGTATTGCGAGACGTAAATGGATGACGAAGGTATATGACTGGTGCAAACATGATAAATATGACATGCGTGTCATGTAGCAACATGACTACATGCTACGCTCATGATGTGCTCACGGCCGTTTCGCTAGCTTCACATGTGCCAATTTTCGGTTACGTGACGCGAACGGACGACATAGGTAAATGACAAGTCCAAACATGATAATCATGACATGCGTGCCATGTAACATCACTACATGCCACACTCATGATGCGCTAGCGGCCGCTTCGGTAGCTCTTGAAATATGCCAAATTTGGTATTACGTCACGTGAATGGATGACCAAGGTATGTGAATGGTGCAAACATGATAATCAGGAGATGCGTGTCATATAGGAACATGACTACATGCCACACTCAATGCGCCAATACACTTCTAAGTGACCCGGCTGCGCGCCAAGGTTTGTTTCGTCGCGTCACGCTGGTGATGCCCTGCCAGACACCAATCTGCCCGCCATATTCTCGTAGGGGCGCGCCGAGCTCCGTTGCTTTGACGAATGCGCGTTTCAGCGCACCCGGCGTCCCTCCGTTACAAAGAGAGGCAGACGCGGTGCTTTCTGGGTAACGTCGTAACCGCCAAATGCAGCATGTCGCATTTCGCACCGGTTGCCGCCGGGCCGCGCCGACGTACGCTGGTCCCGCCGGTCGCGCCTGGCGTCAGACCATAGAGTGCTCACGTTCCGCTAACATAGCGTCGCTGCGCCCAGCGTGCGCGCGCGTCAACGTTACGTCGGAGTTATCTGCGCCCTTCATGATGCGCTCGCGACCGTTTCAGTAACTTCACGTATACCAAATTTTCTATCACGTGACGTGAACAGACGACGAAGGTAAATGACCCGTCTAAACATGATAATCATGATACGCGTGTCATGTAAAACATGACTACATACTACGCTTATAGCGCGCTGGCGGCCGTTTCGTTAGCTCCACATATACCAAATTTGGTATTAGGTGACGTGAATAGATGACGAAGGTAAATGACACGTTCAAACATGATAATCATGACACGGAAGTCATGTAAGGCATAATATACCTCCACCTCGTAACGTTCTGCTGATGTTAAAGTGATATATCAACCTTCCTCATCCGTGCTTCGCATATCATCGTTTCTCACTACAGGTGGGATCTGCCTTTTTTTTTTAGCGGCGAAGCTCCTTATAATGGCACTTGTTCGTCCCTCGTAGCCGTTATAGTATGTAACAAGTTATAATATGTAACATTTTGACCTCCAAGGTGGTGCTGGTGAAGATTTCTTCTGTGCGTTGTTGAGCAATAAAAAAGTGTCAATGTACATGCCAATGTCTGCTAACAGGGAATGAGAGACGGGAGCATTCGGCTTTGAGTTAACGCGCACGCTGCGATCCTCATTAGCAGCCATTGACATGTACATTGAGCGCTATCTGACAAGAAAGGGTCGCTACGTTATACTCGCTGGGTGTAAACTCCTTAGTTTTAGAAAGGTTTAGCGAGCGTTGAGCCGCAGTGCCATGAATACAATGAAATAGTATATACCATGAATGAACTCGAGGTGGTTAAAGGTGGGAAGTAGATACGAAGCTCAAGCCGTAAGAAAGTAAAAGCCGAATTCTCCTGTCTCTCATTTCCCATTAGCAGCCATCGGCATGTACATTGAGCACTATCTTACAGGAAAATGTTGCTACGTTCTACTCGCTGGGCGTAACCTCATTGGTTTTAGAAAGCTTTAGCGAGCGTTGAGCCGCAGTGCCATGAATACAGTGAACTAGTATATACCATGAACTCGAGGTGGTTAAAGGTGGGAAGTAGACCCGAAGCGCAAGCCGTAAGAAAGTGTGCATGTGCTACCTTTCGTTTAGTCCTTGGAATGTCCGCTGGATGGGTACTTCTACATGGAGGGCAAGCGGGCCCTTCGGGGTGCAGGATAGCTAGTAACGAGAAAAACAACCAGGGAGACTCTTTGGCAGGTGGTATGGACAGATACGATTCCAAATTGGCGCCAGTATCAAAGATAGGTAGAGTCCGGGGCAGAAATAGACGTAGCCACGAACGCCGAGCCAATTCAGACATAGGGTATATTAACATGCAGGGTGGTAGGAACAGGCTGAAGTGGGAAGAGATAGAAGAACAGCTAAGGGAGGAGAGGCTGGTGGTATACGGTTTTGTAGAAACACATCTCAGGGACATGGAACAACCTCCTAACAATGCAGACTACGCGGGGAATATTGTAATAGAACAGAAGGAAGCAGAAAGGGGGGTGGTATTGGGGCATTCATTCATAAAAGTACAGACTGGCAAAGGGTCAAGCAGGAGTGCAAGGAACATTTATGGCTGAAAGGGAAAGTGGCAGGGCAAATGACACTCCTTGGTTTCGTGTACTTGTGGATGGGAGCAAAGGACAGAGAGGAAAACCAGGCAATGGTAGAGTGTATATCAAGTGACATTCAGGAGTTATGAGGAGAGGGCGAGATAATTATACTAGGAGATATGAATGCGCACATAGAAGATATAGATGGGTATACTGACCCGACAGGCAAAATGATCATGGATATGTGTGAAAGGCTTCATTTGATCATTTGCAACGGTACCGAGAAGTGTGAAGGGCAAATAACATGGGAGGTAGGAAGGCTGCAGTCGACGATAGATTACGCACTGATGTCACATAGGATGTATGATAAGCTCAGGGGAATGCACATAGATGAAGGTGACTCCAGAAGTCTGGGTAGTTATCACAAACGTATCAAGCTAAGTTTTGGAAGAGCAGTGAAAGTGGGAAGGAGACAAGATGAGCAAATACAGGAAAATTTTTATTCAGAAAGGCAAATTGAAATAGCCACTAAACAAATTGAGAAAGTAATCACTGAGGATAATAAAACATTGTGGCCATACACGAATCCAATTAGGCTGTTTGAACTAGATCTTGCTAAGGCACGGGACAAGTCACCCCGGAAAAGAAGACACAAACTCAAAAGTTGGTGGGATGAGGAAGTTAAGAGAGCCATAGCAAAACATCAGGAAGCCACTAGGGAACACAGACATGGTAAGAAGCGGTGTGAACCGACAGATGATGTTGAAAGAAAATGGGAAATCTTTCTAAGCTGTAGAAGGGATGCATCCCTTCTGATCAATGAAAATATTAGAAGAAAAGGAGCTGGGTGACTGGCAGAAGTACATAAAAAAGATAGAAAGACAGCTGCGAAATTTTGGAACCATCTAAACTCCCTAAGAAATGAGACGAGCCTAGAGCAGAGATTTATAACTACAGCTCAAGGTGCAAGGCTAGAAGGGGACGAAGCTATTGAATAAATAAGAACAAGGGTGACAGAAAAATTTCAACAAAGAAGTGCTTTATGCACCACAATAGACGAGGATGAATCAAGTGGCGCCATTTTCACAACGAGAGTGGGAAAGGGCTGAGAAAAGGGTTCCTGGTAGTACATCAACAGGACCAGATTGCATTCCAATTATGCTGATAAAGACATTAGGTCCGAAGTCTAGGCAGGCTTTGAGAGAGGTAGTGAACAAAATAATAATCGATGGAGAAGTCCCTGATGGATGGAAACTTAGCAGGATGAGCATGATCTATAAAGGAAAGGGGGACGAAGATGACATAAACAACTACCGTCCTATAACAGTGACATCAGTGGTCTACAGGCTGGCAATGCAGATTATAAAGGAAAGACTGCAGGCATGGATAGAGGAAGAGGGGGTGCTGGGGGAACTGCAGATTCGGTTTCAGAAACACAGGAGGTTGGAAGACAATCTGTTCTCACTGACACAGTGCATCGAAATAGCAGAAAAGGAACACAGGCCCCTGTGGCTAGCATTTTTGGATATCAAGGGAGCGTACGATAGCGTGGTTCAAGAGGAATTGAGGGGAATACTGGATACACTAGGTGTGGAAAATGTAGTCACTAATCTTTTAAAGGATATCTATAAAGGTAACGAGGTAATTATAAAGTGGAGAAAACAGGTATCCAAGCCTGCAGAGGTAAAACGGGGGCTTAGGCAGGGGTGTCCCTTGGCTAAGCACTTCCCTTATTATTCATGATGTACCTACAAGGATTAGAGGCCAAATTAGAGGGAAGTGGACTGGGCTTCAACCTCTCTTTCGTGAAACAAGAAAAACTCATTGAACAGGCACTACCAGCATTGATGTACGCAGATGATATAGTGCTCATGGCCGACAACAAGGAAAATTTGAAGAGATTGGTGGACATCTGTGGTAATGAGGGAGATAGGTTAGATTTCAGATTCAGTAAGGGAAAATTAGCAGTTATGATTTCTAATGACAATTAAGGTAGTGAGGTTAGAATACAGGAGGTCACGCTAGAGATAACAGATAAATACAAATATCTGGGCATATGAATAAGCAATGGGGCCGAGTACCTAAGGGAACACGAAACATACGTGACGACTAAAGGTAACAGGAATGCAGTGGTAATGAAAAACAGGGCACTGCTGAATTACAATAGGTAAGAGGTTGTGAGAGGAATAGTAAAAGGGGTCATGGTTCCTGGTCTAACGTTCGGCAATGCGGTCTTGTGCATGAGATCAGAAGTTCAAGCAAGATTAGAAATTAAGCAACGTGGAATAGGTAGGCTTGCCTTAGGAGCTCACGGGAATACACCAAATCAGGGAGTACAAGGTGATATGGGATGGAGATCATTTGAGGGCAGGGAAGCTAGCAGCAAGATAAAATTTGAGAAGCTATTGAGAGAAATGAGGGAGGAGCGTTGGGCTAGGAAGCTATTTAGCTACTTGTACATGAAGAATGTCGATACAAAATGGAAGAAGCGAACCAGAAAATTGACTGGTAAATACTTAGAAAACAGCAGGGGGCCAAACCAAAAAGAATTATCGGTTAAGAAGAAGGTGGAGGAAGCTGAGACAGATATGTGGAGAATTGGCATGATTAAGAAGTCCGCACTAGAGATCTATCGAACTTTTAAGCAGGAAATTGCCAATGAAAGGATCTATGATAATACTCGGGGTAGTCTCTACCGTTTGAGGCCAGGGCGGGAGTATTGCGAACCAAGACATATCGGGCCAAATACGAAGGGTATATGCAGTGCGTGTGGAGAGGAAGAAACTGCTGAACACTTGATAATGGTTTGTAAAGGGCTTCACCCTATAGTTCAAGATGATGGCGCAGAGTTTTTCAAAGCACTGGTGTTTAGGGACAGGGAGGGCAAAATAGACTTTAAGCGGGTAGAATTAACTAGAAGGAGGTTATCTGATTGGTGGCTAAAGTCAAAGCACGAGTGAAAATTAAACCCTTCACTGCAAAGTACGAATCCTCAACCTCACTATTTAAAGGAAAAAAATACATATAAATCTAGTTTTTGGTTCATTAGGTATTACGGCTTGGTGGCGCTAGCCACCGCCCGATCTAAAGGGCACAGCCATATCCATCCATCCATCCATCCATCCACCCATCCACCCACCCACCCACCCGTCCGTCCGTCCGTCCATCTATCCATCCATCTATCCATCCATCCATCCATCGAATATATGATGAAAAGATGCGAGATGGTGGTACTTGGAGTGTTGAATAGATGGACGAACGGACACACAGACAGATGCAGGGACGGACGCACGAACAGACGCACGCACGGACGGGCGGATGGACGCATGGACGGTCACACAGACGGACGCATGGACGGACGGAAGGAAGAACGAATGGACGGACGGAAGGAAGAACGCATGGACGGACGAATGATTCGCTCCACTCTCTATCATTCACTGCGTGGATATGCTGCCATTTTTTTTGTTGCTTTTCACTGACACTACACGTAGTCTATTTTTCGATATATTAATCGGTATTTTGGCTAAACAAACTGAATCATGCGCCAAGTTTCGGATGGATGTTCAAAAGCACTTCACGAGACGCTCATGACAGCGGAAAAAAAAAACAGACTGTATATTGTTTCGTTCTAAATATATATTGCATTGAGTTGCTTAGTAACGATTAAGCAGGGAAGCAGTTTAGAATATCTTGGATATAACGTTTGAAGAACTGAGATACCACTGCTTCTTTACCTGAACGTAGAATATGGTGCAATTTATTAATAACAAGTGGTTTTGGGACGTTAAACCCCACATATCAATCAATCAATCAATCAATAACAAGTGGTACGTTCAGGTGGCTCTATCGGAAAAGAATAAACAAGAAGACTTCACAACTGCAAACACAGATATCAATATAACATGGTAAACCTAACCAAAGGGGATAATTTCTGATACCAATCAACAGCCAATAACTTTATAGGCAGCCTAAGAACTACGAGTAAGCTAGCCAAATTTTAAAGAGTGGTAATAAATGTTCATCGAGGATGATGTCCGCTACTATAATGTTCGCGCACAAGAATGGCGACTGCCACGCTAGCAACCCTTGCAAATAACGTCACGTGAATACCTCCTTGAAAAAGTCACTGCGTTTCCTAAACATTTCTGCTTCGCGACCGTATGAGTTTTCTTTCGAGGAAAGGGTTTCATGGCATAGCGGCCATACAAAGCAGTGAAGCGCCCTTTCAGAAATGGGTTATTGCGGTTACGATTTAGTGTAGTCGTCCATGAAAGCTTTCCAAATTTCCGATGTTCAAAATGCGCGTCGAGGCGGATTCGAATCCAGGAATAACGTTCAAATATGGGCCCACGCCCCCTTTTGGTTTTGCAGCGCATTCTCATTTGAATATTTGTGGCCCAGGCATGCGGTCCCGAACATTTCTGTCAATTCAAGGTATGTTCATTATCTACACGCACCTGGCTGTTCTCGAACATTCTTTTTTCTTGAGGCACACCAACTCATCCAATCACTATCACAAAAACTCTAAATTAGCGTTCAGTTTTCAGTCGGAAGTTCAGTATGGAGCCCTGCCGCGGTGGTCTAGTGGCTAAAGTACTCGGCTGCTGACCCGCAGGTCGTGGGATCGAATCCCGGCTGCATTTCCGATGGAGGCGGAAATGTTGTAGGCCCGTGTGCTCAGATTTGTGTGCACGTTAAAGAACCCCAGGTGGTCGAAATTTCCGGAGCCCTCCACTACGGCGTCTCTCATAATCATACGGTTGTTTTGGGACGTTAAACCCTACAAATCAATCAAATCAGTTCAGTACGGATGTTTCACGGAATCACCTTCAGAAATGACCGACACATGCAGTGGCGTAGCCAGGAGGTAACACACCAGGCCGGTGCCCCCCCCCCCCCCCCGTAACTAAGGGTTGACGGAATGGAAAGCCATCTAGCGCATTTGCTCGAAGCTTAAAACGCCCTTCTCCGCAGATGGAAGAGACAAACAGAACCGTAGGCTGCGGAAAAAAATCGCTGAGCTGAATCACCAGATTGAGGAACACTGTCAGGCGCTCTCTAGACAACAATGGGATGAAGTTTGCAACTCGGTCGATGGCCAGATGCGCACAGGAGGCAGGTGGAACTTGCTGAAGCACCTGTTAAAATAATCGAGCTCGAAATCCAACCAGAGGGGTACAATAGACAAAATCATCCATATGGCCAAACAAGAAGACAGAACAAAAAGTTTTCGAACGCCTCGCGAAAAGTTATCTGCCAGTTGATCTCTCATGCGATGCCGACTATCCCCCTTACTAGGGTCCGCACGTGTGGAGTCCTTAGACGAACCTTTAAGCACGGCTGATGTGAGGGAGGTTCTCATGAAACTGAATAGTCGATCAGCCCCAGGCCCGGACGGTATCTCAAATCCAATTCTGCGTAATCTGGACGATGCTTCTATACAAATACTCACGGACAAGATTAACAAGGTATGGGAACAGGGCACTGTCCCGGAATAGTGGAAGCTGGCGTCAGTGATCTTTATCCCGAAACCGGTACGTCCACTGAACCTATAAGACCCATATCGCTCACATCCTGCATCGGAAAGGTGGCCTAACCCGTCAATAATAGCCGCATTACTCAACACATCGAAGACAGTGACTTATTTCCGCACATGATTGGCTTCCGACCGGCATTATCGACCCAAGATGCCATGAAGTTGATTGAACACCAGATTATCGACGATCAAACGGAAGATGTCAGGGCAATCTTGGGACCAGATTTAGAGAAAGCTTTTGACAATCTCTCCCATACTCATATTCTCAGCTCCATTTCTAGATTTGGCTTGGGGCATCAATTCCACGCATTCATCAGCTCTCTCCTCAAAAGCAGAAGGGCCATGATTAAGATAGATCTGAAATCGGAACCCTTCGTTCTTGGCTCCAAAGGTACGCTACAGCGTTCGGTGGTCTCAGCACTTCTGTTCAATATTGCTATCTGTGAGCTTTCCAGGAGGCTCTCGCATATACAAGGCATATGTCATACCCTTTATGCCGATGACATCACTATCTGGTGCACGGGTGGCAGTGAGGGCAGAGTAGAAGAGGCACTCCAACAGGCTGTAGAATACACCGAAGCTTTTCTTAGTGGCACTGAACTATGACTCTCTTCAACCAAATCGGAACTTTTGTTTTACAGACCTAATAGAAGGGGTCTAAAGCCTCAAGCCTGGGTGCCCCTTCCAGATATCAATATAGTGCTTCGTACCAGCTTTGGTTATCTCTACCCTAGGGATGATATGACCAGAGTACTTGGAATGCTTATAGAGGCGAGTGGCACAAATGAACAAACCATAAACAAGCTCACACCTAAAACGGCAAGCATGATTCGGCTTATTCTTAGAGTCTCCAACTCTAGAGGTGGCTTGAGAGAGGACAATTTATTAAGGCTATTCCACGCTTTCTTAAGCTACATTACTTATGTTCCTGCCATGCACTGTTGGCAAAGTCATGAAAAGGTTAAGATTATTCTCCTGATCCGCAAGAGCATCAAAAGAGTGCTAGGGGTTCCTTCGGGTACCAGTACGGAACGCCTCATGCAGTTGGGTATACACAACACGTTCGAAGAGATCATCGAGGCACAGCATACGGCTCAGATGGCCAGGCTCTCCTCCTTCGCTGCAGGAAGGACCATCCTGATAATCCTAGGGTATAGTGCGGTAGAAGAGGAATGTAGTCAGTAGCTCACTAAGAAGCAAAAGGCCAACATTATGGTCGCTCCGTTCCCCCGCAACGTACATCCGCAGCACAACGCAAACAGGCGGAAGGCAAGGGGTGAAGCACTGCTCGAGTGTTCGTGCAAACCCGGAGTCTGCATGCTTCGTAGACGCGGCGCAATACAGTATAACACCCAACTTCTCGGTCGTTGCAGTTGACCATGCAGGTTGTGTAATTCACTCCGTATCTATCAGGAACACCACTGTCGCTAAAGCTGAACAGGTAGCCATAGCTCTCGCTCTCCTTGACGACTCCCGGCAACACATCTATACAGACTCACGAGCTGCAGTGCGAGACTTTGCATAATTTGGTTTCCGACTTACCTCAGATCACATCTGGCCTTCATGGCAAACCTAAACGAGATCACCCACGCCCGAGCACGCGAACTTACTCATCAAGCTGGGCAGCCTGCGCGACCTTGACTCCAACCTAATGGTCTTTAGTGATGTTCTTCTCACTTTCAACGAGGTGACCAAACATTACCAGCTGGACAGAAGGATTTTCCCCCTTCCTCATATGCAAGTTTTTAGAGCCCAGGCATCTACCCTCCGCATGCTTCAAACCAGGTCGTACCCCAGTCTTCGTTCCCACAGCCAGTTTATTGAAAGCATTTATCCAACATGCCCAGAATGTGGCATCGTATCTACGTTAGACCACATGCTCTGGCAGTGCCCTCATCACGTGATTCTCGGCACATGACCGAAGAGGAATGGAGCTCTGCGCTCAGGAGCTGTTCAGAGGGCCCACGACGCGGCAGTGAGGCTCGGCCTGGCCATTCCGACGTGGAAGCGGCCCGCTGCTCTACCTCCTCGAGATAGTGTTCCTCAGGACCTCGATAAAGTTCTGTGTCTGTCTGTCTCTACACCCCTGGATACATTGTACATAGAATGCGCCTTTCACATAAAACCGTTAGCCGACATCTTATTCCAATTCCCCCCCCCCTTTTCTTCATCTGCTCTAACCTCCACATGCCCTGCTCATCAAGAGTACTTAATTTTGTACCCTCTAGATGAGAAGAGCTTGATACCCCTGTTGTAGACCATAGCACAACAAAGGCGTATGGCCAGCTCACAGTTGCAGACTTCCATTGTTCAAAAAATCGGTACTACAATGGACGCTCCTGTAAATGGAAATATTTCAAGAGGAACTGGTGGTTAAATGCAACTAGAAATTCGGCTTTTTATTTGACTGCGGTGGCCATATTTCTCGGCAAACGAAACTCCTGTTAAAGAACACAAACGAAAAAGAAAGTTTTTTTTTTCGTACTGGTAAAGCACAATTCAGCTGTCCCAAAATTTCCCTCTTAATGCAAGAGGACGTCCATTTAGAGAGCAATCGCACTAAAACAAGATGCAAGTGAATTAGTTTTATGTATTTACATTTGACAAAATATGGGAAGATAGGCTACATTAGAGTTAGCTATCCCAAGATCATGACAGTAATGTACAGGATAATACAAAAATACAAAAAAAAGACTAAAAGAAAAAATAATTAGAGGCACTCTGTACATATACACTTTATAGGGCGAGTGGAGATGCCACCTTAAGATTTCCACACCAATCACCTTGACATAAGATTTTGACGGAGCCTACTGGATTCTGTGCAATTCATAATTGGTGAAAATCAAGTGCATTGTAATCAGTGGAGGACAGATCTATCGTACAATGTTTCGAAAAATCTGGCGGAGCCAATGTCGCGAGAATATCAAAAATATGAAAAATACATTTTGATACCAGTGTCGTTTCGGCGTGAAATTCTCCTCCAATAATCAACTTGTAATGGTGAAACTTGAAACAGATTTCTAGGTACGATTTCTCAATGAAAACCAAGCCATTGTTTCACTTTAGTGTCCCTTTAAATGTTTACCGGGTCACTTCAAGTTCACTTCATCACAGCTGCTATGGAAATCATTGCATTAAGGTAGAATTCAAAGCATTAATAATACTGTGGTGGTCAACTAAGATTCCTGTCTGACTGCCAATGATGATTACTGCCCATTCAATGCAATGCAATAATATTTATCTGGGCTTTACATGCCAAAACCACGATATTATAAGGCATGCGTAGTGGAAGGTTCCAGAATATTTGATAATCTTGCATTTAATAACCTGTACCAACACTGCTCAGTACATGGGCCTGTAGCATTTTGCCTCTATCAAAACGAGACTGCCACAGCTGAAATGAAACTTGCGACCTTTGGGTCCGCAGCCAAGCATTGCAACCACTACACCAATGAAGAGGACAAAGCAGTGCAATAAATAGGGCATTCTACTGGTTCATTTGGGGCCTTTGAACGGGGGCGCTCTGACAGGAATATTTTCAGAGCTGTCGAAAAGTTTGCCACTCGAATAGATTTGGTTAGATTATCAACTACTAACAATTCTTTATTCAGCCTTCCTAGTCAAAAGATCTTCAGTCTCTGGGATATTAGAGAACAGTGCAACTTAAAAATACAATTCATAATTAACGTTACATTAAAAAAATCATCTCGAAATTATTTCAGGTCTTACCAAATATTATATAAATTCAGTATGTATGATCCACCCGACTCATGGCCGATCCCCCAGAGTGGGTAAGTGCCAGTATTCCAAGAAGCATCATCATCATCGTCATGGTGCTCATCTCTTTCCACAACCTAGAACTATCCTTGTGCGAATAGTAAACCCGAAGTTCCAAGCAAATAGAGATTTCGGTCTAATAACTTAGTTAAACAATATTTTATAAGAATTAAAACAAGGTCTATGCAAATGCCTTATTTGTTCAAAGGAAGTGGAAAACATTTAATAGTAACAAGATTCGACTTAGTGACTTGCAAGTGTGAATATAAAATATGCTAAGTTTTAAGTTTTACTATACAATATGTTTATTACACCTTGAAGTGGGGCTTTGCGGCAGAGCGGATTTCTCCTGGATATGAGTTTTTATGGTTTAGCACCCCTTCAATGCAGTGAAATTATTTTTACAAGGAGTTACATGTGACTAGATCTATACACCTAAATAGGTGCTTTCACGGCCTAGCACCTATCCACTGCAGGGAAACAATCCTTAAAGAGGGTTAAATAGAGACATACACTTATCAGTTATTTCCATTCCTTTAAAATAACAAAATTGACAAGTTCCCAAACCGTGCTCTTGCGTGAAGAAATCGGAATTAAAAATCGAACTGAAGGGAACTCGAATACTCCTATACTCGTTCAAATATTCGAAGCAATCGAATATTCGCACAAGCTTACCTAGAACATATGAGATGGGAAAAAAAGGCAACTCTGCTGCAACTGTTCTACTGCTCTAACTTCACTGACGTAGAAATCAGTTCCCCCTCTTTTCTAACTTTACTATTAAAAAAAGAATGTCGGCCCAAAAATTAAAAGCATGTAAAAACCACAGCATGCACTCTTCAGCTCACTGCATCTTTAATAGTTAACCAATGCAGTGATTGTCACATACACTGAATGAAGCTTGAATGAATAACTATGAATACATAGTTAACACACAAGTAAAAAGATGAAGATATGATTATGGTAATAAATGAAAGCTTTCGTCGTACATGAGTGAAAAGGTGAAGCATGACACAATGAAACCATGACAAATTAACGGGTGCGGATACAATCCTTTTTCAGAAGGAGTGGGTGTCGAAAATGTTTCAATGGCAACTGGTCATAATCTGCCTTTTCTATTTTCCTGTGCTGTGCTCTGGCGTTTCAGTAGGGTTTCGGTAGGGACCGGAAGAACTGGCATTGCTAAAAAGAAGGACTCCGAGACCAGGAGGCTTTTCGCAACTTTTTCTCTAGGGGAAGGGCGCACGCACTGAGGCACTGTGGAAAAGGCAGATAGCACACACATTAATGATCAATACTACATACTAATGGTAACAAAAATTTTGGAACTTAAGGGTTCGGCAGTGAAACTCTGGCGTCATCACGTGTTCTGCTGGCATTCCTTGGTTGAACTATGCACTTTGCGTGCTGCTGATATGCATCTCAGAGGACATGTAGAAAGAAGCACATGATTGAAATCTGAGCTGCCAGGTGCCACAGCAATCCCAGCTGCTCGAAACTTTCAATCAACCCAATCAATATTCACTAGTTACCCTGACAGTTGAGTTATGCTTCGATTTCATCTCTATTCAATATTACCTTTAACTCAAACCAAAATTTGGCGTCTCATAATCATATGGTGGTTTTGGGACGTTATACCACACAAATCAAATCAACTCACACCAAGACTACAGATTTCTATTTTCAGAAGACTTTTTATGAGTATTCAAAAATCAGAAAAGCTCAACCGGGTATACCTTGAAGAGAAACAAGTCATGGGGTACTTTTTGTAATTAAGAAAAGTGGTTTTTGTGTCCCAGTATGTGACAAGTTTCTGTCTCTCCCAGTGAGTTATATAAGAGCAGTGAAAAAGAATGTCGTGCATTTGTTGTGTGCTGTATGCTGCACAGCACAGCGAAGCGAAAATTCAAAGGTCAAAGAAGGGGGGGGGGGGGGGCGGGACCAATAAGGACATTGAGGGAGGCAACCCCAGGATTCTCACAAGATCCCGAATTTATGCTCACGTTGCACTCGCACAGCAGTATCTCTTGGACTGAACGAGATATTTCGAAGTGACTGCTTAGGCAGTATTTCAGCAGATGATACATGGGTATTAGTGTTCGAGGCTAGCACTTATCATGAGTCTTTCTCGCTAGTACATATAAGTCTTTTGCACAACCTGTTCAAATATGCAATCTTATAAACTTGCCAAGATTTTGGCTTTTGTAAAATGCAATAAACTCACAAGATTTCCAAATAAAATGCATCTTTGTAGCCGAGTAGACATGAAAGCTGTGTAAAACACACAATGTTAAAAGCATGCTAGAACATTTCTGACACAGCACAATGACAACACGGACGAATAGAAGAAAAGGACAGTGTTGTCGTTGCGCTGTGTCAAAAACATTCTCTTCCACAGTTAAAAGCATAAAATGAAAAGCCAAGCAAGCAGGTTTTCCACGGCCCATTTACAAATTCAGCAATAGTGACTGGTGATGGCAGGAGATCACTGCACTGATGATGCCCGTCAAACTTCAAACTGGTTGGTGAGAGGTTCTTTTTAATTGCCTGAAGTTGTAGCGGCTCTTCAAATGCTGGAAGGGAATGTAAAAAAAGATCCTGTAGAGCAGCAAAAAGAGAAGTAGCACGGTTGGGCAGAAATACCCATAAAAGTATTCTGGAAAACAAATATTGAAATAGAGCACATGTTGGAAGGAGATACAAATACAGTTAAACATGGACATAACGAAATTGACAAATTTCTGAAAAAGTTCTTTTTAAAGAGGATTTCGTTATATTCATGTTTGGTACGAAAATTCAAAAAAGAAATGTGGCTGATCCCTCTTTCTAGGAATTGGTATGACACGAAAATGAAACATGTCTTCACAGAGGTGGTTGATACTTTTTTGTGCATTGTTTCGCTACAAGGGAAAAGGAATGACTGCTACAGTAACGAAATGCAATGTCACATGAAAAACGACAACCAGCTTGAAACTTCCAGCGCACACCTCAAGCCGAAAGCGCGCATGAAATGAGCATACTGAGAACGTACGCAGAATAACAACTGTCACAGCTCGACACTTGTAGCGCGCTGTTCAAACAGAAAGAAAGACTCGTGAAATTCTATGCAGGACAAGCGCAACCAACTGTCACAATTCTTGCTTCGCATACGACGGCGTGGTCCTTTTGTACACGCAGCCGCGGCAGTGAGTGAAGTGATCTTTATGCTCTGTTGAAGATAAGCGTGCGTGCAGGAGAAGAGGTGCGCCCTCTCTGTAGGTGGCACTCATCAAAATGCTAGAGACAACGAGGACCTTGAGAGAATGCCAAACGCTGCAGCCCCTTGATCATGAGAAAGTACCGCCATCCACTGTACACACCGCTGCGCCCTCAAGCTCCTCTCTCCCTCCTCGCCCCCCTTCGTGTCCTTCCGGTCTCTTACACTTTTTCTGCACAATGATTGGTTTCTTTCGCGGTTGCCCTTAGAGACATGTGGATCTTGTGCTTTACTTCCGTTTCTCTTTTTCGCTCGCGCCATTTTTGCTAATGCTCCGCGTAATAAACGTAGCACCCGCTTTGTTTTCTGTGCTTTTTGCGGGCACTATGCCGTGCTGTTGCGCTTACGACTGCAACAACCACAGGAAAAATTATTAAGCACACTCTTTACGATACCCCAAGGTTAACGCGATGGCTTGCGCAAGTCGCAGTGGTTGCACAACTTCAGCCGAAAAAACTTCGTTGCGACAAAGAACAGTGTACTTTGTGTGGTAAAGCGCCTTTCTTATTACTCGTATCAAAGCATTGTCAAATACTGCATTTGAAATATTGTTCTGGCCTCTGCACAAACCTACGCGTTTTTTAGGGTCGAAGCTCCTTACGCCGTGGTTCATATGCCCCGTGTCGTTGTAGTAGCTAATTGCATTGTATTGAATGTCAATAAAACCGGTGTCACAGCATATCTACGGAGTGAATGATGATGAGTGCGACAAAGCGTCCGTCAGTCCATCCATGCTTCCGTGCGTCTGTCCGTCCATGCGTTCACACCCTTGGCCCCACTCGTCATCACTCGGCTCATGGATATGCTGCGATTTTTTTCTCAGCTATTCGTGCATTGCTTCTAACTGGAGTGGTCATCAATATGCTGAATTCACACGTGTTTGAAACAAAATTTTGAAACGACAAGAAGGAGAGTATGACACATGCAAACACTGATCTCAATTAGGTCTTCGAGGTAGCTGGCTTCTCGGTTACTTAACGAAACCGATGACTGACTAATGCATCCTTCTTTTCTTTTTTTTAATGTGAAAGGCTTCGAGAATTTCTCTGGTTAGTTGGTTTCCATGACGGAAGACTACGGTTGTGTCACTGTACAGTGGTGAGCAGCCACACTGGGAACAGTGTCTCTTTATGTGAGAATGAATGTCAGTTCCTAATGATTGCTTGTGTTCTAAAAGTCGGGTGTTCAAACAACGACCCGTCTCATACTCTCCTTCTTGTCATACGTGTCATACTCTCCTTGTCGTTTCAAAATTTTGTTTCAAACACGTGTGAATTCCCGCAAAATTTTTTGGTTTTTTTGTTTTTTTGATTTGATGTTACCCAGGGCTGTTTTAGTTATGTCATCTAAAAGTGTCTAAGCTTAACTGCCGTGTACTATCGCTTGAGTCTGCGCAAAAGCTTCTGTTGGCAATGATTCAGAGTTCGTAGTTCTTTTCTGTGTCGCTAGGGTTATGGGTTATATATGAAGTGCTGCTTCTGAAATAAAAATTAGTTGCGAGTGTAGCGAGTGTCGTGTTTTCTTGTCCTCTTCGTCCCCGTCGAATTTGCGCTACTACACCATATGGTTAAATGATTGCTCAAAGGCTTGCTTCAGTTAGGAGACCACAGGTCAAAGCTACTTTTACGCCGAGAAGATGAACAGATGGCTAAACGATCCACCATCTACGAAGTCATGGCAATATGTGACGCTGTACGTACCTGCGTCATATACTAGCGCACAAGCACGAAAAAAAAAAAAAAATATCCGAACACAGACGGACATTCCACAGGCAGAACTACATGAGATCAAAACGTACAGCATGTTATCATGCAGCAGAAAAACATCCGCAATGTAGCATGCTTCACTTAAACGACCTTTGGAAGAAGCTTTTAATTATCCCATTTTAAAAAAATTCCAGCACTACTGTGGTGCGCAAGCTGCTGCAAATGACCCGTCTTCATTGAATTCCGCGGCGCGCCCTTGGGAGCATAGCGGAAAATGGCACTGCGCGCCACTTGTACAGCAAGCGGGGAAGAAGACATGAGGAGAAAACAGGCACGTGGAGGAGAGTGTGGTTACTTTCCCAAAATAAGGGGCTCTATCCGAAGCGAGACTGTTGCGGCATCTCCCTACCGATGACAAAAATACGCTGAAGGTACAGAGCTCTTTGTACCTCCAAATGGTGCATGGTACGAATAAATGGCTTGCCGTTAGCAATTATGACAACATGCGCAGCATGGCATAGTGGTTAGCGCTGTGTGCTGATGATTGAGAGGTCACCGATTTGCCGTCCCGCGACAGTACCTTAACTTCTCATTTTTCCCCTTGCCACCTGTTAGTATATTTTGCAACAGTATATCCGTGAATAAAATATGTCGGCAGAGCCGTGGTGGACCCCAGCATAAAACACTTTCGTGTTAACAAATGCACAATTTCAACAAAAAGGTAACTAAAAGCAGAGGATACACAAAACAGCGGTAAAAACCGTGTTACTGCGATAGCAACTACATGAACCCTCCAGACAGGTTTTTGACGTCACTGCAATAGAAGTCCAAATTAATAACATGCTCCCACGCATCTCAAGTTTTACGAGGCGGTAAAATCAAGAAAGCGCCGCTGAAGCAGATATAAAATGAGTCAGGCCTCTATCGCCTCGAAGGCGCATACGATATTCTCCTGCGTAGAGTAGCCAGCTGGTCTAAGAACTGGCTAACCTCCCTGTCCTTCTGCTTAATCTTTCTTTTTTTCTCCCGCATCTTATAACGGCTGTGGATTGCTTGAAAAAAGAAAAAACACCCGTCTTGAGCGAGCATGGAAAAGACGTAGGAGAGGGGGGGAAGAGCCGCTCGAGTAGCAACAGTGAGCTTCGATGTTAAGGGCACGGTCACCATCGTTGGCGTGGGTGCTTTCTCAGCAAGCGTCAGTCCGCTTTCCACGCAAATAAACAGTGTAAAGGTCTCCCTGCAGCAGCCATATTTGCTTACACCAGTGATTTGTAGAAGTTCCGCGATATTGGATCGAAAAGAGTTGGCTGGCAGCCCTACTTCATATAACATTAAAATTGGTTACTATGGCGATTATTGCATTGTATTCAACGCACCATCGTGTAGCTAAAGCTAATTGGCTAATCGCAAAAACTACTGTTCCGCGAACTCGCCATGCGGCGCAAGACAGCAAGGCCCGGTGATGAGTCGACCTTCGAAGATTCATCGTTGTCACATTGGTCTCCGAGAGTTTCCATCAGCGCCTAAGTGACATCTCGGTAGTAACGACACAGTTGTTTACAGTAAAAAAAAAAGCTAAACGTTGTCGGGGGCCACTCCATGTGCGCGCAGCAAAACCATGCATGCGCATATGGCATCGAAAACGAGAAGCATGACATAACTACCATAAAAAACTACCTATTGGGTATGGCGCTCTCGATATGCAGCACGGCCCCACATATGTGACGCTAACTAGAAGAGTAACAACGCAAAGTGGCATCACCTGTCACTTAAAGTGCAGTTCAGACTTTGCAGCAATTGAAGAGTGGCATTGCCAACGCAAAAGTTTTTTTCTTTTGTTAGGAGGGAGGGGGGAGGGCTCATCCAGCACATGCACCCACGGCGGAAATGCCGTCTCGAGGGGCACAGACCCGCCTGCCCGCCTCGTGAACACCCGCACGCAATAAACGAGCGCTTCTTCTTGCCCGAGAGTAGCCGCCAACAATTCACGCTTTGTTGACCCGTGGCGACCGAGGAAGATGCACGCTCCGGTCAAAATGACAAAATCCGAGTCGAAATTCCTACATTGTCCACGGCGAAAATTCTTATGTCACGCACGCCTCCGGCCGTTACTCTGTTACATAGAGGTCACAAATACATGTGCTTCTATGGAGTAGCAACAGAGAAGAGAAAAACTTCGTAATATCAAGGACTTTGTTATATAAAGGTTCGCTATAGGCAGGTTTAACTGTAATGAGATTGATATAACGAGATATTCTGGAGATACCTTGGCAAAAAAGATGGAGGTATCCCACAATACTGATACAAGAATACAGTTACTGGGATACTTTTATTTCTTTCAAGGATCTTGACGCTTTGCAAAGACATTTATAAAGTGCGACATAATATTGTAAATAATGTTGCAGGGCACTGAAGAACCGTGCGCGAAACCTCTCACAATCAATAGTAAATTTGGAAAAAAGACATTCATGTGCCTTTGTTTTGCTAACAAGGATATGTTGATAGCATTTAAGCAACAGCAGCCTTCCAAACGGGCTATCTGAGGTTTGTCCACAACACAAGACATCCGAACGAGACAAGTCTTGGAACTGCACCTGCAGACGAATCGAATTTGTGTTTAAGCCAATGAATAACGCCGTCATGACCAGAAAGCCCAGCAGCATGCAGATATTTCTCTTCAGGTCATCTAGGTACCGGAACACTACCCCTCCTCCATATGTCTGCTACAACCATTCAGAATTTTTTCCATCTTTAAACCAACAAAGGGGTCATTCATCACCAACAATAACTAAAACTCCCCGCATGCATCATTTCGGTGTAACGTATGCACCTATGTCGCTTGCGCGGGCGAACTCGCAAGTTGAAAGGGATGGCTCCTTCACTTGGGCTCGTTTCCAACCAAAAGAGTTATACCCGTATTCTGCCCAGTATTGCAATACCATCATAAAAGAATTTCACTACCAAAATACAAATACATCTTTCACATGTATCTCGATACAAAAATACAGGCACTCAACCGCATATTCGAGACAGTATCATAATACTGTCGTATCGGGACACTACCCAGCCCTCATTAGGAGCTTGCAGTGCCCATTACAAAGGAGGAAAGTTACTTTCTCGATATTTACCCAGGGCAAAAAAGACTATATATCAACACAAAACATCCGTTTCTTTTGGTAAGCACTAATGTGTGTGCACAGACCTATAAAAATTTTGGTTCGATGACAGCCACATGCAAATAAAAAGGAGAAAAAGAACTTGCCTTTTTGTCGACCGGACTGGAGAACGATGAGTTGGCTGCGTAAAAATATAAATGCAATTAAAGATATGTGCGCGTACAGTTAAAAAACAAATGACTCAACTTTCCAAACTTACCGGGACACGATCAGCACCTGCAACAACATGCATATAAAACCAGAGAAACACATTCAACAACACTCTGTTACACCCAGGTATTATCACAGTTGAATTACGCATACATATCAATTCATACTATAAGTAATTGCAAGGTCAGAAGTGAACTATAACAATTATGATTTCAGACGAACAAACCACATATTGCACAATATGACAAGACAATAACTGCTGTTGAATTCAGCAGTGCAATGCAGGAGAGCCATAAACTAAAAATTATGCCATGCTTCTTTCTTGACCACTGTGGTGCCTCCACTGCTCCTAGCAATATAAACTAAGTGTTCATAGCAATATAGCACATGCTGTCAACCACCTGACCTGCGAGGTCCCTGTTTGTTTGCTCGTGACAAAACTCATGACAACTATTACGTGGCAGGTGCGCTAAAGGCTAGTTCATACTGAAAGTAGGACGAGTAGGGCAGTTGGGAGGTGAAAAACACAAAGTCATCTCACACAGGGGGCATGAGGGGCAAGAAACAAGGGTGACCAGCTCGATAGCTCCCGGACATTTTTTTTCTCTGCCCCACCTGAATGAGCTTATGGCTTTCTTGCAGCTAATCAGAGCTTGAGGAAAAAGGAAGCATCAATATGGCGTCCAACAAGGCAGCTGAATACTGAATTTCACCTTTCACTCATACGACACAAAACAGCAGATCACTGGAGTGCAGGAAAGAGACTATCTTCCTGTAGTATTAATAATGACTATTGGGGCCTCACCGCCCAAAACCACAATACGATTACGAGGGTCGCCATTAGCCCCGATAAGTCGGAGTGACGCCACCTGGTGGGAGGCCTGGATGACGTCACGGCAAGAACTCTTCGATGCCCGCCGTTGTCCGTCTACATAACATGTGCTCACTTAGTACATTGCTCCATTGTTTGCATTCGGTTCTTGATCCAGATGAATGACGAAAACAGAATCAATAATGTTACCGGTAAAACCCTAAAAAAGCTTTACTTTTGCTTTTGTTTAACGGTGCCCAAGCTCGGTCGAACGAAAATTTATCCTTAGCAGCTAGGCGCGAAAATTCCGATTTCATTGCCGGCCTCGGCAGCCCACGGGGATGGAAAGCAAAAACAATAGGCTTCTGTGAATATTTGAATGATTCGAATATTCGAATGAATAATATAGTTTTTGAATTCACTTCGAATTGAATTAAATTATTGAAAAATTTTGACTTATTTGAAACAAAGGAATAGGTGCCTATTTGTCTGCATGCGACACCCTGAGAATCTAGTTTCACTTCAATGAAGAAGTGCTAAGCCGTGAAAGCACCTATTTAATTGCACATTACTTTACAAGTAACTAACTCCCTGGAAATAGTATCACTGCAGTGAAGTGGTGCAGAGCCCTGACAACACAGTAAGCGAAAATCCGCGCTGCCGCAAACCCTACTTTAAGGTTAAATGAGGATATTAGAAGGCTTGTGCGAATATTCGAATGCTACGAATCTTCGAACGAATAGTAGAGTATTCGAATTCGCTTCGATTCGAATTTAAATTACCGAATATTTCACTGCAGTATAGCAGTGCTAAGCCGTGAAAGCATCTAACCAGAGAAAATTTGCTCTGCCGCGAAGCCCTACTTCTAATTTAAAGGGGCCCTGCTACACTTTTTGAACATGGTCAGCAAACGCTGCCGATCGATAGTCGAGACTATCGAAAACGCGCGATCTAAGTATTATAACACAACACCTGACCAGGAATTCACAGTAAATTTTTAAAGTCAGATAAAAATTGCTCTCTTCTCTCAGCAAATGATGCCACAATGTAAAAAATTGCTTGTCACAGCCATTGTACTAGCCATTAGCTGATTTGAGCATAAGGTGCTCGCTCGTTACTGGGGCCGCTGTGGGTGGCCCCGATGCATCCACACGTACATGCGCGATTGCACTGAAAAGCTGCGTATTCAAAGAAAAAAAGAGAGAAAGAGTGCACATATTTTCTTGCCCTATGCCATCTCTCCCGGATTAGCTTCAAGCGCTTTAGTTGAGACGAGAAGAGAGAATGCAATAGCAGCATGAGAGAAATCTTTGCAACACCACTCATAGTGGACAGATTCTAAAAATTTTTGAGATTGTTGATTAAAAAGGCAAAAAGCTTCTTTAGTGAATCCATTCCATGGCTACTTGAAAAACTGTTGCAGGGTCCCTTTAAATGAACATACCCTCAAACCAATTGATCATTTTTTAAGCTTAAAAGCTTGTTTTGCCAGCTTATACACTAACCATAGAATAATGTCACATTTTTCAGGTTATCATTTGCATCCTACTGAAAGTCAAATCCTGCTACCTTTCGAAGTTGTTTCAACTTTCTTTGAATGGAAAAAAAAGATAAAGCTCTTGCATAGACGCCTTGCTTCAAAAAAAAAATTGTGCAGGTTAGTGTTGCCATGATAAATATGTCCGTTTTTCTTTATACGCGTATTCTATTTGAATTCGATTCGAAATTATTCGGTCAAAATCACTCTTCGCTTTAAACATAAAATTCACTATTCGCACAAGCCTAGTTATTACCCTCACATCGATTCATGTTTTTAGGTTTTAAGTTTAAAAGCTTGTTATACCGACTTTTATGCTCCAAGTATAGAAAATTTTAAAAAGTAACATATCTTAAAGGCTATCACTTGCGTTCTATCGAAACTCAAATCCTCCTACTATTCAAAGTTCTTTCCACTTTCTTTGACGTTACCAAATGGCATTTTAAACAGGCCCCAGTTCAAGTTTTTGAAAATATTGTGCCGGTTAGTTACGCCATGACAAATCTGCCGTGTTTTCTTTATAATATGCGACATATACACTATTCAAATTCGATTTAAAATTAGTCGACCAAAATCGCTATTCGCTACGAACCTAAAATTCTCTATTCTATAAGCCTAAAGAATGCATTTCTGCTTAGATACAGCAAAACTATTGCCGCATAATCATGCGATTTGGACCAGCAAAACACCATTTTTGCAACACCGGGTTCAGTCCACTGGTGATTTAAGGAGATAAAAGGGTTTCACCAGCACTGCGTTGTGTGTGCATGCGTTCGTGTGTATTGGACGCATCCTAGTATCCACAGACAATACTTCTGCCTGTGTACCAAGCTCCACGCACACATGCTGTATCCAGTCTAGCAATATATCTTGAATGCATTTACCCAAGAATACCACCGCAGCTGTTGTATCAGTTTTTTTCACCTACTTGCTCAGTCACCATGCTCTTTAGTTCTTTTTTTTCTCCAAATATTTTGGTGCTTTGTTTCACCGAAATTATTGAGGTTAGGGGTGGTTGATGCTGAGTGTGGAAGCTCCCGTTGTTGTACGATTCTGTCATCGTGCAGCGTCACAGCTGCTGTATGCTCGTAAGTACGACTTTTGATTGGTTTTCCTTTCAGTTGCTCACCCTCGATCATCAACCTGCAGGTATACATGACGTGCAAGACAAGTCATCGCCACAATGATACAAAGGATGTTTAATTATTAGGCGGGCCACACCACTAGCTGAGCAAGCCATCGAAAAAGTTCATTTCGACCATGGCGTTTGTTTCGCAAACGTTGATAACTGTGGTGCTCGCACCTGGAGTTGACATTAGCATCTGTGATGCAACGGTAGAGTGGACCAGCACTTCACACAAATTAGGTCTTATGATTACATAATTCCCAGTGACTGTTAAGAAGAAATTCGTGCGTAGGATCCGAGTAAACGGACATCTCAGCATTTCCACAATTGTTGTGCGAGCGGTAGTATTAATTTAATTTTCCAAATTTGTTAGCGATTGGCCATGACACAGATTCATGTAAAGTCTCCTGTTAAAGAAAGCACCATTCTGTCAAATCCCCTAGATTTTTTGCAGCAGCGGAACAGTGAATCTACCGTTTGGATGGGAGTTCGCCTATCCTAAGCTACATTATGAAAGCTTTCTATAGCCTAACACTTTTGTCACACGCCGTTCCGAAAGCATACAACACCTTGCGATATCTAACGTGGAAAAAGGGAAGCATTTTATCAGTTTTGCCTTGTGTTTCTTTTTTTCACCGCGTGGGGATCTTAAAGCGCCTTTCTATAAGCACGGGTGAGTGTGCGTAGTTTCATAGATGTTGTCGACAGCACTTGTGACCACTTCATGAAAACGACGAATTTCGGGGGATTCTCTGCATATGAACTGTAATCTTGAAATCATGACACCAGTATAAGCTCAGAAAATGATATCGACACTTCTGATTTCAGCACGGATGACGAGAGTTCATCAAACAGACCCGGCATATCAGCAGTCGTCTGCCAATGCAGTTTGGCATTGTGCTCGGGTCGCGTTATGATTGGTGTGCGCCGGTGTAAGTTGATCTCATGTGTTCTGAAAGTTAGGGCTCTTATCTGCAGGGTGTCCACATCCTTCGAGCGGGACCACTTGCCGCCAGCAGCACAGGGAGTGCAGTTTCAGGTGCGGAGGCGGCCGGTAGTGAACCTTGGAACTGCACTCCACAGTGCCGTGCAGCGCTTTGTGAGAGCTGTCGACATTTTCTTTGTTTTTTACTGCTCAAGTTATTGGGGAGAACAGAAAATAAATGTTTTTTGCGAGACAGGCAAAGCAAATTGTGTTTTACCGCATAGCAAATGTGCTTCGCACAGTGGCATGAAGGACACCACACGTAAAGTTTTATGCATACAAAAACATTTTGCATTAATAGCGCTTGCATATTTACAGGATAATTGTGTGCGATCCTTGAGCTTAAAATAAATTTTTTATGTTTACCCTGTTCAGAGCAGTGTTGATGCTTTTTCGTGCTACTGTTAATAAATTTATGGTTTCAAAGTGACCTTGTTTGAAAGATAGCTCCTTTTTGTAGAATTGGATACCATAAACAATAACATCAGAAACTTTGGAGGCCATAAAAAACGTTTCCAGGACTACCCAAAAACAGCCGAATTTCTCACAGCCGCGAAAGAGTTGAATAAGTTTGACTAGGTATGCAAGCTTCCATCTGGTACCTTGCAAGATTCGCATCACGAAATTGAGGAGTACCTAATCACCCCCGTATTGCTAAAAGGTGGCCACGCAAAGATAACACAAAAAAACGAAAAGCGGCGGCGGAACAGGTGTGTCCTTGCCGTGATGTCACGTCATCACGACAGTAGTGATGCCAGTGTTCGTTCCGGGCTAATAGTGAAAGGCTCTGTAAATTTCAGCCACCTCTGGTTATTTAACATGCACATAGAGAGCAAAGGTCTATAGTGGTCTGCCTCTATCAAAACCCGGCTACCAAAGCCGGAATTCCATCCTTTGACCTTTGGTTCAGTCAAGCATCATAACCACCAGACCACCAGGCCAATTGTTTTCGATTCTCTCTGCTGGGATACGCGCAGTAAGATGATATCTGCTGGCTTTGAGGGGGTTCCCCATGTAATGTGTATTTCTGGACACTTCATTTCTTTTCTTTCTGTTTCATGTAGTAAGGACTTTTCTGGAAGCTGTGGAATCTGTTCCGTCATGAGCATTGATACACAAAATTAGGACAGTTCAACTTTCATCAAGCTATCCTGCTGTATCTGTTGCAGTGGAACGCTGAATGCCTCCAGTAGCAGAGAGCTTCATATTCAGCAATGTGCGACTACCTATGCCCGATTACCTAGGAAGCTAAGAACAGTGAGTAACAAAAGTTATTTATAGAAGTATAAAATATGTGGCTTATTATTTTGGTGAACTGAAAATATAAAAGGTTAGTGAACAACCTGGTAGACGTTATTACATATTAAGGGTGGTTGTGACATCAACAAAGGCATATTTTAAAGAATCCATGCTGCAAGATGCAGTACAAGAATAGAATAGAATTCTTGTGCTCAGTCTTACTCGTGCCAATTCTTTACAACATGCATCAATTCCAACTCGCCAACGTTTCTACCTTACTGCAACGACATGGTTCTGAGGCTACAAAAAGAAATAAGAATATGAAAACCGACTACCTTCTTTTTTCTTGGACAAGGCATTCGACTTGGTAGAGCTACGAGACTCTACAGGTGGCTTGTTTTCCTTGCTGGCCAGATGCCTTCGTCTTGAGCCACCGAGTTTGGTGTCCTGGCTGGCTGACCTGATAAGCAATTGACACGAGACAGCACAAAGATGGGAGTTGTTCTCACACAGGGTAATTTGTTGTGTAGCTGCAACAGTTAAGATTATGCTCACAAGAAACTTCTTTGTGTTTATTTATTTCATGACACCCTCCAGGGTCCAATAGGGCATTAAGGGGGGCAAGTACATAGAAAATAGAGAAAAATACATCAATAAACACAGGAAAACAAAGAGAAAAAAATGACTACCTGTTGTTTGTTATGAAAACATCAACCAGCTAAGCCTTCACAATATTATCCGAGGTTTTACATTCCGAAACCATCACACGATCAGGAGGGATGCCGTAGTGGAGGGCTCCGGCAGTTTCGTCTATGTGGAGATTTTCAACGCATGCCAACATGGCACAGTACACGAGCTTCTACCATTTCGCCTCCACCGAAATCCGAGCACCACAGCTCGAATTGAACCCGTAACGTTTGGGTCAGCAGCCAAGCACTGTAAGCACTGATCCACCACGGCAGACTATATACACCTTCAGAAATATCGTGGCAGGCGCCCTAACTATAACTATTTTTACATCAATAAGCACTTGTAGAAGCGACTTATGCTTTCACATGATGAATCATGTCATAGCAATAAAATAGCATGCGGTGTAGCTCTTCCAGATTCTCTTGATTGCGGAAGGAGAGAGAGCAACCACATGTGTTGATTTCAGGTACCATGCCACCTTTTTTTTTCTCTTTTCGTTTTCTTTACATCTAAACGCACAGGCAGAGGCAGCATCACAAGCACTCCATTGAAATGAACTCAAGTAAAATGCCACAGTCAGTGACATATGCATGCACACACGAGATCTTTCACTCTCTCCCAAAGTGAAAATACTAAGAGAAAAAGTCACATTCAGTTTAAAATTTTTACTCTTCTTGCATCATGCAGGCATTTCACAGTTTGCAGATTCAGTCACTATGAAACGATCCCTGCTTCTTGCTTGTTTTGAATGCTTAAAGCTGGTGACAGGTGCTTTATTGGGATAGGCAACGGCCAGTGGTTTAGCTAAATGTTTCGTTTACTCATTCTGGAGTGTTGCCTAAAGTGGGTGTTTCGAGAAAGTTCATGCAGTATACTCGCTTTTCAGAGTGTTCCACTGTTAGGGCGATTGCTCTGTTCTGTTATAAAGCTCACCGACTGCGATTCCACTGGTAGAATCTACCAATGAAAAAAATTCGAACAGCATTTTGAGTCAAATGCTAGTTATGATGAAGTGACACTCTCATGGAGGCTCTGGATTATTCTGACCATCCAGAGTCCATTGACGTGAATTTAAAGATAAATACCCAAGCACTCTAGCAAGCAGCCTTTATAAGAGTGTAGCCACCACTGCTTTGGAATACAGCTTGCGACGTATTGTTCAGTAGCAAGTATCCCTCTAGCCCCCCCCCCCCCCCTCCCTCATAGCATTCAACTGCAACTGTTCATGTCTGTACAAGCTACACAACGAATATCATGTAAACTTCCATTTGTGTCTTGCTTAAAAGTATATAGCCACAAGATGAAACTTTTCACAGCCATCTAGCATTCTTTCAAGGATGTGCTGCGATGCAGATTTGTACTTTTGTTCGAACTGCCACATTGAAGATATGAGCGTTTGTGGATAAAGGGGAGGGTTTAAAAGAGGAATTTGCTTGTGCTCGTTCGCACCTTCGGTTCACACTGTAGTTTCCTGCCGCTTCTACATTGAGACTGCCTTGCTGTAAATGTGCATGATGGCCAACAATATTCTCCAAGTTCACTTACGTATCCATTTGTACAGACGCATGCCCTGAGCACACTCCTTCAAAAAATCTAAGCGCAGATAGTTCTTTTGAATTCGCATCTCTAGTGAAGCCTTTAAGAGAGAACTTAACTACACAGTGCCATGCACTACAAACAAGTTCAATAGGTCAAATAGAACTCAGCAAAAGCTGCTCTTTCACAATTTCGCACTGATGCTATTTCAGTAAACGCTGCAATGGCATTAAGAAAAGTGTACTTACTCAATGTTGCCAACACTGGCAAGGGCATTCTTCTTAGGTGGTAACTGCTCTTTTCTCTCGTTCCTGCATAAAAATTAGTGCCTTTATACAGGAGTTTCAAACTAGGTATTACCCAACGCCTCTATCAAGCACAACACCATTGCAATATCACTATCATATACAACTTCACTAAGCTGTATGTTATGGTATCTTGAGAACTCGCAGCAAATACAGCAGACTCTCAGTAAATGGAAATCTGTTAAACGGAACTACTGCTTAACGGAGCTATTTCTTCTGCTATGCTTGGTTTCGGGCTTGTATTTTGTACCTATGTTCTTCTCTTAGTAAACCGAACTCCTGTTGAATGGAACATATTTTACCGGTCCCTTCAGGTTCCATTTATTGAGAGTTTACTGTACAATACTTTAAGCATTTTTTGTTGCTAGAGCCATTTACTTAGAAAAAAAAAAGTGTACTTGCCCAGCTTTGCCAACACTCGCAGGAGCATCCTTCTCAGCTGAAGACTTGTCTTTAGATGTGCTCCTGCATAAAAATTAATGCCTTTATACAGGAGTTTCAGACTAGGTATACCCAAAGCCTCT
Source organism: Rhipicephalus annulatus (assembly GCA_013436015.1). NCBI lineage: Eukaryota > Metazoa > Arthropoda > Arachnida > Ixodida > Ixodidae > Rhipicephalus > Rhipicephalus annulatus. Next base: position 74,099 of record WOVY01000423.1, on the reverse strand, counting down.
ATCAAGCACGACAGCGTTGCAATATCACTATCATATCCAACTTCACTAGCTGTATGTTATGGTATGTCTCGAGAACCCACAGTAAATGCAATATTTTAAGCTTTTTTTTTTTTTGTTGCTGGAGCCATTCACTTCATAATGCTCAAATCAGATATTTGTGCTGTGTTGGACGCTTTGATGACAACATCATGCCCAGGATGATTGACTTAAGATCGTGTCTGGCATGGTGTGCGGTGTAACATGAAATGTTGCTCTCGCATTGCAGTTATTTTTTACCACTAATGTTTTTCATTGGTTAACAGTGAAGTGTAACTGGGCTTTAGTAGGAACGCAAAGCCTAAAAGAGGCATGGGTGAAGTAATGCTTCATTTTCAAGGGCAGTTATGTCTTTTTTGAGCTCATACCGTTACAGGCGCTCATGAAGTTTCCAGGCGTTATTGACACCGGCATTCGTATTCCTGTCAGTAGTGGGTGTACTGAACTCGGGGGCGGAAAAGGGTACATGGGTTTGGGAACAGGCAAAAGTGTTTTTGTAGCAGGCTCCGAGCATCCAGAAAGACATTTTGGAGCAGGCTTAGAGCAGCCATAAAGGTCTTTTTGAGCAAGCTTAGAGCACTCTGAGAGAACGTTAAGAAAAGATGTAGCCCCGTACACAGCACTTGTAAATATAATATCCAAGATTTACTAAAACCTTTATTTCATTTTGCGATACAGCATAGTGGAGGGCTCCGAAAATTTCGACCACCTGGAGTTCTTTATAGTGCACTTAAATCTAAGTACACTGGCCTAAAACATTTTTGCTTCCATCAAAATTGCAGCAGCTGCCGCCGGGATTTGACCCTGCGGCCTTCGAGTTAGTAGTCGAGCGCCATAACAACAAGACCACCGCATGCGGGCTGCCCTTGTAAGGCAACATTTGTCGAATGCTGCATTTTTTCAAACACTAAGCAAGATTGTGCAATAGCCTTATTATTGCAATAGCGATCACTCTCGACAGGTTTTTATTTTCGCTGTAATGTCTCGTCTGAAGTCTAGATTGACAAAATATCTCCATGCGCATCGTATGTTCAACCCGTGTGTGAAATCGCGCGAGCAGTGACAATCAATGTGGCTGAAGCAGAGATGAAATGAGCCGGCCCTTCTCCGTCACTCAAAAGGAGTTTGTCATAATATCAACCCACTTGGGAGGCCGCTCCTCGAAGCAGGGAGGAAACGCATTGTTTGGTTGAATGAGCATCAAAAGACGTGAGGGGGTCTAGAAGTACTCTTTGCTGGACTAGTTGGTTAACGTTCCCAAACAAGCCACAAAGGTTTGGCTGTTTCATGCGATAAAATAATGAGAGATGGGGTCAAGGAGAGCGCTACCCTTTCGTTGCGCGAAACATCCACATCTTTTCGGCTGCTACAGGAATGCAAGAGGTGTAGGGGTGTCGCTTGAGTAGCAACTGTGAACTTTCCTTTTAATGGCGCAGCCAACGATGCCTGGCATGAGCGCCAGCTCAGCAGCCATCAGCGGGCGGTGCACATACACTTCTATGTGCTGTACTCTCACCACGAGGAGGCTGTGATAGCCATGCGGAAAATGCTGCTCACCCTGGAGTGGCCTCACTCTCTCACATTGGTGTTTAGTAGAGTTATGTGAAATCAGAACCAAACTTTGTTGCTATCCCATTCATATTTCGCCCTTGCGATTTAACTGCCTTTTTTAGATATGTGCAAACGCTTTCAATGTTAAAGGTAGCACGTGAGTGCACAATGCTTAGATTTCTCCATTTTACAGAAGCATAGTAAATTTGGTTTGCATAAAACTACTGCTGGTTGAGAGTTCTGACACCTCTTCACAGACTAGTGACATGCATGAACATTGTTCCTTGTAACAGTGAACCGTATTGTAAAGCCCCCCCATTTGTTAAACCTGAACACACAGGCGTCAACCGCAGAGTCGATAGGCACTGCATAGCGGAGCAGAATGACGAAATGAACAAGAATACATGCATGAACTCGATTATGTTATGCTAGTTTTTTCCTGGAACCAGACACCAGCACTATTTATTGTGAGCACATTTTTTCTTTCCCGTAGCGGCAACCAAGTAAAAAAAATTGCAGTTCTACCACATTCACAAAGCAATGAATGCGATAGCAACAAATTGACATGTTATACATGGTTAGGCTGGCAGCTAACCTTTTGAAACTAATATTGCAGAACTATGAAATGCTGGTATAAGAGAGTACGGGCACACCAAGAAGACATGCTATTTTCGTAGCCTCTTCACATTAAGAGCACAGAACGTGGAATGGTCCAAGAGCTATTCGTGTTGATGGTTGCCAAGCATGGAGGGCAGAAAAGTTAGGGTGCGTTGTTACGCTCGGGAGTTCACATCGAATGTCATTGTCTCTGCAAAGGCAATTTGTGTCAAGGCCAGCAGGCGAACCCCCCTGACGTCATCATCTCAACAACATCATGCAAGTGGCGCCATCCAGTCTGGCGAGTCTTACGCAACGCATGGCAAAATCACTCATCTTTGGTTGCAACCCAGAGCAGCGGCTCGTGAATTGAGGATCAAGACGCAACCTAGCGGCTTTTCCTGACTGCTGCAATCTGACATCATGGCCAGCAGCACTTCTGATTGGACGTTGGTGACGTAAAGGTCCACCCGGTGCCTATAAAAAAAGCCCAGCGGCGGGTTGCCAGCAGCAGACGTATGCGTCATAAAGAAGATATCTCGTCGCTTCGAAACATTTCGCTGTCGGCGCGGCCGGTGTCACTGTAAGCAGCGAATTTCGTGGCGCCCTTTGTAACTTCGGCAGCGGCGTGATTTGTAACAGCGGATGGTAGCTGCGGAATCGGCCGGCGCCAGCGACATTGACGCAGTGAGTGCCTGATGTTTTCCCCTCAGTTCACCAGACTACTTTAGCACAGGTTATAGTAGTTTAGAGGAGGGCTGTATGAAGCATTAGAGTGAGCTTTGATCGTTTAAAGTCAAGTCGGAGCGCTTTGAAACCAAAGTTAATGTGGAGGGTGTAAGCACGGCAGTGTTAAAAATTGTTTGTGCGTCGGGCTAGTCGACTCATAGTGGGTACGCCAAGTAGATTCTTAACAGGGGCAAACAGCAGGAGGCTAGTGTGAACGATGGAGAACCTTAAAGTGAAGCAACTCATCAAAATTCGTGAGGAACTTCGCCTTACTTTGGGCCGTGCGAGACGAAAGCAAGCGATCCTTGAGATCATCATGAAGGATGAAGGGGTGACGGCTGAGGAAGTCTATGAGGCCTGGGCGGATATCAAAGCACGCCGCGAGGTGGCTGAATAGCGAGAAGTTTGCGAACGTGAAGAAGCTGAAAGGCGAGAACGACGTGAAGATGCTGAGAGACAGGAGCACCTTGAGTTGAAGGGAATAGAACTGGCAATCCTAAAATGTTCGCAGGCACTTAGCAAAGCTTCTGCGACAGTTCAGGTCAGCGGTCAAAGAATTCGGGACCAACTGCCACCGTTCGTAGAAGGCGAAGTATCTTGTCAAGTTCGAACACGTCTGTGAGCGAAACGCCTTCGAGCGGTCTCTTTGGGCGCAGAACCTGTTAGCTCTTCTTCCCGGCGAAGTGTCCGCCATGATAACGTGCTTGTTGAGAAAAGCGTTTGAGAGCTACGACGAAGTTAAGAAAGTGCTTTAGAGACGTTATAAGTTGTCACCCGAGGCTTTCTGGCAAAGGTTCCGATATGCAAAAAAGAGGAATGAGTCACACGTTGACTTCGCATTTCGTCTTAAAGCCGATTTAATTGAATGGCTCAAGGGCGAAGGTGTTTATGACGATCGCGATAAAGTGGTAGAATGCATTGCATCGGAGCAATTCCACCACTGCATTGAGGATGATGTCAAGCTCTGGCTGCAGGACAAACTTGGTGAAGTACAGTTTATCAAGGCAGCAGAGTGAGCTGAGGAGTATTACACTCGCCGAAAGTTGCATAGCAGGGCAGTGCGCGTTGAAAAGGATGAAAGCAAAGAAGGCTTTTCAAAGAAATCTGATTAATGGCAACGAACTCCGCATCGTTATTTCAGGAAGGGCCCGTCTCTTGCAAAGGACACTGTAGGGAAAGGGCAAATGGAAGCGAAGAAATCGAGTGAGGTTCCTAAACAACGCACTAATACCACACGGGCGTTTGAATCACGAAAGCCACTAATCTGCTACAACTGCAAAAAGGAAGGGCACATCATGGTAAACTGTAAGTAAAAGTTTGCTTTCGCAACAATCAGAGAATCTGAAAAGAACATGCGGTTGTTAGAGTCGTATCTCCAAGAAATTAGTCTGAATGGGAAAACGTGTCGAGCACTTCGAGACTCGGCGACAACCATAGATGTTGTCCATACTTTATTTGTGTCTCCAGACGACTTTACAGGAGAATGCGCGTGGATCAGCCAAGTCGCCGAGGAGCAGAGTGCTTGCTTACCAACCGCTACGGTTGTCAATGAAGGCCCATTCGGTAAGCTTAGCACCAAAGCGGCTGTGTCTGCCGCGCTTCCCAATCGTTTTCCATATCTTTTTCTAATAACTCTGAGCAGCTTCTCAAAGAGCAGGGTAAATCGTTCTTCTCCAACTTAGCGTACATTGCCCTCACGCGATCGCAAGCGGGGAAGCTTTCATAGGAACTTGATCTCGTTTAGTGTAGTGAAACACCACCTGCTAAAGAGGCTGATCTGCGTGACCTTGGCAGCGAGGCGATGGTGCCTCGGACCGGTAATTCTCTGGATGAGTCACTCGAGCCGCCCGTCGCAGAAGCCGTCTCTGTCTGCGGAGGAGATATGACGCCATTGGACGAGAGCAAAAGGGGTGCAACGCTTTCACCTGTAGCAGAAAGTTGAGTGAGCTGTCGAGAATTGATCGAGAAACGGTCATTCGAGAGCAGCGTGAAGACCTCTTGATTAAAGCGCTAACGAAAAGCGCGAACTTGGAAAGAAAGAAAAAGAATTTTTTTTTTAGAAAACAGGGCTCCTGTATCAAGCTACAAAAATGTGCTAGATCGTAAGTATGAATGAGCAGCTCTTGGTGCCACAAAATTATCGTCACCAATTATTACAACTGGCACATGAAAACGCGTGGGAGGGCATCTTGGCATAAAAAAAGACCAACGCTAGAGTTTCCCTTGAGTTTTATTGGCCGAAACGCTGGAAGGATATCGAAGACTTTGTACGCTCATGCGACACTTGTCAGAGAGCGGGGAAATCCACGGACAAGTGGAAAGCACCCATGAAGCTTGTGCCAATTATAACAGAACCTTTTCGGCGTCTAGTAATTGATATCGTCGGGCCATTGCCAGAGTCAAGGCAAGGCTGTCGGTACATCCTGACGGCCCTATGTGTAGCCACAAAATTTCCAGAAGCGATACCATTTAAGAAGCTCAATTCCCCTCATGTCGTGGATGCACTGCTATCTATATTTGTGCGCGTCAGATTTCCTTTTGAAATCCAATGCGACAACGGTAGTGTCTTCGCCAGCTGCCTTACCTCTATTTCTTTGGATAAATGTGAAATAAAAGTATAGCACAGCTCAATTCATCTCCCGCAATCTAATCCGGTAGTCTATGCATTCCGTTCGGAAACGGATACTGAGAGCCCTTTGCTACGAGCACAAATGCGACTGGAAAGTGTGTATTCCTCTCGCTATGTTCGCTTTGAGATCTGCTCCTCATGAGAGCACTGGTTTTAGCTCTGCAGAGCTCGTGTATGGTAGGAGTTTGAAAACACCATTGCGAATGCTACGAGAGTCCTGGGAGAGATTCGATGAGGACCCTAATGTAGTTGGGTATGTTCTAGACCTCCTTCAGAGGCTTGGAAAAAACGAAACATCTTGCAGAAAGCCACATGAAGGCTGCACAAGTGTTGTCGAAGGAGTACTACGACAAATCGGCGAAGGAACGCACCTTTGAAGTAGGTAGTCAGGTATTGCTGCTGCGGCCGTCCAAAAAGAATAAACTTGCGGTTCATTGGGAAGGGCTTGCCAAAGTAGCATTGAAGCTTTCCGATACCAATTATGAAGTGAAATTAGGAAGGCGGCCGAACAAAATTTACCACAGTAACTTGATGAAACCATACGTTCAACGTCAAGCGGCTGTAAATCTGCTTTTGAATACTTCATAGCAAGGGAGCAGAAATTTTGACCTCTAGTGATGTAATCGAATAGGGATCGGAGGTAATCTTGGAGCAGTTGAACCTAGAGCTTAGGTTAAGTGAGGTCCACAAGGAGGACTTGGGAAGGATTGTTTCCGAGTTTAAAGACGTGTTTTTGGACCGTCCCCGAAACGCGACAATGATTGAACACTACAGTAGAATCTCGTTATAACGAAGCGGGATATAACGAACTAATGGATATAACGAAGCAATTGTAATTCCCCTTGAAATTCTCATAGACGCCCATGTATTTAAAACCTCGTTTTAACGAAGCGAAAATTTCCTCACAATGGATATAACGAACCATTCTTTGACCACAACGAGCATTTACTGATCATTTTGGTATACGTGAATTCAATATCTTATAGCGCGCGCCGGTTCACGTCCCATCGCGGCAGCGGTAATTCAAAACTCGCGCCTTGCGCCGCCTGCCAACACGCGCGTGGGTGCACGTCGCCCTGCCTCCCCTTTCCTCAGGAACTAATGGACTCGCCCGCGCAGCAATTCGCGCGAGCGTGCGCGTCAGCCGACCTCCCCTCTCCTGTGGAACTCGTTGACCCGCCCGCGCATCTGACCTCCTCCTTCCCTCAGCTCCACGCTGGGTCGGCGGAGATTGCGGCTTTGTTGGCTTTGTGCTTGGTTCCTTGTCGTTCGCTGTGGAAGAGCAACACCCCTCCGCCGCTAGACATGGACAACGGCAAACGTAAGCGCAAAATCATCACAATTGAGCAGAAGTCTGCAATGTTGAGAGCCGTTGAGTCCGGCGTCAAGAAAAAAAAAGTGGCCGAAGATTTCGGCGTATTGTTCTTTATTATTGCATTGTTCTTTATTATTTTGCTAGTTTTTTGCCTTCCGACGGCCGTTTTTCTCTGCGCGGCGGGCTGCTGTGATATTCGGTGGTGAGTACATTCTCTCTTGCTGGCTAATTGTCGGTAGAAATGGATATTGGCTATAACGAACTAATGGTTATAACGAAGTAATTACGACTCCCCCTTCAACTTCGTTATAACGAGGTTTGACTGTATATTGTTACCAATAAATATAGCACCTGGTACTATATAAACTATTTATTTAGGGTGAACCTGTGCCCGTAAACTCAAAACTAAAAACGGTCAGCCAAAATGTCCCTTGCTCGCTGACTCCAACTTCATGGGTCTCTTCCTCTGCCCATCGAGTCTCGTGCCGGTCCCGTGGCGTAGCATCGTGGCACGTGCAGGACGGCGTTCCATGGCGCGACTTTCTTGCTACTTGTGTGGCGGCTTTTAAGAACGCGAATTGTTGCACGCGTTTTCTGCGATGGTCGAACTGTGGCATTAGTCCTCCTCCTAGTACGCATCACCCCGATGCGTAGAGCCTGCTGACATTTTCTAAACAATAGGACTTATCCTTGTGTTAGACGATGTGAGTCACTTCACTTGTTCAGTTCCTGTCGTAGTACAGCTTCATCCGTCCTACATGTACAACTTACGCCGTGTTGTGGATTCCTGCGCCGTGTTGTGGATACTTGACCTTCAGGGATCACTTCGTAGTTTAATGGGCCTAGCTGACAAAGAACCTGTAAGGGCCAAAATAGCGTCGCATAAACTTTTCTGATAGGCCACGTGCACGTACAGGCGTCCAGACCCCCACTTAATCTCCAGGGGAGTACTGAACGTCCCTTCGTCTTAGATTGTAACGGTGCGCGTCGACGTCCTGCTGTTGAATGATGCGGTTCCATGCTAGTTGTCGCGCCTCTTCTGCCCTTTCTACGTATTCGCTGATGTCGGGGTTCTCTTCATTCGTGCTGTTGACAGGCAGCATTGCGTCTAATGTCGTTATTACTGTCCAACCATAAACAAGTTGAAATGGCGTAAGGTGGGTTTTCTCTTGTACTGCGGTATTGTATGCAAATGTAGCATATGGTAATATGGTGTCCCAAGTCCGATGCTCGACGTCCACATACATTACGATCATGTCATCAAGCATCCTGTTCAGCCTTTCAGTTAACCCATTAGTTTGCGGATGGTACGCGGTAGTTCTTCTGTGGTCGCTGTGCGTTAGTTTCATGACAGACTGTACTAGCCTGGCAGTGAACGCAGTTCCTTTGTCAGTTATAAGGACTTTAGGTGCGCCATGTCGCAGCACTATCTGGGTCACAAAAAAACTGAGCCACTTCATTTGCCGTTCCTTTTGTGAGAGATGACGTCTCGCCATACCGGTCCATGTAGTCGGTTGCTACAACTATACAGCGCTTCCCGAACGATGACATAGGGAATGGTCCTAGCAAATCCATTCCGACCTGCTCAAATGGGACTTTCGGTGGCTCTATTGGTTTCAAAAGACCTGCTGGCTTTAGGGGCCGTACTTTGTGTCTTTGGCATGATCTGACATAATGCTGTACTGAATCCATCAATTTTGGTAAGTAATATCTCTGGCGGATTCTTGCCAAAGTCCTACTAATGCCCAAGTGACCTGCCGTTGGGTCATCATGACACGCTTCTAAAATTTCCGCTCGCAGTGATGATGCTATCAGCAGTAGGAACGTTTCAAAGGGGTGTTGAAAGTTTCTCTTGTAGAGAACATTGTTGCGGAGGACATAGGAGCGTAGTCCACGGACGAAAACTCGCGGTACTTCGACTTGCTTCCCCTCTAAGTATTGAATGAGCAGAAGCAATTCTGGGTCCATTCGCTGATAATGAGCTATCTCACACACATTCACAGCTCCAAGAAATGCAGAGTCATGTTCATGCTCAAGAGATGAGGTCTGTACTGGTGCTCGTAACAAGCAATCTGCGTCATTGTGCTTGTGGCCAGACTTGTAGACTATGGTGATGTCATATTCTTGTAGACGCAAGCTCCATCTAGCATGTCTTCTGGAAGGATCCTTGAGGTTCACAAGCCAACACAATGAATGATGGTTACTGATAGCTCGGAATGGTCTACCGTATAAATATGGATGGAACTTACTGACGGCCCATATAACTGAGAGACATTCCTTTTCTGTAGCTGAATAATTTTACTCAGCTTTCGACAGAGTGCGGCTTGCGTAAGCAATAACTTTTTCTTCCCCGTTATGCCACTGAACAAGAATAGCACAGAGGCCAACGTTGCTGGCGTCCGTATGAATGTCTGTTTTGGCATCTTCATCAAAATGAGCGAGATGGGAGGTGACTGCAAACGCCGTCGTAACTCAGAGACGGCGTCTTTTGGCTCTTGGTGCCAGATGAATGGCACACCTTCCTTCGTAAGCCATGTCAGTGGTTCCGCAGTCTTGGAGAAGTTTTCAATGAAGCGCCTATAGTCAGCACAAAGCCCCAGGAAACGTCGCATAGCTTTTTTGCCTCTGGGCCTTGGGAAATTTTCAACCGCAGTGATCTTACCAGGTCTGGGCGGACACCGTGAGAACTGACACTGTGCCCGAGGAACTGAAGCTCCCGGAATCCAAAATGGCACTTTTCGGGTTTGATCGTAAGTGCAGCCATGCGAATAGTGTCCAGTACCGTTCTCAATCTCTGTACGTGCTGCTCGAACGTAGTGGAAAAAATTACTACGTCACCAAGATAGACAAGGCATGACTGCCATTTGAGGCTGGAGAGCAAAGTGTCCATCATCCTCTGGAAGGTAGCGGGAGCAGAACACAAACCAAATGGGAGTACTTTGAACTCGTAGAGTCCGTCAGATGTCACAAACGCCGTCTTTTTGTGACCTCGTTCGTCGACTTCTATTTGCCAGTACCCGCTCTTTAGGTCTAACGATAAAAAAAAGTGAGCATTGTGCAGTTTATCCAATGTATCGTCGACTCGTGGGAGTGGGTACACGTGCCGCTTCGCGACGAGGTCGAGTTTTCTGTAATCAACACAGAACCGCATGGTGTTGTCCTTCTTCACAAGTACTCTATGCCCATGGGCTTTTGGAGGGCTGTATGACATCGTCGTCGAGCATCTCGTGTACTTGCTTCTTTATCGCCTTCCTTTCTTTCGGAGCTACTCTGTATGGATGCTGACACACTGGTCTAACATGCCCGTTGATTACGATGCGGTGCTTTGCTACAGGAGTACGTCCGACTTTCGATGAAGAGGAAAAACACTCTGCGAATTCTTTGATCAACTCCACATTCTGGTCTTTCTGCAGAGATGAAAACTCTCGGTCAATATCTATTTTCTCGGGGACATTGTCCACTGTTGAGGGCGTTGTTGATACTTTTTCTATGGTGCAAACATCTGAGACTTGTACGTAGTCATGAAGTGATGCTATGGCTGCTCCCTTCGCCACATGCTGTACCTCTTTGGTAAAGTTAGTCAATAGCACATCAGTACAGTAAAAGCTTGTTGATTCGACACCTGTTGATTAGGAAATTCGGATAATTAGGACGGCTTTATTGGTCCCGGCCAAAGTGCATGTTAATCTATGGGACCAAACCTTCGTTATTTCGTCGGAATTCGGCTCCACACCGCTTCATTCGGACAAATGCTGACTGCTACTGCTACACAAAAGTGTGATAAAGCAGCGCTGGCACCACTGGAGTGAAACCGAAACATGAGTGGCATCGCCATTATGATCAACTAGTGGGGGCGATCGCAGCGTCACCGAACGTCGGCGTCTTCTTTCTTCTCCACTAAGCGCCTCCGACGCCATTTTCCCTTGTGTTGTTGTGTCGGAACCATCTCTTCTTGCGGAGTTCTCTTTTTCTTCCATTGTGACTGTATTTGCATGCCACCACCATCGTGCGCTACAGTGATGGCAACGCCGAAAAAGCGGCAGAGTCCACCGACCGAGTCCACCGACGATGACTGCCCGACTTTCGATGCTGTCCTTCACACAGATGTGACCTTTCAGGACTACATCGCGATTGATCACGGTGTCCCCATGAGTGGTCTCCTGACCGATCAAAAGATTATTAATGATGTCACGGGCGCCCATGAAGAACACGATTCCGACGAAGAATCATGCGAGGAGATACAGCCGCGACCTCATCGCACCTCACGGGAAGTCTCGGAGGCGCTGTTAATATTAGAGGACGCTTGCCTGAACACTCCCGACCGCTTGCGTGCTGTTGGCTATTTGGAACAGTTAAGAAAAATTGTGATGTCAGCCGGAATCTGCGCGAAAACGCAGACGACAATTACAAAATATTTCAACAAATAAAGGTATGCTTCTGCAGCTTGACTTTAAATGTTGTTTTCCCTGTTAATTCGTTAATTCGGCATTCGGTTAATTCGGACAGTTTTTCCGGTCCCGTGAAATCCGAATCAACGAGCTTTTACTGTATATCCGTTCCGCAGGTTCACTAGACCTCTCGCCACGCGTTATCCCCTTTGTGAGTAGCAGTTCGATATCTCTATCAGCTAGTCCGGCATATTCACGAAAAACGTCGCTTTTCACAGAAACTGTCACGCTGCTACGTGGCGGCACTGTCACACCTTCATCCACAATACGAAGAGACGAAACAATTGGTTGCTCCGCATGACACATGGCAACAGCGTTCTCTGTAGAGAAAGAGAAGTTCATTAAAGGGGTATCGACTTTTTTATTTGTAAAAACTAGTGGACGCCAATAAGTGTGAACATTCACATCAACCTCCCTCCATTCAAATGGATCTTAGGATGCTCAGCAACCGCTACGAGCTAGCACAGAGTTTCTGAGGTCTGCTTTCGCTGCCGTGAAGCAGTGCTAAGCTGTGAAAGCACCTACCCAGGAGAACCCCGCACTGCCGCGAAGCCACACTTCAAGGTTAAATGAACATAATCTCCTTCCATTGATTATTCATTTTTCAAGTTTAAAAGCCTGTTGTACCGGTTTACTTGCTCTAAAATTAATAAACTTTAAGACATATGGTAAATTTCAAAACTTGACATATTTTGAAGGTTATCACTTGCACTCTATGAAAAGTCAAATCTTGTTTCATAGTTTTTACTTCCCTTGAACAACAACAAAAAAAGGCATTTGCACAGTATTATTTAAAAAAAGAAAAATATTGTGCAAGTTATTTGGGTCATAATGTGACATATATACTATTCGCACAAACCTATCCATGTCTAATCGGAGTCCTCTGTCTCTCATTGCCCATTAGCAGCGATTGGCATGTTCCAGTAGTAAACAACAGTGCATCGCTGCGTGCTTGGAGCATCCCCAGGTGTTTCTACTGCTCAACACCGCGATGAGCACCTGCGTCAATGTCGCTCCCAGTGTAAACGCTAGTGCCCATTGCTTCCCATCTACACATGGTTCCCTTTTGCGGGAGATGATATTATTTTGTTGTACGACACGCCTGTGGGGCCTAGTGCTGCTGCCATTCGGCATTTTGGATTCCAAACATTCTCAGCTTGCACATTTTTACTCAAAGTGTTAAAGAAATAATGGAGATGGTTTAGAGGGCCCTTTGTGAGAGTAAATGAACGAATGAATGAAGAATAAAAAAAGAGAAGCAAATGTGAAAGGTGCAGCAACTCCAGATATACAGCTCACAGTTCAAAGTGAAATTTGCTCACACTTACTTGCTCGGAGACAGAAAGGAGAAACTGTAAGGCTTGAATAAAAACGAGAAGCCCAAAAGCGGATCGGCTCCCTTTGGCTCTGCCGCATTCTCGCATTCTGCAAAGAAATGATGACAAAGCCACGGTGAAAAACTCGCAACCTTTACTCTTAATACACAAATAAGTTACATGTGTAGAGGGATATTGTTGGTATGTCATGGGTTCTTGAAACAAAGAACTTGAAAGAAACACCCAAAAATCATGCTCGTTAAAACCAAGAACCTATAGTTCAGAAGCGGGGTCTGCTACAATAGAACAAGAAACCACTAAATCTGCTGTTTTTTTTTTTTTTTGTGAAGCGTGGCATATTTTTTTTGTATTATACCGAAGATATGAGAGGTTGGTTCAACAGAAACGAAGTTTGCTTTAAAGAAATTATAAGGGTATTCTAAATAAAACCAGTGCAATACTTTAAAGGGGCACTGCAACACTTTTTGAGCATGGTAAGAAAGCGCTGCCGATCGGCAGTAGAGGCTCCCGAAAACACGCGAGCCAAATATTGTAGAGCAGCATGTGGCATGGAATTCCCAATAAATTATCAAAGTCAGCTAAAAATTGCTTTCTCTTCTCCAGACAAATTGCAGAATAAGCCCAAAAGTCACTCGTAGTAAGCCCATCTATCAGCCATTGACAGATTTGAACACGGCGCGCTCAGTCGTTACAGAGCTCGCCGCGGGAGGCCGTCACTTGTCTACACATGCGCGTGCGATCACACTGAAAAAACTACGTATTTGAAGATAAAAAAAAAAGAAGAACGTGCTCAAGGTCCCGAGGCGCAAGTGACATTTTTTGTTTGCCCCTCCCATCCCTCCCTGCTTAGCTTCTAGAGCTTTCGTCGAGACGAGAGAAGAGAGAATGCGCTTGAAGCGTGTGGCAAATCTTCAACCCCACTCATACTGGACGGATTCTTAAAATTTTTGCAGTGTTGAATTTGTGAGGCAATGAGCTCCTCCAGTGAATTAATTCCATGGTTACTCAAAAAAGTGTTTCAGGGCCCCTTTAATTGCCACACTAGTATTAAATATCCATCCAGCCTCGATAAAAGTGACCAAAAGTTTCAAAGCGATCCTACAAGGTGAAAGACGAACAAGGCTATTACAGTCAGCTTCCATATGTTAGCCCTGTACATCATTATCAAAAATTGGTTTATTAAAATGCAGCAAAAATGTTCAAGCATTTCCAGTTAATCTGGTATGTGTCTAATTCTAACATGTGCAATAATTTAACCTAGCAGTAACATGAAAACAATGGTTTATTTTGGCTTAATGCCTTTTCTCACACATAAACTGTACGAAAAAACTGAAAAAATGTGCTTAAAAAATTAGGGGTGCAGGTTATATGCAAAAAAACACGGTATATGTCTCATCATAATCTTCAGATATTACCTTGCCACTGTAGTTAAAACCATGCCACATTTTGTACAGTCCAATGCATGCTTGATATAGCTGCTGTACACATCAACTTCGGAAGCACATCACTTATCGTTTGTTTCTTTGAATGGCTTGAAATGCAGAGTGCACGTTCACACAGGTCTTCCGAGTAGACAGCTAGCGTTATTGTGCTGCACATTGCTGCAGGGGATCACTTTGCTGGAGACACTACCATGTTTGAGGACCATTCAACAAGCTACATTCTAGAACCAATGTCAAGAGTCCTTTTTTCGGAGCTCAAGATGAATACAACCAAAAAAACTAACTGTGCGTGTATTTCAGGCCAAAAATTTTATTCTTTTTACGCAAGGATTCAAGCTGACGGCTTGCAGAATTGTATACTTAACTACTTGCTAACAATTACTAAATCTCACACAATCATCATCTTCAGATACAGCTGAACCCTTTTCTAAGAGACACTGATATAGGAGACAAATGGCTATAAGGGACACCAGTATGCCTACAGTAAAATACGAGTGACAGGAAAATGCATCTAAGTTCCCCTGCTTACAAGAGACATCTCGTATAAAGGACAAGAATCACTGCCCGGAGCATGCCTCTTATAATAGGGTTTTAACTGTACTACCTTGCCACTAAAGTTAATCTACTGTAACGAGACCAACCAATCGCCAATCAGCAATATTTTCTAATGGCGAATAAGTGCGAAGCCTGAGTAAAGTTGCATGCTAGCTTACCTGATGCACCGGAAAAGCTTGCCTCATCCTCGGCACTATCATCCTTTTTCAATCTGCAATGCAACACGAGAGCAACAATTAAGGGCCCTTCAAATGTCATCTTAGACTGAACGAAAACTTAGTTTCACATGGTTACAAATATGATATCACTTACAAGTACAATCTGAAACATAATTAGTACAAGTGCAACCGTTAACACTAATCAAATTAAAGGTCAAAATGAAAATTGATGGCACACTGCCTGGTTCTATGACAAAAAACCTACGCGCATTCTTACTGAACTCGTGAAGGTCCGCCTGCCACTTAATGTGGCAAGTCAAATTGCACACCTATTCTCCCAAGAACATGCTTGTACCAGGTTAAGCCACGTTGAGGGTCATCCGAAAGGCTAAACATATAAATCCATTTTACTAACACTTCAATCTATGTACCAGCAGTAACAGCAAACAGCATGACAAAAGAACCCCAAGTACCGATAAAATTACAATTTAGTACTACTGCATTTACTCGCGTAATCCTCACACTCTCATAATTCTCGTCCCCCCCCCATTCCCCAACAAAAGTATGATTTCATTTTTTCTGCGAGTAATTATCGCAACATCAGCCACTGATGACGATGGCGCACACCATCTGGTGCGTATTATTATTGCACGGAGATTCAATCCAATCCAAGCCAAGCCAAAGTGGTGGTAAGCAAGCATTGCGGCAAATTTTGTATGTCGTGTCCATAATGTTGTTACGCTATGATACAGTGGCTAGAATAGGAAAGTGTTGAATAGGGAAGTGCGTTACAAAGGAGGAAGCTCCATCAGGCTTTACAGCCTTTTGCTCTTGCTTCGTTTTTTTCTATGTACAGAAAAAAAAAAATAAATCAGTGCACGAGGCAGATTTTTCGCCGCCCCCCCTCTTATGTAACTAAAAGGGGGGCCGCCACCTGACCAATGTTTAGAGCCTAACGTTCCCCTCGCAGGTGATAAGAGATAGGGAGGGGGCGCCACATCTGCCTCTGGTGCACATGCCTATGGGTAGGTCTTTCAGAGAAGCTCTTCACATTTATAGATGCCGTGGCAATCGCTTTTTAAAAGTGTTTTAGATACAACAGGCTTCACAGTGACAGCTTGGAAGAGCTTGTTTCCTGCTTGCAAAAAATAAAAAACTATGTCACACTAGCCTGCGCACAACATAGTCCGAGCCTAACTAATCAAGTGACCAAGTTTTTTCTGCTCACCCGGTTGCATTTTTACACAAAAGCGCTCAATAAAGAACGAGCATCTTCCCGTGAAAAAGGAAGTACCTGAAGCTTAGGCACCTCACCAAGGCTTGCAGCCCAAGAGAAACAATGTTCTGTGGTGCGCTTGTGAATTAAAAACTTTTTTCTTGTGGATAAAAAAAGATGTGCGGCCAATTTGTTAATTGGTTGCGCATCTTTTTTTATCCACAAGAAAAAATAAGAATGCATTGTTGTAAACAGATAGCGAGTAACTACTCCAAAATGTGTTGTATGACCAGTGTGCAAAAAATAAAATGTTCTCCGCTCCCGATTCTTGTCAGAGTTCGATTGAACGTTAGCAGAAGCAGCTATAGCGAGCTATGCATGTTACGAATGATGCGGCTTTATTTACAGATTAGTGTTTTAGGAAATGATGGTTCGCTGCGAAAGGTGTTGCAAGCAATAGCTCACCACCGAGTTCACCGTTTCATTTTTGGTGACATTAATAAAATGTTTCAGTGCCGCCGCATGCTCAATTTTCGCACCCTGTCGATATTTCATTTCAGTTGCGCCATCCTACCATCCAAATGTAGATTATAGTGTAACCATCCTGCAATTCCAGATGCTAGAATAATTGCTCGGTCGCAATTTGAGGCCGTGCACGAGGAACAAAATATATTTTAAATGTTTCATACTGCCCGCAGGCATGGTTGATTCCAGTCTCTGCGCAGCACATTGCCGCCTTGGGTGACATGCAAACGCGTGCCAGCACCACCTGGCGGTTTACTCCCAAGGTGCTACACACTAGCTGGCGTGTTCATCACACTTCCCTATTCTAGCCACTGTAGCTATGGGGCGATACGGAAGCTACACGGCTGCTTTCAAGTTGAAAGTGATTGATCATCCACTAAACAACGGCAACAAGGCCACCGGTAGGCCCATCGGAGTCGATGAGTTTTGTGTTCGCTACTGGCGACAGCAGCTGAAAGCCACCAAGACGCGTTGGGCCTTTCGTGTGCCTAAGACTGAGATGGATGGTAAACTTTATTTTGCCAGAAGGCAACTGTGGATGATTATGTGTTAAATGGCCAACAACCTAATAATGACATCATACGCTAACCTTTTGCGGGCTACTGTTGAGTGGCAAACGCTAACACTACGCCAGCAACGCCCACAAGCTTTGCGTACGGTATTCTAATTCTCGACTATTTGCTTGTGCCTTTTGTGCCTCAAATAAATCTTGCCTTGAGTTCAACCTGTCGTTTTATTGTTAAGGTAAGTTTTAATTAGTACTTCTCAAAACTTGGAGTTAGTTGCTGGCATGAGAACCCTGATTGGCAGCCACTTCGTTTCCTTGCTTTTTTTTTTCCCTCCTGTACTTTTTCATGGAAAAATTTCCCCCCACAATTCTCGCACCCCTCAACTTTACATCGGTTTCCCGCCAAGAAAAGTGCGAGCATTATGCAAGTAAATACAGTAGTGGTCGTGAGCGCTCGTATGCGCTAGCGTAGTGGCCTATCTAATCAGTGGCGCCACCTGCGGCACCGTTACGGCAGCTCAACTACAGGCCCAAGCAAGGGCCGGGATACGCTCAATTTCGCTAACACTTGCAGCGTGGATCACATGTTTTCATTAGAGCGGTGTAAATAGCAAAGTTTTGGTTGTTAAGGCAATCTGAATATATTGAATTGTGAGTGCAAATAAAATCGAATATTTTTCTAATACAGTCGAACCCCGCTACAATGAAACTAATGGGGCGCGGAAAAAATTTTGTTTAGGTGAAAATTTCGGTGTAGTGAAATTGAAAAAATATAGCTGATCTGAGCTAGCAATACAATGGAACGTTTATTCTCAAAATTAAAAAACATCCGCTCCTTCCTATTCTTTCTCAGCAGCGTCACTACGTCATTCTCACTTATGCATAGCGAGGCCAAGGTGAAAAGCGCACTGAAGCAATGCCTAAAACCGCCTTGCTGAACGAACCATACAGTTGCATTAACATGTTAACACCAGCAACTGAACGCCGTCAAAAGTATCCGATAACGCCGACATGGAAGCAAGGTATAATGGAGCGGCGACTTTTGCATCATTCTATGCCATTCTTCTTATCCATCACTCGCGGCTAGCCGATTTTGTTGATAATGCGGACGAACAGCCGCTCTGATTAGTTACAACACTGGCCAAGCGCGAACATAATGATTAGCATCGGGATCGGAAAAGGCATCGTTCCATCGTTGCACCAAGCAGTTGCGTAAAGGAAACCATCAACTTTTGAGCGACTGAGCTTCAGTTTTGGATCGTCTCCGGCTAAAAAGCAAACCAGTGGCAAAACCAGGGCCAGGGCAGTCTCATTGCCATCGCTATCGGGGAATGGCGGCGCCTATGCTTGCTGTATTGCGGCAGTACAGCGGCGGTTTCTGGTGGTGCCAACGCGCGTTTTAGACTTCGTCGACGCATTTTCAGGCTCTGAAAATGCATCGAAATGTTAACGATTCTGTTTACTGCATAGCAACAAGTATCTGAGCCTGGAATCGCATCGCAAAATTTCGTTGAAGCGGAACGATCGAAGAAAACCTGTACGTTGTGGCGATAATATTTATGCATCGACTACTATAGACTGTTGATGAGGAATCAGGAATTTTTCGTTGTAGCGCAAATTTCGTTGAAGCGGCAATCGTTGTAGTGAAGCGCGACTCTATTTCTAGAATATTTTTCAAGTAATTCGAAGCTAAGCTGCAAAAAAAAAGTTGGAGAGTGCTGCTAAGCTTTATCTGATGGGACAGCAACATGAAAGTGTTTCTTTTCCCTAGCTTAATGAGGCACTGGCGGAATAGCATTTTATAGTTGTCTTATCGAAATTGGGAAAATGCAGAGGTTGAATCGCACTATGCATACAATTTTGTGCAATATACGTGTTACCGACAGCATTTTACGTGTGAAAGGCAAAGATATTGTTCTTTGAGCCTCTCCTCTTCTTTCAACTTCTGTTGAAGCCCGACAGATATGGCAGACAAGGGTGTGCTCCCTTCCAGTCTGAAGTTCCAAATCTACCTCGTAGACGTCAATACAGTCGACTCTGATTAATTCAAACTTGAAGGGACCTCTGAATTCAGTTTGAATTATCAGAAGTTCTCAGACGGATCACTCTGAGTAAGGCGACACCTCACATTGTGATTAAGCATTGACTTTATCACATTTAAAACTTTTTTAAGTGCTTTTAAACCTAAACTGCACTCCATAAAGAGAAAGCAGAGGTATAAGTTAAGTAGCCATTTAGTGCTGATCAGACCTTTTGAAGAAATCGCGAATTGCCAACTGCTTCTATGATATAGGTATGTGCCTTTAGCACAAAGCTCTCTATACCAGTTGAGAAGCATCACGGTTTACCATGCGTGTGCTTTGTTTCAAACATTTGCTAACCAGCAAAGCCTTTTTCCTTGAAGGCCCAAGGTGCTTATTTTTCATTTGTAGACTAAGGATTATAAGAGCTTGCAGTTTTTAAACAGCAGTGCGAAAGCAGCAGATACTATCTGGTATTGAACTGCAAAAAGTATGAATTAACCGAATGAGGGAATTTAAATTAGGAGGCTTTTAAATACATTGAAAGAATAAAAAGCCAACCAAAAAATTAAAGTTTATTTGAATTAACCAAAAGTTTGAATTACCAGAGTTTGAATTATCGTGAGTCTACTGTATACAAGAACATCTAAAATAATGAATGCTAAATATCATCGATGTCCGATTTGACAATCGGACGTTGACCGTCTTTGGGAATTTCGATCTTAGCGGAGCCTGAAAGGCAACTTTGTCGCAATGTAAGAGTGGGATGAGGAGTAGCATATTCAAAATCTCAAGGGGTCACTTTCAATCTGATGTTTACTGTATTTGTCTTAGTGAAGTTCAAGTAAACCGAATAGTAAAAATTCCAGTGCGAATCGAATAGCAAACACTATCACTTATTGTTTGGACTTCAACATTTGCACAACATTCTGAAAACAAGACAGCATCACCTGCGTACATAGGTCGACAAAAATTTAAAGCTCACTAAAGCTCACTGATCAAACGTACCTCACCCTTGGGGTTCACTCTGACACTCATCAATGTTTTTTTCAGCTTAAGACTGAGGCTCCCTAAAATATTCCTCAATTGGACTCCCAACTCCCTAAAATATTACTCACTTTGACTCGCGCAGACTCAAATCGAGTCTGAGTGAGTTGAGTGAGTATCAGAGTCTGAGTGAGTTCACTGAGGAGTCCATTAGTGTAACCAAGGTTCCGATGCTTTTTAACACTAATAACTCACATAATAAGAGCTCTACTTAGCACTTTTGATTTCGTATTGTTAAGGGTTACAAGTGGTTGACACCCACCGAGGACATTTTTATTGAAACTAACATGATGTCTTTACCAAACTTTCTTTTGAAAGAGAATTGATGGGTGATCATGCCTTCTCCCTTCCTCCGTAACTCGCGCATCTGTTCAACTAATATAGACCTGGCATATGAACACTACTGCATTGATGTGCAAGTAGATATAATCACTATAAATGTGAGCGGACATAAGGCTGACAATAATGCTGAAGTTGAGTAAACAGAACGTGAGGTTGGCAACTGTACCTTACTCTTAGGGCTCACTCAGACTTTCACTCGTGAAAGTTTTCCTTAACAGGGCTCAGTCATACTTTGATTCACTAAAATTTTTCTTAACTGGACCTCGGACTCGCTCACTAAACTATTACTCATCCAAACTCGCTCAGACTTGCGGCTCTATCAGAGTCTGCGCGAGGCAGTTGACGAGTGAGCTTGCCGACCTATGTCTGCACAACTACCTACTACAGCGAGAGTTCAAGCAAATCGACTGAGGCAGTGCCACATTTTAATGAGCGAAAAAACAAACATTGCTTTTTTGAAGCAATGAAAATGCAATCGAAGTGCATATAATCCAACCTTAAATAACATTTTTACTTTTGAGCAAAAAATGTTCAGGAGCACCAGCCCTATTAGAAAAACATGGCCAAGCGAAGTTTGGCATGCGTACTCCAGACATTATTTTCCTGTCTTTTTCCTCTTTGTAATCCTACTGGACAGTGAAGCTCCCTTTGAACCGTTTCCTACCTCCATGCCAGGAATTGGACTGTCATTGATGCATTTCGCAGCGCAACTTTTGTAGCTGGAGCCAGAAACTATGGCTGTGCCTTCTAACAAACAACAATGAAATGAGGTAATCTGAAATGACAAGTTACATTAAAAATTTTGATTAAAACCTTTTGTAACAAACACTACCAATCTCTGACAAGTGTAACATTAAAACAACATTAATTATCAGAAAACTCCACATAAAATGTCCACACATCCCCACAAAGTGAATAATGACGAGTGAGTGAACTTAGATCTCAAGGTCCATAATGTCTACCTTGAAGCAGCAGACTAGAATAAAGGATGGAGGCACGAACAGATGAACAGCATAGGTGATCATGCATTGCGCTGTCATATACTTGATTGACGTACACATAAAGTAGGTATTTTACACAGACGGTCGTTTTTTGTTATGCAGGTGTTAAGTTTTGATTCTGTGTAGCGCGATGGACGCTGACCAAGCCAAGCCCTAAAGAGCCTTGTTTCTAAACACATGCGGCTGCCGCACCTTAAAGGGCCCGATTTGTGTACACCAGCATTTCTGTACATTCGAGAGTCCCGCTAAAGAAAAATATTTTTTAGCAGGTACATCTACAATGCCAATTTAAGAGCCAATGCGAGCTCGTTTTTTTCAAAAATAACTATATGGAAGTTTTTTTTTTTTTTCGTTGCAGACAGGTTGTCACTCATCGTTTTTGGGTGATGTCGCCAGTCATCTTTTACCAATTTTTGGAGCCTGCTCCAAGATACGATTCCTCAATTATGAGTGCAAGCATACTGATTGAGGCTGCCAGGTTTGTGCTGACTGGAGCATGGCCGCGTAGCTCGGTGGCAGTAGTGCAGCGCCGGTCGCTTGTTCGTGTGTCTGTGGTCACCAATGTAGCGTGAGAGGAAGACGGGACGGGGGCCAACGTGGTCGTGTCGTTCTCTCGCCACTTTATTCCACGCCTCAAACGGAGCCACGTGGCTTTCCACGTCCGACACACCAAGTGCTCTAGCTTGTTCTAATCCTCGCGCAGCTCGAGCTGTCGCATCAGCTGCACGAGAGGAGCAGCGCGGTGATCAAGAAATGATGATGGTGATGATGGCACCACAGGAAGCACCGCAGAGCAGAGGTCATCGTAAGGCTGCTGGCTGGAGGTTGAAGTGGCAGAGTTATGACGCAACTCTACCAGAAGGGCGTCATGAAGAATGGCGTGCATCAGCGGCTGGTCTGTGACGCCATTCAGCGCAAGAACGGCATCGAGCTGCATGAACCATACCTTGGGGTAGGTCGATTGGAACGGCGGCACTGGCGGGCAGAGTTGCGGGAACATGGCCGCGGGCCGCTCGGCGAAGGGCGTGTTCTCCGGGTCACCAATGTCGAGAGAGGAAGACGGGACGGGGGCCAACGTGGTCGTGTCGTTCTCTCGGCACTTTATTCCACGCCTGAAGCGGAGCCGCGGTGGCTGTCCACGTCCGACACACCAAGTGCGCTAGCTTGTTCTAATCCTCGCGCAGCTCGAGCTCGCATCAGCTGCGCGAGAGGCGCGGCGCGGTGATTGAGAAATCATGATGGTGATGGTGGCACCACAATCTCATTTTAACTACCATCCAACCCTTCAATCTAAACTTTCTGTTTAAGGTGCCTTTCAGCTCTGTGGAAGCTACAAGGCCCCCAGCCAACGGAAAAGGCGATTAGCCCCTTCGCATGTATTTATCCACGCTGTGTCCTCTGCTCACGGTGTGCATGTAAGATGGGTGGTTTATTAACTTAAAGTAAGAAACTATCAGAGAAGCCATTACACTTCAACTTCAGGAAGTTTGGCGTCCTAACAATATGACTTGTGGGTCTACTGAAAATCGGTAGACACTCATGCCAGCAGATAACTTCACTTTGTGGCTCTCAGACGCTGTTCATGGCTCTGCCATGGCTGTTCTGTCGACGGGTTTTTGCCTTTTTCCCGCTAAAATGCATCTTTTTAATCTTTTTTTTCTTTTTTTCTGTTTAACCGAAGGAGCATCGGACGCATGTGGAACGCTGTGAGAGGTTGCATGTCCAATATTTAAAGATGCAGCGTTCTTAATCTGGCAACACAGCCCAAGCCGTGGCCTCGGCGCTTTAGGCTTATTAGATACGGTTAGAAAAACCAAACGTACGCGATTCTTCATTCTCATAGTAAGTTGAAACAAATCGATGGCTGTTTTCACAAGTTATTTGTTGCTGCCAGCGCTGTGGGCGTTTAGCAGGAGCAAGTTCGTATCGAAGCGTACGGTCGCTTCTGCATGGGAGCTGCCATATTGATTCGTAACCGTAGTTACTGCCGATAACCGGCGCAAATAATTAAACGTGTAGGAAATAAAAGCGATGAAGAAAAACATATCGCCTATTGATATGGCATTACACACATTAAACAAACGCCAATTTCAGAGAGCCCTGCCATATTCAAGGCACTTATATCTGGGACTATGTTTCACTGCGAAAGCTTGTAGCTTTCTTGCGCCCCCGTAGCTTTGGTATTGCTGAACCAAAGTGGTGCAACAGTATTGTGATGAATTAATAAAAAAGAAGACGAGAAACCTGCAAACACGACATCCTACAGTTGGGTTTCGTATTTCGTGCGATTTTATGATGTGTGCCTGCGGTAATAATATATGTAAAATCTTACGTCTGAAAATCACAACTTCATTATGAGGAACGTTGTACTGGAACGTTTTGGAAATTTTCAGTCTTGTGTCCTTAAACATGCATCAACATCGCACAGTACATGGACCTCTAGAAGATCGCATACATGGAAATACGACCACCGCAGCCGGAATCAAACCCGCGACCTTCTGGTCAACAGCCAGGTACCTTATTCAGCGATCCACTGCAGCGGACCATTTGCCCGAGGTGTGTCTGTGCTTGTTTGAAGGCGCTTCACTCACCTGACAGATGCCTTTCTGGTAGTGCGCCTCACAGGAATCAGGGCTTTGAAGCCTTCTGGAGCAAATGACACCTTAGTAGAATCATCCCAAGGAGGGCGTCCAGAGTGCTGGCACGTTGCATTCGAAGTCTTGCACCTCGCGTGGCGGTCACCGCCACTGCCTGCCGATGATGCATTGGCGATAAACTGTGCACGCGGATAAAAAGAAGGTGCTCAGAATTGGCATTTGTTGAGGCTGTGGGTTCACAGTGTCCCTAAAGAACTTGGTACACGCCTTGCAAGCAAAATAATGCATTCACTCTCTACGTTTCTGTAACAAAGCGCAGTTTACGAAAAGCATAAAATTTCACGAGGCAGCAGGTAATATATCATGTCCCTACACACAATAAAAGTACACATCGCAGTACACAGTTATAGCCTACTTACACCACAAATCGCAATGACGCTTCCCTATTTGTAGAAAGCAACAATGTTTCGATATTTGAAGATCCTTCCTACCTAGTCTTTACGGGAGATATACTAAAAAAAAATAAAAATAAAATGTTTTGTTAATCTGTAACCTATGACAACGAAATTTATGTTGTTTACATAGGTCTTTATACAGACTACAAATATGTAAAGATGTTTTGAATTTTATACCCTGACAATGTGTAAAATGTATCCATTTTTGGACACTTTTCTTTACCACTACACTTTTATGCTCATGAACCATTAACAGCTCATATTGAAGTAACAAAATGAGTGCAAGACATTTTAATTAGCAAAAATTCTAATGTGAGAAGTCTTAGAGTGCTCAGCCCATACTAACTGCTTACACCGGGTTCATAATTATACGAGTTATGCAAGGTTTTACACTTTTTCCATTTTAATCTTCAGTTCCACACTTCACACATCAAGATATATGCAGAAAAATTTTCATCCTGATCTGACTATCAAAAGTACCAAAAACGCGATGTCTAATCTCAAGAAGTTGGCCACAACTGCATCTTGAGAAAAATGCATTTTAACCGTATAAATTGAAGCTTATTTATGTGGCAAACATATGTTCTTTATAATGATATCTGCGATCATGCGAGCTTTTGGAATAAAAGTTATTTTGAGTGTGTGGCTTTGGTGAACTCATGCAAAATACAGTGACAAGCAGCCAGGTGACAATTTCCAGGCGACTCCAGACAATCGGCTTTTTATAGCTTTTAATAGGCATTTTGTGATCAATTTTACCTACTTCGAATTTAATTATAAACCTCGATTTCTTTTTCATGAAGCCAGAGAAACTAAACTTGCAAAAGCAAGTAAAGAAAATGCAATTTTGGCAAAAAACAGTTTTTCGAGTAGCATCTTCCCTTATAGTAACCATTCAGTACCAGCAAGGGCCATGTCGTACAGTTGAACCCTATTGTAAGAGACATGCATCAGGAAGCAGTTCTGTCTCTCAATAAGCAGGGTACCACATGTGCATTTGCTTATCCACTTACTACAACAATGTAGGTACGTGGATGCCTCTAATAGAGGGGCTCAACTGGATCTGCATGCTCGTATGCACATACAGCAACCTTCTAATGTGGCCCTTCAGAATTTTGGTTGGACAACGATTCCAAAACATTACTACCCCACATAAGCAAGATATGTTGTAATAAACAAGCAGTTTAATCACCTTCTGGCCCCAAGCTTTTGATTTTATATTATAGGCTGTCTTATTGTCAGACAATTAGGAATAATGTTGAGTGTTCCGAACGCTGCTGAATGGTATTCAGCATGTAATGAAGAAATTCGCTCCACTGAAACAATTTCCGGTGCAGTTTGCTAAACCTCTAGTGTTATTGTTGATTGCTACACCACATAACTACACCACAAAAATATCTCTCTCAGACAAACATCAGCTACTCTTTTTGTAAGGTGCCCTGCACCACTTCTCAAGCATGGTCGGAAAACGCTGCTCATTGATAGTCTAAGATCCTAAATTGCCAGCCAAAAATTACAGTGCTACACTTGGTCTAAACTTAACTATGCATTCTCGAAGTAGGCAAAAAAATTCTGTGCGACAGTTCGCCGATTTGAACATCGTTAGCTCGTAGTTACCAGAGGCTTTGCTAGATCCCGCCACGTGTTTGTGCACGCTTGCGATCCCACTGAAAGTCAGCCGCGCATTCAAAGAAAAAAAAGTGCTCAATGTCATGACACGCACCAACGAAGGAGTGAATCTTGTTTTGCCCTTGTCATCCCTCTCCCTACACAGTTTTCAGAGCACTCACTGGCACAAAAGCAGAGAGACGGCGCGTGGTACATGTAAAAAATACATGCGACTCTGCCTGTGCTTGACAGATTTTTAAAATTTCTGCACCATGCGATTCACGAACCGTGAAGCATTAATTATGTGACCATTCCACTGTACATCAGAAAAGTGTTGCAGGTCCCCTTTAAGTGCACTACCGGAGTAAAAATACTTCAGTGAATTTTCATAACCTGAATGAAGCACACAAGCAAAACCTCAACATTTACTTCCTACAGTGAGTTGTGCCATTTAGGAATAATAGGAATCGGACAAGCTTGCTTCTAGTTTTTTGAAGGATCCATAATGTAGTCCACCAGAAAGCTTACCAATCACATATGGGAAACTGCCCAAGTGTCGCAACAGTGACAGTCAATAAGAACCAACTTGCGCACTCAAACATCACCCATGGGCCGTGCCATCATGATGGCCCTTAAATTATCAACTCGTACCAGAATCCAAGTACACAAGTACTTTCTTTCACATTTAAATACAGACCCCCCCCCCCCAGAGGAACTGAAAGCATGTTTCCATGCTTAAGTAAGGCGACAGCATTGTGCTGTCTTTAGGTCCCAAGAAGGTTACTCAAAGAGACAGTGCCAAGAGATCTCCAAGACATGCAATATTATTGGTAGATATGCTAAAATTTTAGTAGAAATTGATGTAAGCACATGCTTGGTTCAAGAAGAATTTGTAAAGTTATGTCAGGAGAATAAGGTAATGTCAACGTCGACAGCTGAAAGTGCATTTCCAAAATTAAATTTTTCCCCTTGCACTTGACAACTAACAAATTCAGAATTGAATTGACATTTGATAATCTGACCCTCGTAAGGTTCTTCACGGCCTCCATAATTTAAGACGCAATGTGAAGTTAGCGAACCTGGATGTACGAAAGCCGCTTGCAAGGCAAAGCTCAATCCTGAGATAGAGTTCACACATTGAAAATTTGGAGTTTTCCTCTTTCTCAAGTGTGTTCCCAGGCCAATGCATGATGCAGTGATGCTACCAAGGTCTTCCAAATCGGAGCAATTTTTGGAGCAGCAAAATTATTTTGGAGCACATTAGAGCAGCAAAAGTTTTCATTTTTGAGCAATCTTGAGCAGCTACCTTCACATCCTGGACGATAAGCAAGTTGCATTCACATTCAAGAGCATGAATAATTATTTTGGGGCCCTTGTCTTCTGTGAAGAACTAGAAATATTTCGATACATGACAAATTTCATGGAGCTTTAAGAGAACTTCTCATTTCAGTTGATGCAAAAATAGAGGCACCATTGTTGAGCATTCTGAAAAACTTGTCCCGTGATTATTTTCGAAGCAAATAAAGAGAGTACTCTGGTTGAACAAAAACGTACTTCATGGCACAACATTCTCAATAGACCTATTTGGTTATCAGCAGATAGGGTATAGTATAGCATCAGCAGACAAAGGCATTTAATTTGTGGGGTTCAACATCCCAAAACCACCATACGATTTTGAGAGACATCGTAGTGGAATGCTCCGAAAGTTTCAACCACCTGGGGTTCTTTAACGTGCACCAAAATCTGAGCACATGGGCCGACAGCATTTTTGCCTTCATCGAAAATGCAGACGCCGCAACCGGGATTCGATCCCAAGACCTGCGGGTAAGTATCCAAGTACCTTAACCACTAGACCACCGCTGCGGGCCTGGAGGCAGGCAAATGATAACATTGAGTATATATATTCCATGGTTCCCAATGTTCACCCCCACCCCTGTCTATACCACTATTCATCACTGTCATGTTTTACTAGCGGGTAAAAATGCATGAGAGGGGGCAACGAACATGGCTAAAGTAGAGATAAAAAAAAGCAGACCTATCTCCTTTGCACGGAATGCGGATGCGATAACATCATCCTGTGTGCCAGGCCTGCCATCGATTGTTACTAAAGCAGAGAGGAATGCACCGCCCATCTTCAAAAAGCGTGAAGGAACTAGGAATGCAAAGGGGTAGGGTTATGAACTTTACGTGTGATCGCTGGCGCACGCGCTATTTCATCAGGCATTAATTCTTTCGTTATCACGCCTATCCAAATCGATCACTAGAGATCGACACTTTTAGATCCTCAATTATGGCATGCAACATTTATTACACACGCACCCAACACTTTATAATAGTTGGTCCAGCCACTCAACTTTCAGAATCTGTTTCAATTTGCCTGTTTCGGCGACATGGCGATTTGGAAAAGACTTTTGCGCGAACTAATGTGCGCGTATTGTTGGAATAGTGCACTAGGCTGGCGAACTTGACAGAAGCATGTGCCCTTCGCGATTAGTGTTCAACAACATCGAAGTTCGGGAATGAAAAGAACCTTTGCAAACCAAATACCGAATTAAAGCGTCAGCTTCGCAATTTGACTATGTTGAGCAGCAATGATAGCCAGCAATTTATGCCATA
The DNA here is from genome assembly GCA_013436015.1 of Rhipicephalus annulatus. NCBI lineage: Eukaryota > Metazoa > Arthropoda > Arachnida > Ixodida > Ixodidae > Rhipicephalus > Rhipicephalus annulatus. Next base: position 45,366 of record WOVY01000423.1, on the reverse strand, counting down.
TATTCAATAGAAAGCTGTTTCGAAGAGTCGGGAGAAATTTGTTCTACAAATCATTTTTCAAGGTCCGCTACATGTTTAAAGTGTTGAGGTGGTCTTCTATGACAGTTTCCAGCAGCTTTAGTTTTGCTTGCATTGTTATACTATCAGACACAGGGTCGCATCTAGTGTCACTAGTCGCTTCTATGATGTCGTCGTCATGCGCACATTGGTACGAATGAGCGCTGCAAAACACATGCGCTGCTCGCAACTGTCTTGCAACCCCACCCGAATTAAGTGACGACAAGCTTAGCGTTCAAGAATGACAGCACCTCAGCCTGAAGTTTTATGGCAACGATGGTTTGCGTCAGCCTGCTACATCCACAGCCATTCATGGGTTTGTTTTGTTTACATCCTAAAGTTGTTTCCTCCGCCGCAAGTGCTTATAGCTTCTTACCTTTGCACACAATCTTATAGCTACTCTGGTTACGTGCGTGGTCCATACTTCGCTCGGGCGCAGTGTGCTGACGCTGGCAGCAGAGCTTTTCCTAGCAACAAGCAACAGCTTTTTTTTTTTGCTAGGAGCTTTTCCTAGCAACATTTTGGCCCTTACTATGAAGCAGTGCGAAGCATTTTAGAATAGCACATGCTGTTGTCTTTCATTTATTACAATATGCGTGAAAACGCAAAGAAATATGCTTGGATGCATATATTGGAACGCCAACCTATGCGGTGTAAGATGGCTCATAGAAAGAGGTGACACTACGTGAAATAGAGAAGTTCTCTGGACATCTCATTTATAGAGGAATTATTCTCATCACAGGTATCCATCTACATCTATTGAAACACCAAAAGACTTATCGCAACAAAATAAAAATTTACTGCTAAAAAAATTGCCCGCAGCTTCCCTCGGGGGAACACTGAGGAGGATGCGGAGAATATAATTGGTTAACGGGGTGTTAAAGTGCGACTTACTTGGGTCGATGGCTAAATTGGTTAACATGGTTGTGAAATGGGGTGTTAAATTGCGACTTACTTGGGTCGATGGCTAAATTGGTTAACGTGGTTGTAGGAGGGGGTGTTAAATGAGTGAACACGTACACACGTATGCGAAAGGGCGGCGCTGGTCGAAGGGACGTCGATCATTGTGTTTGTGGATTCGTTGGAATTTATTTCACCGCGACCTTGGACGTCGACGCACCGTACAAACCAACCGACGAGCGGCAACTGAGTGAGCGAGCGCCGACCTTGAGTATATATACAGCACGACGGCGCATGCACTGTCAGCTGTTGAATGTTCTCGAAGCGCGACGCCACATGCGCGTCCACTGGAGAATCAGGAGAATTGTAGATGTCGAACGCGGTGTGTAGAGGAGGAAGGGTGCACAGATGGTGGAGGAGTGAAGCGCGCGCGGTGTGTAGAGGAGGAAGGGATGCACAGATGGTGGAAGAGTGGGCGACGGCGCGACGGCGCATGCGCGCGCGTCAGCTGTCGAATGTTCGAGAAGCGGTGTGGACGGCGCGGACGGCGCACTACAAGGCGCGAGTATAAGATGCTCCGCATCTAAAAGTGCACAAGTACGCTTGTGTCTCACGAAAAACCATGCAATGCTTCACCGAATGGCACGAGCAACAAAGCAGCAACTCGGTTCTGATTTTCTTTGTCTATGTGAATAGAAAATTTTTGTAAAACATTCATTATTTTTTATACTGTTCCTGGGTCATTCATCTACAAATTGTATATTTTGAATTTTCTTTGTTTTGAATATTTTTGCATATATGGTGTTTTTTATGGCACTGTTTACCAGCTTGTGACCGAAAATTCTACACTTTTCGCTTTTTTATTCATTAAACATAGTTTTGTTGCTCTACAACATACATTTTTTTAAAAGAGCACTTCGTTGTGCAAAGTTTGGAATGCTGCAATGCGTGCTGGAGTACTTTTCCAAATGGCGAAAACGATCTTTCTGAGACATATGAAAAACTATTTTTGTGTGGTAACGAAAGAGTTAATGACGGCTGTTATACCGAACTATTTTGTACTCTCAATGCAAACAGACTGTTGGTATTGCATTCATTGCTAGAAGCTCAAGTGAAACTAACAAACTGTATCGTTTGTGCATTTCACGTAACTCCAGCGAACGCTGACTCAAGAGACAATGATCACCTCAGTTGCCGGAACAGTTTGCATGCTGTAAGTTATCTAAATGCGAAGCAGAAGTTAGTAGCATAGAAAGTTTACGACCATATCCCTTTATGCTTCGAGATAGCAAGCGCTAGCGGCTGTGCCTTTCAAACAACGCAGCCTTCGTCCCCATCCCTTAAAAAAAAAACGAAGCAACGAATGCAACGGCGTGCTGTTTATATTTTCTTAACCATCAGCTGTTGACCCTGGACAGTGGGAGGCGGACATGTAACAAGGTGTAGCCGCTTCAAGGGCCTTTCGACGCCAGAGCGGCAACGATAGCCTCCCTATTGAAAGCTGCGCATATTAAAATCAAATTGCAGCTGCTCCGACCAGAAAGCATGCTTTTATTTAAAGAAAAAGCACACGAAATTTTTGAATTTGAACCCTAGCAATCTCGAGTTCGAAAGGACAGGGTGATATAGAAGATTCTACCGCAACTGCGATTTACAAGTGCTGATGTGCTGGGAAAAAAAATTACGAAAATGAACTTCTGGATGAAGATTCAAAAATAATAATAAAATGAAACTGGAACTGCGTTCCCACCGATCATGTGTACTTCTGCGGATGTGAAGCATGGAAAATTAGACCAGGATATCAAGAAGTAGACGGGACAGACATTCTGGTGGCACATGTACAGTTATTAGTGAAAATTGCTTTAGTAACGTGCCACGCAGCCCTACAAACGAGCTATCAGCAATTTGGCGGCGTCCGCCGCCAAATTGCCACCACAATTTCCCACCAATTAAACTAGACGTCATGAGCCCCTGTGGAGAGCGCGTTTCGCCGTTAAGCGGGCTATCACTACAGAAGTTGCGGCGGCACAAACATAGCATCGCGAAGTACTTAGGACCGACTACTGTTTATTCAGTAAAAAAATTCTAGGCACGCCATTGTGACTGGCCCTGAGAACAAGATGCACATGTTTTGATGCCAGAACAGCCATAGAGTTAACATACAGACTTTAGTGAAAAAGCTGCCCAGTGGGCCCATGCGTTAAAACATACACAACCACTCGGGTGTGGCCATGGTGGAGCAATACTCCACTTCCAAGTGACGTTCATTCGCACACATCACTGCATGCTGCAATAACCTCTGGCATTTTTTCTGTTTCATGGATTTGTTATATCGCAGTAAGAGACTGTCACATGAAGTCGAGTGTTTGGCTTATGGCAACAAAAACAAACAAAAAAACACTGACAATGAGACACTGTGTATGACTCGCCCGACATGCAAGCAAGCCAGTGCAATCAGCCGCACATCCGACCGCCACGCTCTCAACGTTACAAGACTGGTGGAGCCATCTACTAAAAAAACCTGCAAATGCTCCATTCTGCACACAGAAAATAGCTTAAATGGCGATTTGTGTCTTTCCTAAACGTAGCTGATATAAACATCATGCAATTTTATTTGTTTATAATACATGAACACGCTTGTTTACGATTTGTACTGTGAATAATTTAGTGTTTTGAACGTTCCAAGATCTCAGCGTTTGGTGGTCATAGCTTTTCGGCCCAGCATTTCCTCTAGAGTCAGTACACGAACTCTATGGGTGTGGCAACTGCCAGTAATAGATCTCAGCGTTTTGGTGGTTATAGCTTTTCGGCCCAGCATTTCCTCTAGAGTCAGTACACGAACTCTATGGGTGTGGCAACTGCCAGTAATAAACGTTCCCAAATTCGACTTTCACGTACTTTAGCACAGAAGTGGAATCACTGAAGATGCAAGTTAAAGCTATTGTACTTGAAAATGTATAAAAGAAGACAGACGAGAACAATTAAAACAATGTAAAAAAAGAATTTTAACAAACCACCAACACTTTGTAACTTCAGCTAAAAACTGACTATTTCAAATTCCTGCCTAGTGCCTCTTTTCATACCGAAAGTTACCGACCCTGTCAATGTGCACAGTACTACTACAAGTGTGCACAGGCTATGCGACATGAAGCAACAGCAGCCTTCAACTGGAATAATACAAAGAAGCCCACCAACCAGTGCTCACGAGCATGCCTCGAACATGTTACGTTGGATATGTGCGAAAGAAGGCCCTGAATTTTTTTCATTGCATTGCGAATGACATTGTGCCTTGCTTATTCTATTTCAACACAGCAGAGACTTTGTAATAAAGCTTCCATTACACGGAAATGAATCGAGGCCTGAATGTTAATTGCCAAAATGGTATAGCTGCTATGCCACCACATTAGGTTGCTGCTAGTACCTAAACTAGTGAAGCTTGAAGATACTAATTTCCTGACTAAACCTTGATGCTTCTTCAATGTGGGCCAGCTTCAGGTGTCAAATTTTCTCACCATCCCGACCAACAGTACATCGTGTTTACGACACCAGCTACAAAACTGGGGAAACCACAGTGGTAGAGAATGAAAACTATATAAAAGCACACATTTCATGCTTCAGTGCTGACCACAGCAATCATAGATGGAAGCCACAAGCACTGACAGCTAGACTGATTGCTGAACTGCTTGAAATGTTGAACTGATTGAAATGGGACAGTCGCTCTACCGATTGCGCTAATCATAACTCAATTGGTAGAGCTACCGGTCCGAAAAGGCGTTGGTCCCAAGTTCGATTCCCGGACCAGGCCGAATTTTCGGGCAACATTAAAGCTTTACTTTCCGAGAAATCCCTACCGATTTATTTGTGGCTTTATGCCACCTGGCATGCACAGTCTGACCCCTTTACAAGAGAAAATGATGTACGAGAAATAGGTATGACACCCGTGCACCTACACTGAAATAAGTGTTGATAGAAAAATGCACACCTGGTACCCTGCTTATAAGAGACACTTCATAAAAACCAAGAATTGCTCCCTGGCACATGTCTGGTACCCTGCTTATAAGAGCCACTTCATAAAAACCAAGAATTGCTCCCTGGCACATGTCTCTTATAAATAGATGCAATCTGCATCCTGCCTGTGTGCATTCTTAATAAAGTCAGCATGCCTGCTTCCCAATCTGCAGATCGCTTTTCAACTTTGAAGCTAGATGCTTTGAAGAAGTGGCGGAAACCCACTTTAAACCGATCCTGTGTGGGCCTTCTGGTTATTTCAGAGCACCAGCAAGAATTTCAGGCAGACAGCGGACTTCAATAGATCCCCAGTCCACTCGACAATTTATGCCAGTTTGCCCAACCCCAGCCCAACTAATCTCGGTAACCTGCCCAAACGCAGCTCGCAGTACTGGGGCAATCAAATGTTTGACCATGCACACCCCTAATTAACATTACAAGTACTGGTAGAGGCAGCTGTACAGCCCCTTGCAAATTTTATAAGTATCTAAGGTTCCAGAGGTACGAAGAGCATCGAGAGCTGTTGTACAAACTAACTAATAGATTACATGACACAACTGTGTATCACTGTTGCATGCAGCAAATTTTTTTGTTTTTTTCATTGATGGATTGAGAGAATAACGACGTCATACTAAACTGATGTTAGTGTTCAAAGGCTGTGCTAAAACGAGTGTTGTAAAATATTTTTACAGTCTCGTATGATGCGAAAGATATTTACGGTGTGCCGGATGCTGTTGTAATACTTCCTGTGCTGTTCCCGAAAAGTCACATAGTTGGAAGTTGCCAACCGGGGACTTGGATCTCGGCTCGGAGGTCGAAACGGGGCCTTCGTAGTTTTTGTGCCCAAGGTCTTTTGTTCTTTCGGCTGCTTACAGCTCCTCAGACGACATGCGAATGGTGCAGCTACAAGAAAAGAAAAGACCACCAGAAATGAGCTTGTTATTATCAAGCGAGCTGTACATTGAGGGTGAATGAAGGTTTAACACTAACCACTTTTTATCTAGATACATTATCAACTTATGGCAAGCATTGTAGTAGATAAAAAAACATACATCATGCTGGTAACCAACTCCTCCCTGATGTCTCAGAGCTTTGGCTAAAAGCTTTACGTTTTCCAAGATCGCTTGCTCGGAGAACTCTGTTCATGCACCATTTCCATTTAGGCATCAGTCTTAAAGGGGCCAAGCAACACTTTTTCAGCATGTTGAAAAAATGCTGCTTATCGGTAATCGACGAGAACACATGAGCCAAACATTGTAGCCCAGCACATGGCCTGTAATTTACAGTTATTTCTCAAAGCCCGCTAGAAATCGCTCTTTCTCTCCACAAATGATGCCGTAAACCCTAAATCATCGGGCATTGATCATTGTAAGCTGTGCATAGTAAGCACGTGCCTATGCACTCACTCACGATCACAGTGAAAGTAAGTTGCACAATCAAAAAAAAAAAGCTCAAGGTCATGATGCATGCTGACAAACATATCTTGCCCTCTTTTCATCCCTCCCCCACTCATAGAGGGTTCAGTGCGCTCCCTGGTATGAAAGGAGAGAGAAAGTGCTTGGTGGACGACCAATTGCTCTAGCTCCATTCATACCTCAGTATTCAGCAAAATTTTTTCAGCAGTGGCTTTATTAGGCGATAAGATCTTTTCATGAAGCCAGTCAACGATTACTTGAGAAAGTGTTGCAGGGCCCTTTTATTAACATAGTGCTGAAGGGAGCATGTGTCATGCTGCCTTCATTCTGCACCTATAGAAAGAGACTAAACGGGTTGGTTAGGCTTCTCCATTGACGACTAAAAAAAACTGACTCATTAAAGCACAACAGCCCGTGAAAACAAACTGCTTGATGCCTTGGTGGAAGACCCAAAGATGCAAGAGTCATTCTGTGCAGCTCAACCACAACGCAAACTTCTTGCGGCTTCTAATTACCCCGATCGGGTCTCGCAAAACTATGCTAACAGGCCAGGTGTTCAGAATATTGTTCCATGGAGGAATTCTAATGCGTCATTACTAGAAACCATCTTTTCTAGCTCCCTTCAGATTAGTTTCGAGGCAGCCCTTCCACAACTTGTTGCCTCCTGGTGTTGCTAGTGCATTCTGGCTAAGTTTTAGGACTGCACATATACAGGCTGCTGCTAATGCTTCAGTGTATTTGCAAGATCACCATGCAAGTTGCTCGCACATGATGTGAAACTGGTATATGTGAATCTTTAAGTGCAATGCGATCGATTGAGAACATCTATTCATTTAAGAGATCACTGCAGAATGAAAAGAGGCACAAGACAAACCCAGTCAGGACTGCAGGGCTTCTCGTAGATGTGCCCTCCAAATTGGCACATCTAGATTTCTTGATGCGTGAAACTGGCCTATGATGCCTTAGGCAAAGTGGATTCCAAATCGGAACACTTCTGCGAGCGCCTAAAGTGGGTGCTTTTAGCCTGAACGTGTACTGAGATAAATGTACTGAGAGGGCGGTTAACGAATACAGCACAAAACGAATAAAGGCAAGTTTGTTGCGCTATAGTAAACAGCCACACACAGCTCAAAAGGATTAACGTAGTGGCAATAACGATCTGTGCGTTAAGGAATACGAAAACATTGCACTGCAAAAAAATAGTGGCATGGGCACATTTCAGTGCGAGAGCATTACCCGAAATTTCGCGAGGGCTGCACACACCCGTCTACCCCTGCTTTCTACCCCTGCTATCGTTAGTACGCAGGCTCTCTTATTTCGATACGATGTGCTTATATAACGATCAGAACGCAAGTTTTTACCGTTACGTCCGATCGTGAGGCTAGGCACTTCAACGGTACTGAAACAGTACCGCTGGAAAGAATCCGGAATACGAAGAAAGGAGGGAAGCAAGGCACTTTAGGTCGTAGTCATCCGGATTAGAGGCCATGTTAACGATAAAAAAGAACCACAACGCTAGGCAGGAGAAGCAAATGGGATTTTCGTTCACCACTACTGTCGCTGTCCTCGGCCGCAGTTCCCGAGGCCTCACTGACGACGGCGATGCGCCTTCGTGCTCCGAGAAGAGTGAACCGTTTGCGGCGACGGCGAGCTTCTGCGCGCAACAATCGCCGGTCGCGAAAGAAGCCTTCGTTTCGCAGCGCACAGGCTGCTCCGGCGATGGAACTCATAAATACAGCAACGGCCACAACACAACCTCGGACCGACTGATTTCAAAACCGCCTCTGCTGGTTGACCAAGGTTCCCTCATTTCCGCCCCTAAGAAATGCTGCCTGGAGTATTGCGTGCAACTTCCGGCCACTCAGCCATGTTTTAGCGCTTTAGTAGCGCCACTAGTGGAGGCCATATGAACACAAGTTTGAAGCTTAAGCTTACAAATTAACCAAATCTTTTTTTTTCATGTGTAAGTAACAATTAATAATATTGTGTAATAACAAAGTATACCTAAATGTATCAACGAAGCCGAGACCAAAACACGAAGACTTTCGGAGTGAACCACAGCTGCCTGGATCACCACGCGCGCCGATCCAGGCGACCGTGAGTGAACGATAGAGGTAGAGTGTACTAGAACAAGGGGAGTGCCCGGACCGGCCGCAGCACCAATGCATTAAAAGTGAAGCCCAAACGGGGTCAAATCCGCTAGTGGCGCTGCGATCGGTAGTCTGTGACCTGTCGTCGTTTTAAGAGCCGTGCGCAGCTCCGCCGAAGTGGTCGAGGGGTAGAATGCTCGCATACCACTAAAAAGACCCAGGTTCGAATCACCGCTGTGACCATAGATTTTTTTTTTAATTTCACGTGTACAACTGTATTGTTTGGCTTTTTTTTTAAATATGCCTTCAGTTTCTACATATTGCTACAAAACATTACGCGAGATATGAAGTAAAGGAGAAAAAAACTTGACAGCAAGCGCATTTATTTGCAGCGCCACCGCACGGGATTCAACGAAAACTTAAAAGCATAGCTTGCGAGATTTTAGCGAATAAAAGAGAGACGGTGTGCTTTCACTCGCCTGCGGTCGCCGCCCACTGGCTCGCTTAAAAAAAGAAAAAGAAAAACTGAAAGTAAACGATTTTCAGTCGGCGGGAAGTCGCGAAGGTTTGAATACTGGTAAAGCAGCGATGTTCTGTCTGCTCGAGTAAAGCGATCACGAGGTGTGCGGAAAGAGGTGAACGTGTTGATATTTTGGATACATATGTAGTATTCCTGTACAACTGATATTGCGAACATATATCTTATAATTATGGCCGCCCTCAGCGAAAATAAATGATGCAAACCAATGCTTGTGTTTTGCGGGCGCATCTATATGTGATCGGCGCGCTTTTTGTTGTATTTAGCTTTTGCGTCATTGGCGCCTGCATCGTTTTCAACTCTCTCAGCGGCAGCTAAACGGCAAAACTAAAGCGCGCCGGTTGCCTGTGCTTTTGATGAAGTAGTATTGAAATACAAATGTACTTTTCTTGTACAACTATTTTTTGTCAACGTATACATTTTGTCTTTTGAAAGCATATTTAGTGGTGCACACTTTGTGCATACGGCCGATGGTCACTAGCGTTTATTGTAGGGATGGGGTGGCACGGAACAGTGCTTAAGACGCGTGACACAAGGTAAGAATGACAGATACGTCATGACCATTCCAGTAGTGTACCAACCAGGCCTGCCCATTACAGTTGTAAAGGAATCGGTTTTGATGTCAATGGCACAGTGGTGATTGATGTGCACGAGGCTGCTGACCCGCAGATAAGGATCGCATCCCGATCTCGACAGTTGCATTTCGATGGCGTGGAAATGATAGAGGCCTGCGTTCTTAGATGTAGGCGCTAAGAACCACAGGTGGTCGTAATTGGGAGAGTGCTACACTGAATACGGCGAGCCTCACGCGGTATATAGTTTTATCACGCAAAACCATTGTCGTCGTCGTCGTTGTTGTTTTGTTTTGTTGAAAGTGCGTTGGTTCTATTCAGACGTGATGCCAAAAATGTAGACATGAAATGATCCGCGGTTGCATGGTAGCTACGGGAGTTTTCGCAGTCAGGCTTAAATGTGAGGTCTCCTAATCCTAAGTAGAGTGTACTAGAACAACCTTGTTCTAGTACACTCTATCCTAAGTATAGCGTGCTATGCCGAAGGCAAGCAAGTGGTCGTGGTTTGTTTTGTCTTGTTAGTGACGTACATAAAAAACACGCTAGCACATAGTACAAAATCATTCGTTGAACGCGTATCCGCATAAGTTGTGTTCAACTGGCGAAGAAGTCATAGGTGTACAGCAAACAATGAATGAAATTTCTCTGTATTTGCGTTGAGATTTCGAAAGGAGACGACTTGCATACGCAATTGCACGGTCGTTGCCCCGCTGAGTTTGCGCCAAAACTGCACCAATGCCGTGACTACACGTGTCTGTGCGCGCTTCTGTAGGAGCATCGGGGTCGAAATGCGCAAGAATAGGGTTGTCGTGAGAGTGGTAATTAGTTGAGAGAAGGCGTCAGTTTGAAGAGGGCCCCAATGAAATGGGGCATCTTGTTTGAGAAGGTCGGTAAGTGGCCGTGCGAGTGCCGCAAAGTTTTCACGAACCGCCGAAAGTAGGAGCAGAGGCCCACGAAACTGAGAACATCATGGACAGAGCGGAATATTATAGAATGGTAGAAAGGCGTTCAAGGTGTGTGGCGAAGGTGGGTGAGAAGTTATCACGTCATCCAAGTAGCACAAGCACGTCGCCCATTTAAATCCTTGAAGTAGCGTATCTGTCATTCTCTCGAAGGTTGCCGGGGCATTGCAGAGGCCAAACGGCATGACCTTGAATTGGTAAATGCCGTCAGGGGGTAACGAATGCAGTTGTCTCACGATCCATTTCGTCTACAGCAATTTGCCAGTAGCCAGATCGGAGGTCGGGAGATGAAAAGAAGGTGGCGCCATGCAGACAGTCAAGTGCGTCGTCAATACGGAGAAGAGGGTACACGTTTTTTTTTTCGTAATTTTTTTGAGGTGCCGATAACTAGCGCAGAAACGCCAGGAGCCGCTTTTCTTCTTTACCAAGACCACTGGGAAGGCCCAAGGGCTCGACGATGGCTCGATGGTGTCTTTCGTTGGCATTTTGGCCACTTCCTTTTGAATCACTGCTCGTTCTGATGCGGACACGCGGCAAGGCCGACAGTGGATAAGCGCAGAGTCACCATTGTTAATTAGGTGCTTGACAATATTAGTCTGGCCCAAGGGATGACCACGGATACCAAAAATGTCACCGTGATCGAGTCCGAAACCTGACAGAGAGCATCGGCCTGATCAGGCGAAAGGTCTGATCCAATCATACTTCGAAAATGGCTTCGTCAGAACTGGGTAACCGTGAGACGTCTACCGATTCGGTAGACGCCTATACCCGAGTAGCCGACTGATTTAGTGCAGTCGTCTGCCGTGCAGCAGTGTCGCCGAAAAGGTCACGGATCGTCTCCTTGAAAGTGTCCCAGCTGGCAATGTCGACTTCGTGCGTCTCGAACCACAACAAACGCAGTAAATGTCACACTATATATTCTACGTAGAGGAAATTTGGTTTAGCCTTGTGAGCTTGACATTTCAGTAACGTGTTCGAATAACCTACAGGAACCACATCTGCAGTGGGCCATCAAGGTAAAGAAACACGTTGGCGAGCATGAGTGTCGGGCCCACCTATAGCCGGCGCTGATCTGTTCGTACACGTTAAGGCACTTGTCAACGTCAAAGCGTGCCCCGCCATGGTGGTCCAGTAGCTAAAGTACTCGGCTGCTGACCCACAGGTCGCGAGATCGAATCCCGGCTGCTGCGGCTGCATTTCCCATGCGGTCTGAAATGATGTAGGCCCGTGTGCTAAGATTTGGGTGCACGTTAAAGGACCCCAGGTGGTCGAAATTTCCGGAGCCCTCCACTACGGCGTCTCTCATAATCATATCGTGGTTTTGGGACGTTAAACCCCCCATATATATCTAACGTCAAAGCGATCTATATATCCTGGAAATATGCCAGGATCACGAGCAGGAGGTATACGACAACGTAGGTAGGAGTCACAGAAGAGGCGGGTGGTGAAGACGATGTTCCTTGAACCTGTGACATGGTTGGACCCGTGATGATACGTCCGAAGTGGAGCTTCGTGATGGGTACAGGGAAGAGCCAGCAGCTCCACCACAAATATGTCACGTAAAATGACTATTCGCGAGTGTAATAACACCGAACCACACAGAGCACAGCAAGCACGGCGGGCAAGTCAGTCCATTCTTTCGTTGTCATCTTCTGATCGCTGATATGTCAGCTACGTAGCACTGCACGAGTACTCCCAATGCACATCGAAACCGAACTTTCAATGAATTTGTTTTGATGGCCACTTCTTCATTTATAAACAACCCTGGCTCCTTACGAGCACCTGCTCTGTTTTCTTTGTTGTGCAGACTTCCGCCTAGATGGCTGTGCACGATTCAAGGCTTTGACAAAGAATCTCAGTCTTGTCAGCACATAAAAACCTACCACTCGTGCCGTGACATGTTCACGGTGCTCCTCGCATCCAATTAGTTTTGCTTTTTTCACCTTCAGAAGCTCTATCACATCCATGATGCTGTCATGGTGCACGCGGCGAGTGCTAAAACATTCAGTGAAAGTGTCTTCGAGAAAACCAATAAAGTTGGACAAGGTCGAAGATGGGTACAAAAGGCCCCCGTAATCACACTGTTGTGTGAACTGTGCGATAGCACTTTCAGATTCTCGTGAAGTCAACAAGTCGTTTTCGCAAGCAGAACAGTGCAACGGCACGATGCATTTCCTTGCAACATACCCGCTTATGTAGTGGACCAGTCTGCGGTCACTTCTGACAGACACGTATGCCTCATGGTCACTCTCATGTGTCACCACATCATCCAACATGTCGTTTTCATTGCTTTCAAAGTGAATTTCATCTAGTGCATGAGTGAAGCCGGAGGTCTGCGGTGGCGGTGACGGAGGCGAGCACAGTATAGGGGACAAAAGAGAGTCAAGTGTGCCAGGAGTCACATTGCCCTTGTCCGGCGAGCGCACAAGGTTGCAAAAGCTGATGCATGCCATTGTGTCGAGGAACTGCTGCGGCGTAGGATGATCATTATTCCCGCTGCACTGCCGCACTATACCAAAAGTGTTCTCCAGGGGGTCTTGGTTGAGCCGGGCTGTCATCAGGTAGGCATAGCCTACTTCCGTCGTCAGGTATTCCAGCAATAGCAAGGTGCTTTTGATGGTTACTCGAAACCCTGCTGCTGTGGACTGACTAAGGAAGCCCCGCGTGCCTTTTACGTGCGACTCCCATTCAGTCAAGTACGCAAGAAAGGTGTAGAGGCAGTCGACCGCACTTGAGTTCAACCGCAGCGCTACTCTCGCGTACCGAGAGGACATGATGTTGATGATGCTGTTTATCATCCTGCATAAAATAAAAGAAAATAAGAAGAACGTTACTCTCTGCACGCCGTTTTATGTATTTGTACGTGTGCAAGATAATTTTACCAAGACCGCGCAATGCACATCACACTGCATGCCATCGTGGGGATTCGTGCCTCACTATTTCAGGTGCATGAAGGTGTCGCCAAATTAATAGTATGATATAATTATGCTGTTTGGTTTACGGACAGATGTACACTGAGTACAACTTAGCACAGGTAACGTTGCGAAATTTACTACTAAGTTTGAAAGAAACGCTGGGGGTTTGGGCGACAAGAAACGCAGTAAATGCCACATGTTATAATCTGCGTAGAGAAAATTTGTTTTATCCCTGTGAGCTTAACATTCTAGTAAGATGTTCGAATAACCTATAAGAGCGTTTTATGTGGTTTCGGAACATGCCACAGGCTTCCCTTGCAGCATGTTCGAAGTGTCCTGCAATATATCACAAGGAGAACAAAACGCCGTAGTAATGAGGTGTCCGTTGACGACAGTTCCTAGGCTTGCCGTTTCAGGTGACTCTGATATATACACACACTCAGCACGGTACACTCGCTCTAGTGTATATTGCATGCTCAAGTGCCCAGCTGTGCAAACATATATGTCCTTCTACTTCCCTCTTCAAACATATCGTAAGCTTTGCTGTTAATACCAACACAATTAGGATGTCGGACACACTTACTCAAAGAACCGCAAAGTCGCCTGTATGCAGCTGCGTCTCGACGGTTCGACATCTTGTTGGTAGAACCGCAGACCACGGGTCACTTGTGGACCGAACAATTGGTAGGCGTAGGGGACGCGCATCTTCTCAAAGTTGTTCGGATTGAGGTGGGCCTCCCGTATGCCATGCATCACGCGAAGTGTCACGATGCTCCCATCCATTGCGTAGACGTCTTTGACAGCGTCCAAGGAGACCTGAAACATAAATCATATGTAATTGAAACTAGTTCTAACAATTGATGGGGAAGTTCGAATTATGTTGTAAAACCCGGAAACTCTTCAACTAGAGGAAGTAATTTTATGGCTCTTCAAGGGCTCAAATATTTAACGAGGCAACGAATAAAAAATATCAGGTCATCGTTAATGCCACCAATCTAATCCTGCGTATGTGAAAATCTGCTAGGGGGTTCTGACATGAAGCCTCCTCTAATGTCACCCGGACAAAAATGGAACCGTTTCCGGGCGAGGTTTCCATAACAAGTGAATTCATGATATGTAAAGACGCGGTAAACGAAGGAAGTTACCGTGTGAGCACGGGCGGATCTAGCCACTTATTTGAGATGGGAGGTCACATTAAGTAACACAGGAGGGGGGGGGGGGGGGGCGTGGTAATGAATTTTTCTTTTTACTAGCAGAAAAACCTCTTCGTTGTGCCAACACTGTTACTATGTGCTCACAGGGGTTCCACTCATTTGTCCTAATTGGTGATAGGAGGTGGACTGCGAGCATTGAATTGAGGGGGAGGAGCGCTGACAGAAATTTAGGGAAGGAAGGCGATCGCCCCTGTTCCCCCCCCCCCCCCCTTCCCCTGGATCCGCCACTAAGGCCGATGCACAAGCTTGGAAGGAGACGGTTACTGCCATGAAATCATGAAACGAAACATCGCCGCACGCTTCATACGGTACGTAAAAGGTCGACTACCGAGTCCAATGCTCAATGCCGGTAGGTGGCGTGCGGCTTCGTCAAACGAAAGCTAACGTCGTAAGAAGTATAGACTTTTCCACTGAAGGCTGCCGGAGCGCCGCCATAGTCCTCTTTGTGGGCTGTTGTTACCATGAGTGACACTCCCCCCCCCCCCTCCAAGAAAAAAAAGGAAAAAAAAAAATGTCTGCTGAACTTGAGATGTCGGATTTAGGGCTCCCATGCAACAGCCCAGAAGGGACGGGGTCCTCGATCCTCTCCATTCAAAAAACAATAAAAGAAAAGAAAAGGTTTGTAGACGTTTTAGTGCGACAACGTTAGAACTGTATCTACAAAATAAAAAAAGAATCCTGTGTTCGAGTGGGTTTGGCGGACAAATTCGTACAGTTTACGAATCTCGGATCATTCCCGACTCTTCCTCCTGCTGAGCAAAGGCCTTTCCTTAGCATATAGCAATAGTTTATTGTAAAGTGTCAAAATAATGTTATATATATATATATATATATATATATATATATATATATATATATATATATATATATATATATAACCATATATAACCACCGTGCACCATATATATGGTGCACGGTGTGTCCAAAGTAGTGAGAAAGAGCCTCGAGTCGTTGATAGTGCTATCGGTCCGATTTCTGTGTGTTGCTCATTGTTCTCGTTAGCGAGTGAGCAGAGAGTGTTCCGATAGACCGTTTTAGGCAGATATTTTGTGCACGTGGCAAGGTTTTATTTGCGAGACACCATGGATCTCGAGAAGTTAGTAGGTCTCGGTGAAAAGATGGGTGGCCTCGTGGCAATATATATATATATATATATATATATATATATATATATATATATATATATATATATATATATATATATATATATATATATATATATATATATACGTGTGTGTGTGTGTGTGTGTGTGTATACTTGATTTGGCGATGTTCCAGAATTAGCGAACGAATTTGTCCGCCAAACCCACTCGAACACAGGATTCTTTTTTATTTTGTAGATACAGTTCTAACGTTGTCGCACTAAAACGTCTACAAACCTTTTCTTTTCTTTTATTGTTTTTTGAATGGAGAGGATCGAGGACCCCATCCCTTCTGGGCTGTTGCATGGGAGCCCTAAATCCGACATCTCAAGTTCAGCAGACATTTTTTTTTCTTTTTTTTCTTGGAGGGAGGGGAGGGGGAGTGTCACTCATGGTAACAACAGCCCACAAAGAGGACTATGGCGGCGCTCCGGCAGCCTTCCCAGTTTGTTTTCCTCAACTGTAGTGAGTGAGTGCTATCTTACATTGACATTTACCCAATGAACCAACTGGACGCGAAGCATACATTTCTCAACGAAGTGTATCTCCATAACATAAACGCAAAAATTATCGGAAAGCATTCGTTCAAGTTCTATAACAAACACACAACAATAAAACAACAGAAGAAAAAGGAATAAATGGGAGCTTGAAAACCTACCAGCCCATCTGGAGTGTTGAAGTCGTGGAGGAGCAAGTTGTTGCGAAGACACTTTATGAGATGCGGAAAGTCCGAAAGGAAGTGGACGTAGCGACTGCTGTCTTTGGGATGCCTCATTCTGCATTGAATGTTCTCAGACGTTGCTTCGATTCCAAGTACCTTCCACATCTTCCTGTTCCATGTCGCACCGTCGCAAGTGACAAAGTCCACGAAAAGACCGGCATCTTCTGCAAGCAATACAGCCTCCACTAGAATTTTCGCGAGGAGCTCTCCTTTAACGTTCCCGTGTGTTGCGAATACTGCTAATACTTGTGTCCACTTGCCGGTGAAAGGTGCAAACATAATCACCATGCCATGGTCGCATGGCTCACATTTATCTTTTTTTGATGTAAAATGGCCTAAATCAACCAAACCTTCAATAGTGGCGGCGGATGTGACTGACAAGTGTTCAGATAGTTTCATTTCATCAATTAGCAGCCCTCCGTGTCGCTTAAAGGCGTCCATAGATCTCGTCTTTTTTTTTAGAGCACTCAGGACCCTTGTGCAGAAACCGAACCCTGTCTTGTACGAGCTCAAATATTTCCTCAAGGTGTCTTCACTTGGTAGGACTAAGATCTTGTTGCTTCTCATGTATTTGTAAAGCTTTGGACTTTTCATCTTCATGAGCAGACACTCTAAGATCCAATTCTGAGTGAATTTTAATCCCCTGGTACTCGCTCGTTTGGAAGCGCGGAAAAAATGAAGTGCTGCTTCTCTTTGTTTTGGAGGCATGTCAGCAATACTTTCTTCAAAAGTGCCTTCCTTTATAGCTTTGTTCTGCTTCACCATTTCTCTCAGTTTTGATTTCAAGTTTGACACCCGTCCAAGCAGTCGGCGATTTTGCTGTCTCAAGGTTTTCGTTTGGCGACAAATGGCTCGCTTTGCAGAAGTGGCACCAGTAGCAGCAGTGGTACGCATCACCTTACATTTTTTCCTAATCAGGGACAGCCTTGCCTTGGCGCATGGACGGCATTTTACACCTGCACAGTTAAAAAAAAAGGTCTGATTACATGTTTACGCCCCACAGACAGACACACACAGACGCCTACCCACAAACAGTCGCATTAACGCACACAAACATATGCACGCACGCACCGTCAACCATCAAGCTTTCTCGATTTGAGAGGAGTAATGGGAAGAACATTAACTCACAGTAGTGTTAAACAGTGATAAATTTCACTCGAGTTCTTTTTCTTTTATTTTCGTGATAATAATTGCACACATGAAATGTAAACTTGTGCGATCTTTTTTTTTTATACCTCTGTAAGAGAAACACCCCTGCCCGTTAGCAATTAAAACATGCAAATGGAAATAAGATGTGCATATTAATGTCGTTTCCTTGCATATATTTTGACAACTCGTTCAAAATCACCATAAATTTTATCAAAACGTCCCTCTCCTATACGCTTTAATTTAAGCTCTGTCCGTATCGGTGAAGTACATAGACCTACTTACCTCCGTTAGGTACAACACCTTCACAGCTTCTGCTGTAAAACGCTCCTCCATGGCATCTGAAGTTCCGTCCAGAGGCAAATGTCTCAAGTGGGCCATCATTAGGTTCATTTTTCCTTATGGAGCCAGGGCATACAGAAGCTGCGTCGATTTTTTGCATATGTTCCTCTGCCTGTGCGAAAGATAGAGCCCGTTTTTCGTCGTAAGGACTGCCGTTTATATGTGTTCGGCAGAGAAGTCCGTCTTCTTCTTCTTTCAGGAATATAACTTTGTCATGGGATATTTCTGAAGGCGGTATTAGTGTGGAGGTGACATAGAAGACACCATCAACATGCGGGAACTGAAGGGCTGTCCATCTGGAGGTTGACGGCATCGTCAGTGTAAGAAGGGAACGTCTTCCTTCATTCGTGGTACCGCCTTGTGTCTCCGAATTGCAGTCCATCACGGGATGCGCTGCCGACTTCACACACTTTGCATGCCTCTCTGTCAAGCTCGCAGCGCTAGAGGACCTTTTTTTCTCTTCGCACTTGGTCATTGATGGCCCGGGGGCATCTTGTTTGGCATGCTGACGACTTGTCGAATTATTAGTCACCTGGTCACCCCCGTCGGAACGTTGTTGTCCACTCAGTATAACAGGCACTGCTCCGACTGCAAGCTTTGGCCGGTCACGGGGCAACCTGACCTCTCTACCGCCTATAATGTGCACGAAGTCTCGAAGCAGATGATGCGGCTCGAAATGTGCCTCGCAGACCACACTTGAACTTTTCATGTGCCCTCTTGGCAAGCGTAAGCTGTACTCCCATTTCTCCCTCAGGGTCGGAGATGTTGGAACGGCGAATAGCGAACACTTACTGCCTTCAGTAGATCCTATGTAGGTAACCCCGCAGCCGGGCACACAGCAGTTGCCCTGCCGCTTTGGTTTCATTTGCGAAAGGTGTAACAGGACGTGAGACTCTCACTTGTACAGAGGGGTCCACATCTGAAGGGGAACACGCGTGTCGTCTGCTCGGCTACACCGCCAGCCCGCTGCGGCAACTATGAGGTTTCGCGCACGAGCACTGCGGACAGCGCTTTTTTATCGTCTGCCACAAAAATATGAACACGTTCACCTGTCTGTTTCCGCACACCTCGTGATAGCTTTATTAATGTTACACGCCAATATCTTACGCATTTAGTGTGAGGAGGAACACTGAAAACTCGAGCAGACAGAACATCGCTGCTTTACCAGTATTCAAACCTTCGCGACTTCCCGCCGACTGAAAATCGTTTACTTTCAGTTTTTCTTTTTCTTTTTTTAAGCGAGCCAGTGGGCGGCGACCGCAGGCGAGTGAAAGCACACCGTCTCTCTTTTATTCGCTAAAATCTCGCAAGCTATGCTTTTAAGTTTTCGTTGAATCCCGTGCGGTGGCGCTGCAAATAAATGCGCTTGCTGTCAAGTTTTTTTCTCCTTTACTTCATATCTCGCGTAATGTTTTGTAGCAATATGTAGAAACTGAAGGCATATTTAAAAAAAAAGCCAAACAATACAGTTGTACACGTGAAATTAAAAAAAAAATCTATGGTCACAGCGGTGATTCGAACCTGGGTCTTTTTAGTGGGATGCGAGCATTCTACCCCTCGACCACTTCGGCGGAGCTGCGCACGGCTCTTAAAACGACGACAGGTCACAGACTACCGATCGCAGCGCCACTAGCGGATTTGACCCCGTTTGGGCCTCACTTTTTGGATCTCGGTCCGGGCACTCCCCTTGTTCTAGTACACTCTAATAGAGGTGTGCGCCGAGGCGATTTTGACCGGCGGCGGCGTGGGGGTCGTACAGAGTCGGCGGCGGCGGCGTTGTCGGCGCACGCCGGTTTTTTCATCGGCGGCGGCGTGCGGCCAATTTTCGTCGGCGGCGGCGGCGTCGGCGGCGCAGAAACCGAAACTGAAAATTCAAAAGGCTCTTCCGCCACAGGTTACTGAATTAGTTGAAATTCGGGAATTTTAATCCAAATAGCATAAATGACACTACACAGATGTGTCGACATCCCGATGAATGCAAAGCGTTTTGTAAAATAGTTTTTATTTCGCTTTCATGAAAAAATAACGCGTATTTCAATCTATGTCCATGTTCTACGGTAAATGTGCAGCACTTTGCTTTTTTTTACTTTAAGATGTTGTTTTAAGTTGTTGTTGTTGTTGGCAACGTCATACTTCATGAAACCTTTTTTCATTGAACAATGAGCAAGCAGTGACGCACGTCACTCATTTCGCTTTTTCCGGATCTGATCTTACTTTTACATTGTACGCTGCACAAAAGAAGAAGCACCTCTGCTTCGAGTTTTCTTATTACGATTGCATGAAACTGCTTTTTTGAGTATCTGTCATGCTTTGAATGTAACTTTCCTTCAAACGAATCAAAATACCTACTTTTCGCAATGTGAGAATCTTTTATGCAGCGGTATAGGATGCGGAAGGAAACAAATCTGCGCATTTATTCAACTAGTTCTCAGCGCGGTGTTCAATGAATGAAGTGTAGACATGGGCGAGGCGGGTGGTGCAAAAAGGACACTTGAACCCTTCAAGCTCCACCAGCACTTGCTACCCACTCTAGCGACACCAACACGACCTACTCCCTCAGTCGTGATGCAAGTTGAAAGAAGGGTTTGCATCCCCCCAAGACAAAAACCTGTCGATGGTCATATGTGCAGATGAGAGCAAATGCAATATTTGCTCAGATATACAGCCCATACTGGTCACGAGCTGGGCGTCCGTTGACAACGCCTGCAGAGAACGTTGACTCCCCGAACCCTTGGTGTTTGGTCAGGGGAGGGGAACACCCCTTGCAAGTGGGCCCCATTAAAATTTCTCTTAAAAACGTCACAAATAAGAATGCTTGATAAGTATGTATAAAACATTCAACTTTTCAATGCTTTTTTGTAGCGTGTTCACGTGCTCAATACCCATCAGATGTGTGAGAAATCGAAATAGCAACTGCCACTCTCGACTTGTTCCGGAAAAGACACAGTAGAACAATGCAATTACGAGTGCTGGGAACCTTTGTTCTTTTGTATATTTGATTTCTAGGCATGATTTGAATTCTTATATAAACAAAAATAAAACCTGCAACATATTAAAAAAAGGCTGCTATTGCAAGATGTGTGTTGCAAGACGTGATTTTTCTAGACTTCTCTGCAAGGCACATCTGGTGTCACAAACTTGTAAGTGTCCCCCCCTTTTCCCCACGACATCTCCCGATCCCCCCCCCCCTCTAATAAAAAGGCACCAATGTAGGCTTCCGTGATTGCCTACTGGCGCGCGGCGGGCCAATCCGGTGGCTAGATCCAACAGTGGCGATTTCGACTTGCTTTATTGGAGGTGCTGAAGGATCAAGAAAAGGCCGATATTTGTAAATTTCTTGAGAGTTCAGTGATAGTTTCTTCATGAATACCGTGTATTATTGGACCTCACTTTGTGTATAATGCTCCAATGAAAAAAAAAAATGGTTTCATCCTGTGTCACTGCAGAGTAAGAAGCCATCACATGTGCAGGCATCAATAAGCTTCTATATGACATTGCTAAGGTTCAGTACATTTGTACAAATAATTCTCGTTAATTGAGCATTTTGAGTATAATCCCTGCTTGGGTTAGTATGTGTGAAACATAAATTTGAGATTTAAAATTATAATTGTGTGTTTCTGCAGCAAAGACACATTGATTAAAACTTATGACTCCGGAGCTACGGCAGAGGTAACATTCGTTCTGTTTTTTTCGGTTACGGTAACGGTAATGCGTTACCTTTTTATGTATCTATATAACGTGGAGCTAGTGACTAGTGAGGTATTTAGTTACTTTTTATTGTAACGGATACATCACTAAATAGACTTACAGGAGTGATGTCGGCCCACACCTTTAGTTGTTGCGGTCTACAGGCTGGCTGTAAAAATTAAATGAATATATTCCTTTCATCCAGAAGGGTTGCTCGATCATTGATGATCTCGACCTTTGAGAAATACACAACAGCTTCTTAATGATATGCATATCATCCCACCGAAGCGTGCACTTCGTTTCGTTAATATTTACAGTCAACGTGAGTGCTGTCGTCACGCCGTATGTTTTAGGTAGAAATTTAGCCTACTCAAAATACCCAAAGACGTCGATCCACCGTGCAACGCGTGGCCACGCGATGACGGTTCTGTATGAAAATGGCATCCACAGTGAAACATGTTGCATCTGCTGAAATTTTATCGCAACATTATTATACTGCCACGCTCGCTTGTATTTTTATGTCACAGTCTTGCGCAAAGGCACTGCCGTGGTGGTTCAGTAGCTAAGGTACTCGGCTGCTGACCCGCAGGTCGCGGGATCAAGTCCCACCTGCGGCTGCTTTATTTTCGATAGAGGCGAAAATGCTGCAGGCCTATGTGCTGCGATTTGGGTGCATGTTAAAGAAACCCAGGTTGTCAAAATTTCTGGAGTCCTCCACTACGGCATCTCTCATAATCATGTGGTGGTTTTGAAACGTTAAACACCACATATTAATCAGTTGCCTTGCGCAAAGGACGCTTGGCTGTCTGCGAACACTCTAGATTATTTTAGAATTTTCTGATAAGCTTGAGACACCTACGATATGGATGCTACGTGTATAAATGGCGACGTACCTTCGCGCAGATTATATTACCAACGACCAATGCTCTGATTACCGCTATCTGTGTAAAGCGCGAATTTCGAGCACTTTGCACTTTCCTATGCACATGTTCACTCAATAAAAAGTGTCGTCTTGAGCAACCCACGTACCATCTTCTTTGACGTCGCGACCACGCGGCAATACCGTAAGTGAAATGAGAACGGTGAAATGATGGATACAAAACAGTGAGATGGGGCGTAAGTGCACGGCCAAGTTTTGTTTAAGATGCGTATACCACAAGCTATTTTCTTCTATAGAACCAATATGATGCGGATTTGTTAAAATACTGTGAAGTTGAATGTCAAGAAAGGAAGAACATGAACTTAGAAAGAGACAGTGGAGACGAAAAGTGATAGGTATCCACGTAAAGTTTGATCGGTCGTTCCCCGCCAAACGTCCTAAACGTTTTGTCGACTATCTCAGGTGTATTCGAAAAAAAAAAGTCGGGCTGATTTACTCCATTGAAATCAGTCTATCGCGAAAATTCTTTCGAGAGAAAAATATTTTTGGTGGCCTATATGTCACTGAAATTTCAGCTATAGGCTGGGCCCTATATTGAGTCCTGAGATAAAAGCCTATTTACTGAGAGAGTCTATGTATAGGCTCTATTTATCTTGCCGACCTATGGTTTCGAATATTTAAAACCTCTCACTATGGCGTGCCTTGGTGTCGTATTGACGTTCTGGCTTGTAAAGCCGAAAATTTTATTTTTCAAATTATAAACTGTTCATATCTCCCCCCCCCCCTCTCCTCCCCGGCACTCGTTCTAGGGTTGGTCCTTTGATAAACACCATTCACATATATTTAAAAAATTGCTTGGATATCAACTATTCATAACTCTCCTTTAAATATGTGGAAATGAAATGACGTCACTAAATTACCGATGAGGTGAAATATTAACTCTAAAAGCACAGTAAACGTGCCTAAAAAGCTAATTCAACGCTAAAACAATGTAACCTTAACTAATAATGTCACCACACTTCTAAAACCTCATGCAATGTATATTGCATACCTGCAAGGTGCAGTTATTGAAAAAAAGTGGATGAGATTTCAAGCAAGGAGGACGTGTTTTTTTGCGCTCCCGTCCTCACCCCGAACTTCGCTCCGCGCTCCTCGCGCGCAGCCCTTTTAAGGGCTACTTATGGCACCTCGGCGAGGCACCAGAAAAAGAACTACGCAGCAGGATGCCGTTCCGGCAGCCTCGGCATCATCTTCGGTGCCAACTCAGCAGCAGCAGCAGGCCCCAGCCAAGCCAGCCAGCTCTAAAATACCCGTGCCGCAAAAAGCCAGCAACAGTCAAACTGCTGCTGTCCCCGCGACTTCGAGCAAAGGGAAGGCGAATACCGGATCTTGCTCGTCTCCTGCCACGGCCGTGGCTATCTGCGAGGGATACCCCCCTAGCAGCAACAACTCCTCATCTCCTTTAACCACTCCGGCCGCCGAGCAAAAGGCGTCTGGCTCCAGCGAGCGCGGCGTGTCCCCAAGCACGCTCCCGCGTTCTGACAGTCCTCAACTTGTTGACGACCTTCCTCCGATTGGATGTGCGGCCACCATCATCTTTCGGCCAGTCGGGAAGAAGGCTAACTTCCTGGCTGCTTCGAGGGATGCAATCGCCGCCTTCCTTTCGGGATTTCCAGCCACCAAGCGAGTGCGGGTGAATTTCCGGCGCAACCTTGTTGCTGTGGACAGCCATCCCAACACCGATCTGACTGCCCTACTTGAGGTCGGAACGATTTGTACAACGAAAGTTCGAGCCAAACAACTCGACCTCAACACCTGCGTTGGCATGGTTTTCGGAGTGGACCCAACGATCCCCTTCGAGGACCTCGCCGACAACCTTGCCTCACCCGTGCCCATCGTGTCCGGTGTACGCAGAGGCAACTGCCTCAACCTCACTTTCGCTGGGACTACTGTCCCACCGGATATCCTGCTCTACAAGCAAAGGCGCCCAGTTCGACCCCGACAGCCCCGGCCTCTGCAATGCTCCCGTTGCGGCCGCTTCGGGCACGCAACCGCCACCTGCTATCGGGACGAACGGTGCCTGCGCTGCGGCCTCAAGCACGCCCCAGAGTCGTGTGCAGCACACCCCCGTTGCCTAAACTGCGGCGGGAAACACCCTGCAACCGAGCCCCGCTGTCCAGCCTGGCAAGTTCATCGCAAGGCTGCGGTCATCATGGCCTCTACTGACGGCACGGTGACTCGCCGCCAAGCCCTGCAGCACGCCAGGACCCCTGGCAGCAACCCCTCCATCATCAAGGGTCGCTCCTTCCGGGATGCGCTCGTCGGTACCTCCGACACCACGTCGGATGCCGCCCCTTGTCCTGCAACGAGTGCGCCCGTCGTCCCCACAATAACGACGACTGCCCCGCTCTCGGCCACAGCTCAGCCGGCCCCAACTGTCGTCCAAAAGCGCTCGACAGTGACGCAGACACCGCGTGCTTTTTTGCAACCGCCGGTTCCCGTCACCGTCAACAAAAGCGCAACGATGGAGCCTGCTGCTGCAACCTCGCAGCAACCTGAGGACCAAAAAAGGAACGACCACCTGATCGCCCTCGCTAAGGCACTTGGACGGGCGCTCAGGGCCCTACCACTTGGCTATGATCGAAATCTGGCTTCTTGGGCCCTCTTCACCTTTGAGGCTTGTGCCCAACAGTTTGGAATTAACCTGGAGGACACACCCGGTTACCAAGCACCCGGCGCCGCCTCTGGTCCGTTATAAATCGTGCACATCACTGTGCCGCTGGCCTTCTTGGTGGTGAGTCCCAGTCGGTTGCATCTGGCATACTTTATTAGCGCGTATCCTTACTCCCCTCCTTTTTTTTTTTTCCTTCCCTTACTGCTGTATCGCGCTGCGCACCACGTTCCTTTTTTTTTTCCTTGCTACGAGTTCCACGTGTACTTGTTTACATGGGCTGCTCGTAGCTGCCTGACGCTCTTTTTTTTTATTATTATTCTACTCTTCTTGTTTTTTTTCCTTTTCTTAACTTTTTTTTTTCCCTTCCTATTCTATGTGGGCGCATTAAGCCTTTGCAGCATACACTATCTATCAGATCGGGAGTGCCCTACCTTCTTTCCACTTGTCTAGTGGTTTCTTTTATTAGTTTTTTTTTTCCTCTTTTCCTTTCACGGGCGCATCTCCCCCCCCCCCCCCGGCTTCTCCGCGGGCCTTTCTTTACGTCGCGTTTGTTTTCATGCACGCGTGCGCGAGACCACTGATCGAATGCTTTTCACTACTTAATTCTTACCTCTTTTCTTCTGACTCTTTCATTCCCATTCCCCCTTCCCTGCGCTTTCCTGTGGAGGTGCCCTCATTCAGAGAGGCAGTAACGGGACAGCGCTTTTCTCTTCCTTTTCCTCTTTCATAGCCACTCAGGTGCAGTTATTCAAGCGCTTTTTGCAGTGAAATTTGGCCATGGAGTTAATCTCGTTCATGGCAGTGCCATTTCTAAATTTGACGTTTGAATATCTAATGAGGTTTACGAGTTTCTTTCGGTGAAATCCGCGTTTTTTTGTGCGATGTAATTGAGCATTTTATGCATTGTGCTGGCACGAAGTTTATTGTAGATGATGCGTTTATAGAGTACACCGTTCAACGACTGTGGTGAAATAGAAACAGCAGTTTATGTTCATTCATGCTACACAACTCTCTTGATATGCTCCCAGAGAACAGAAAAACGCATAACGAAGTACATTACTAACGAACGGAAGAATTAAATATTTCTCGGCCTTTTCATGTTGTTTCTGTAGTCCAATCTACAAACGTTCGTATTAAACGAGCATGACGGTACGAAGGCATGGACTTGGGTTTTGCAGCATGTTGTGACACATGTGCCACTCCAGGTCACCTTTAATACATGACATCGGAATCCACACTGAGCTTGATCTATGATTATGTACCTAATCAACGGAGAATAAGAGCTAAGCTCCGGATTCATTATTAATGTGGCTTCAAAGACGAGAATGCAGCACGATTCGCGAGCAATCGAGCACCCGTTCTCTCTCTATTTCGTTGAACTGCTTGTGCCCTGAGATGCCACTTCAATTTCTTTTTGAATTAATGTGGCGATTGGGAAAGTTGTGAGCGCCAAACAAGACGCTAACAAGAACGAGAGAGACGGGACGGATGCTTGTGAACGTCGTGTGGAACCATTAGTTTGCGCTCAAAATTTCCCGATAGCAATGCGCCATCTGGCAGGATTTCAAGTTTTGTTAAAATGTAGCGATGACACAGATCATGGGTTTTGTCATGTCATTTGCTACCAATTAAACAGTGGCTGCGTAATTTAGGTTACCATGAAAATTGTCGCGGCCATATTTCAAGAAGGAAGGAGGCAGAAACGCACCGTTCGTGCCATACGTGATCCCTCATCACTCGTGGAAATCAATTTATTCAAGCTGTAACGTGATTGAAGAATTCTGTTACTTCTCGGCAATCAGAGAGGCTTTTAATTCTCCCGTCTCTTTATGAGATATTGCTGCCATTTTTTTCCAACAGGCTTGTAGTTCTGTTGCACGGACATAGCAACACCCATGTTTTTGATGATTTTTTTTTTCATTCCCATTCAAAAACTTTTCCATTCATAGACATTTCTGAAGCGCATAAGAACTGAATTCCTGTCGTTCGTCACCCGTCGCTACGTTCGTCCAGTACACACTGCAAAAGGCTTGATGGCAAAGTCGTTTTCTATGTTCATGTTCCTTGTACCCAACCTTTCGCGCTCTTTGTGCACTTCAAGGAATTCAGAAAGACTACAATACAACCCAACCAGCTGTACACCGTGCCGTCGGGACTGGTATGCATGACGCAAATATGTTGCGAGTGGTCTCGCAGTGTTCTGCCATTGTGCTTCGTTCCCTGTTCGGTGAGCTCAAGTTTGGTCGACACGTGGCGTCGTTGCCACGCCATTGGTGTCGTGTTTCCCGTGTCTTTTCTTATACACAGTGTTCTACGAAGAAATGCCTCTGTGTAGCCGCTGGTGCCGAGGTCGCGGATTACGTTTTTGCTTCTTTCCTTCCGCAGCTGTGGTGACAATTGGTGGTTAGATTATCGGTTATTTCTTTACTTATTTTAGTTTTCTCGTTTAGCTAGTTTTCTGTATTCTAGCCCAAGAAAGGCGATCCAGATTTTTTTTCTCTCGTGGGAATGACCATAGGTATCTGCGTACATGGTTGCAACTCCACATTTCCAAGTTGTAAGACTCGGAGTTCCCTGCCGACGGCCCCTATTCTTTTTCTGCTCTAGCAGCCATGACCGTCACGTTCTTCCAAACCTTCTCCTCCTACCTACTTCTAAACTATTTTCTCCACTCTCCCTTTTCCCTTCAAGGGACTGAGCCGTGGTCTAGCAAGGAAAGATAGTGTCTTTTTCTTTTTCTTCAACCACACATTCATCCATTCAGGGGAAGCTTGCATGCAGTAACTGGTTTGGAAAGCAGGTAAGGTTCGCGGAAAGTCACCTCACCTACCCTGATTTGTTCCGGGTCTACGCTCTCGAGGTGCGCCAAAAGAGGCGACAACACGAAAGTCATACTTCGAATTTTTTAGGGCTGTTGGCTCCCCTCGTCAAAAACTATTTGGACACGCCTGGCTGACTGACGGCCTAGGAAGAGCTGTCGGAAATTGAGGCAGCTTGATTTGTTCGACGTGCCACGAGACGCGCTGAATAATTAGCCGAGAGGTTGGGATTCATCGTCAGGTATGTTTCCCACACTCTGTGGTGCTCTCAAGTCTTCCACTCCCCCAGGCCCTAGCCTGCCTAGCGCTGCAGGCCCTATTCTGCACGTGCGATGCAACGTTATTGCACTGTGCTGTGTTGTGCGTATTATTGCATTATGACCTACGTTGTGTTTCTCTCTCGCCGTGTGACGAACTGAACGTGCATCCTTTCTATTTCCTGTGTAGAAAAGAAGGCAGTGTTTGACTTTCTCTCTCTTTCTCCTTCTCGTTTTTTTATCTTTATTCGCTGCGCTGTGCTCCCTGCTGGGCTGCAGAAATTAGGCACCTTCTTCTAACCACTACCCCCACCATTTGGGGGACGGAGATGAAGACGGCAATTTCTTTGGACTGCCCTTGACTAAATGGACATGCAGTCTGTCCGTTTACAGTGATATGCAAGGCGGCTTTCCTAAAGGTTTATTTTTTAACCAAAAACTCTTGTTCACAGATTGCTTTTCTCCCTCATTGTGCCTTTACCTTTTCGAATTCCAGCGAGTGCACGCGAGCACGCGAGTACAACAAAATGTCACCTCTCCGAATTCCAGCAAAGGCACGCGAGCACAAGATCTCAAAAAGGTGAATGGCAAAAACAAAATGAGCGAGAAAAGCCGTCTGTGAACGAGAGTTTATGGTTGGAAAACTAACCTTACAGAAAAGCTGCCTTGTAGTTTATTGCAAACTGTCTATTGTTTTCTCCTGCAGAGAATTTTAGGAAGACCACGGCTTAAAATGCGAGAACCGAGACGCTCTGAACCAGCTCTCAGAAGCTCTCATCAAGCTTCCATGATGCTACCTTTAGTGTGTAAATAGTGAACATAAACGTTGCTCTTATCAGCCCCGGCTACTCTGCTTGACTTCTACCTAAGACTTGGCTAGCTCCTTCGAACACATCACGAGCAAGCAAGAGGGCACGGAGTTGTAAAGATAAAAATGTGCAACATCACATCGCTTTTATTACGTGACATATTCGTTCTCCGCCGCATTTGCCCGATCGTGTCCACATATAACTTTCCCGTTTTATAGCGACGACACACCGTTGGTTGCGGTCACGTCATTGAATGTCATTTAAACAGCGGTTGCATTATTTATTTGCAAATTACTTCTTCGTAAGGTATGGTGAAGTAATTTAGTATTTGGCCACCTGAGGAGCTTTCTAACTTGACTTATTTTTTTATCAAGACTTGAATATAATGTTAAGTTTTATTTGGTTGACTCTGAGCATTACCTTCGCAACAGAAGTACATCTGTCAGCGACAATCATTCTTAACTTTTCCCAGTGCCAGTAGGTCCGTTCAAGTTACGTGATGAAAACCAATTTGCTGAACTATGTCATAAATGACATGTCGCTCAAATGTCGGTCTCTGCATTTTTGATGAATCCAGCCGTCTTTTGTAAATTGTCTACTGGCAAGTTTTTTTAAATTTTGTTTTGTTCTTTTTAAAACTGGTGGTCTCAGACAAGCTTATTACGCCTCTTCTCACCACTGGATAGCCGTTGTTACGCGCGGCGCTTGGGCCGACGGGGGAGGGCCGCGTTCTTTGTTCATCAAACAAGTCACTGAAGGGCTGTCAGCCTGCTGTCCGCCGTGTACTGTCCATCTTAGCCGGGAAGTGAGGTGGCATTCCGACACCATAAGACGTTCCACGAGACGACCACAATGGTTTCTTGGTGTCACAGGTGCAGTGTGGTGGCCACGCCCCAATCATAGACTTTGACTTGAGCGAGTGTGAGCGGCACCGTCAGAAATGGTGTGTGTGTCTCGTGATTCAACAGCGCATTCTGGACCCATTCCCTGATTAAGTCAAAACGTACACTTTATAGTGAGCCACCCAGCTCATTCGCAAGAGACCTCTCGCCCTGTCTGTACAGAATGTAATAAATACTCTGTTAAGTTTGCCATCTTACTCCTGAGTGCACATGCGTTTTATTTTCTGTCTCTCTACACGCCCTTTCTTGCCCCTATTTCTCAACCCTCGGTGCTAGGCAGCAAACCGGATGCCAAGATATGGTTAATCCCCCAGCCTTCCTTTCTCTCTCTTGCCATCTTACTGCCTTGGCATCTTCATCCCGGGTATCCAATGTCTTAAAAGGCCGGTACAAACAGACAAGTTAAAAAATAAAACAGATGGTGAATATTTTCTGCAGCATGTTCAGACGCTGCGTATAAGTAGTCATCCTCGAAAATTATCAACTTTAACACCGCGGACAGGTGCTGATATACCCTGAGTAGGTTCGAGCATGTATTATGCCTCGACGCTTTTAATCTTCATTAAACTTCTCCCTTTTGATTTCATCCTTCGGGGTTTTGTGTAGTTCTTCATCTAACGCCTAACCTCCATGTCTTTCCTCATTTATTCCTCCTCCTCCCTTCATCTAACGCGCTGCATTCGTGCTGCACTGCTACCACTTCATTTCTTCTTTATGTACGCCCTGTTTCGGGCACAATTATAGGCTGCCATCTTGGACTGATAATGATGCCGTTTTCCATCCGTATGAATATTCGAATTGTGCTATGGCGAACTCGCACGCATCAAAACGCTGGGCCATTACATTCATTGTCGTATCACCATAATCATAGCTAATTACGACACAAAAAACAGATAAATTGCTTCTAAGCCTAAGATGGCAGTGTCTATGCTTTACTGTAACTGTTACATTTATTTTTTGTCAATTTGTTCAATATGTCATTTCATGCAGCGGCCGCCGAACTCGTTCCGCTGTTCATAGTGGTACTCTCTGTCTCTGAAGGTGGATGAAGATAACTAAGAAGCCTGGTTTTTACTGGCTACATAAAATGTGAAACGAAGCTATAAATCACGATGAAAAAGAAGACAAATCTGTGAAAAGTCAGTACTGGCGCATAAATGGCGCGTCGATTGCGCCGATGAAAAACGTCGGCGGCGGCGGCGGCGGCGCGCCGATCAGTTCGCGTCGGCGGCGGCGGCGCGCCGACCAGTCGGCGCACACCTCTAGTGAACGAACGTCGTTATGTCAACCATCAACAGACTTCGTTGTGCGGATGGCACTTACATGGTTCACGTACATTAACGAACGTGGAAGAACTGCACCTCTGTAATCGTTGTATTGAACAGTGTCATTGCGATCATCCCCTCGTAGCGTTCATCGGTGCTCCGGTTTCGGTTTTAACAACTCATTCGGTTGAGTTGCATTACTTCGCGATTATTACTAGAGGCCAATTTTTGGAAATCTCAAAGCTGCATGGAGTTATTTCGCAAAAAAAAGAAGACTTTAGTAGACCTTTTCCTGTTTCAGTGGCGGGACCAGATGGGGTATGGTGGCTAGCACAAAGGGGGGGGGGGGCGTTCACTTTCCCCCTCCGAGCCTGTGTCATCGTCCCGTCCCTATCCAGTCCTCACTGTCCACCTCCTTTAACCGAATAGGACGAAAGAGTGGGACCATCAAGCACAAATTAGCAGAATTAATACTATCATTAGGGTTGTTATGCTAATAAAACAAAAAAAATGATGTATCCTCTCCCCAAAGGCAACCATGATGGGGTCTGAAGCAGCAGTGGTGCACACGGCGTTGACCCGGCTGAAACGGGGCGTCAACACGGGTGCTGGAAGAACGGGTTGAAGCGGAACTCGGTGTAGCATTTATTTGAGTAAACGCGTTTCTTGGAAACGCAAAGACACCCGACGTAAGTTTCATCGCAGATAAACGAACCGAAAGGCTGTTTCTACTTGACGCGCGGTCGAGCGTTGTGGACGGTGGAGGGGGTGAAGCGAGAGAGGTGTGTTGGGAGTGGGCGGAGGAGAAACACCACAGGTGTGTTAGGAGGAGCCGGCAGCTGATACGGGTGAGGGAGAAAGTGACGTTAATGCGCAGCTGCTACTTGCATCGCTTGGCATCGCTCCAACAGCTGTGGCAGGAGAAACGGGGTGCAGAGAGTTGGCACTGAGACATGGACGGACAGCATTGCGCAGGCTAATCAAAGAGCTGTTTCGCATCTAAAAATTAACGACCCCACGTCTCTGTCCGGTGTTATATCAAGGGACCCCCCCCCCCCCCCCCCCCCTAAAATAAGGGGCTTGATCCGCCACTGCCTTGTTTGCAAACAGCATGACGTCACTGCGAGCCCCGCGCCCACCATTCCCTCCCTCTCCCTCGGCGCAGGGGCTGGTTGGCAAGGAAGCTCCGCTGACGGGATCTTTCTGCATAGCAGGACTGCGTGTGTCTGCCTTGCTCCGGCAGATATTTTGGCGAATTTTTTTAAGCCACTAAAAAGAAGGGTCATTGCACGATTCTGTTAGGTTAACTGCGGCGATTAGCTCGTCGTAGATGGCAGCCATTAAAAATACATTTTCCTCTTCGAAAGCGAACTTTCTGGAGACGGCATATTAACGGTAACGCATGTTTAGAATTTTCGCCGTGATATGTGCACTGCAGTTTTAAACGTTCTTTCTATGAAACCTTATGCCCCAATACTTTTTTGCAGACTAGTTGGTTCATACTTGAAAAATTGAATTGCTGCACAAACTTGAAGAAAAAAACACAAAGGAGACAGGAAAGAGCGCAGTTTCGCTCTTTCCTGTCTCCTTTGTGTTTTCTTTTTTTCAAGTTTGTGCAGCAATTCAATTTTTCACTTATGCCCCACACCGTGGTGGTCTAGTGGCTAAGGTACTCGGCTGCTGACCCGCAGGTCGCGGGATCGAATCCCGGCTGTGGCGGCTGCATTTACGATGGAGGCGGAAATGTTGTAGGCTCGTGTGCTCAGATCCGGGTGCACGTTAAAGAACCCCAGGTAGTCGAAATTTCCGGAGCCCTCCACTACGGCGTCTCTCATGATCTTATGGTGGTTTTGGGACGTTAAACCCCCCATATCAATCAATCATCAAATATGAAACCATATGAGGCCTCCGATAATACGAGTTATATACCTCTATTGGGTCTTCGTACTCACCGGGACGAAGCGTATATGCAGCTTCGGCAATGGGAAGCATTTTTATAGTTCATGCGCAGTCGTATCTTTCATCCTGGAGGTTGTGTAATTCTTTTTCTGCACGCAGCGCAAACGCCGATATGTACCCGTGCGCAGATGATCGCGTCAATTGCGTGTTTCAATTGACTAAAATGTCGAATCGTGAAGTTCAGTCGACAATCGGTTGCCTTCACCGACCCACAACGAGTGCCAATGCTTTCTCAAACAAGACGCATCGTCAAACAGACTTCACACAGCACGCACAATATTATCGATTCACCGTCCATAAACGTGAACCAATATTGTCGACGCCTTTCAACGCACACTACATGCCACAATCAACATTGCACATTTTTGAAGACGACGCCACTGTTCCTCGCACAGGCCACCATGCATGTTCACTTCAAGATAAACAGCCAGCCAGTTTGGAAAATACTGCACGCAGTTTGCCACACTGATAGATGTCCTTCGACACATGCTACAGGTTATGTAACCACTGTAACATACAGTTTAAGCTTTGAAAAAAAAAGGGAAAAAAAACTTGAACCCAACATCGCATGACTGTGCCGTGCTGAGCCACCAGCGGGTGTGTTTTGCAAACAACATCATGCACATGCACCAGTGACGTCACGCTGTGACGCACCCCGGTAGAGGTTAATTTTCCTGTACGACGTAAATGCTTAGCTCCAATAATTAAAAGTTATTTTTGTTTAACTTTTTCATTGCAGTCTAAAATGATGTCTTAGGCCACTGCAAGATTCCTGCGGCTACAGAAAAATGTAGTGATCAAATATTGCATTTTTACCGATTTTCGATAATATAGGGCACATTTCTCGAAACACCCTGTATTATCGTGGTTCCAGTTTACAGGCGCAGGCTGTCTCGACAGACACCATTTCAAGCGTTTCAAGTTTCACAAATTTTGGACAAAATCAGTGCTACTTAGACAAAGACAGGCGACAATATATATATATATATATATATATATATATATATATATATATATATATATATATATATATATATATATATATTGGCTAGCATCTTATTAAACTGTGATTCCTTGATGACGGTGCCTTGAGTAACTCAGGGAAGGAATTACAGCTCATGATTGCTGAACTGGACACGGAAAGCAGAGGAGTAGGTCTGAAAATTAATATGAACAAAATAAACTGCCTAATGTGCAACAGTCTCGGCAGAAAACAGTGCTTTGCAATAGGTGGAGAAGTGCTGGAAGTTAGGACAGGTATAACTTTGGAGCCGAACCATGAGATTGAAATAACTAGAAGAATAAGGATGGGCGGATCACATTCGGCAAGCATTCTCAAATCACGAATGGCAATCTGCCACTAACCCTCAAAATTAATTAAGGTATATAACCGCTGCATCTTGCTGGTACTTAACCCCAGAGCAGAAACCTGGAGACGGCCTACAAAGAGGGTTTGGCTTAAATTGAGGACGACGCAGTGAGTGACGGAAAGGAAAATGATAGATGCACATGTAAGAGAGCGGAGTGGCTCGTGGCTCAGGGAACAAACTGGGGTTAAGAATATCGTAGTAGAAATCAAGAAGAAGAAATGGACATGGGCCGGGCACGTAGCACGGAGGCAGGATAACTGCTGGTCGTTATGGGCTAACTGGCTTAATTCACAGAGAAGGCAAACGTACGAAGGGGAGACAGAAAGTTGGGTGGGCTGATGAGATTAAAAAGTTAGCAGGCGTAACGTCCAGCAGGAAGCACAAGACCGGGCTGATTGGCAGATCATGGCAGAGGCCTTTGCTCTGCAGTGGGCGTAGCCAGGCTGATGATGATATCATTAAAGCTAATTCCTAGTGTGTTGAAGTTTAATATATTATTTCCATTAGGTACAAGTCACCATACACCTTGCCTGTGCTCTTTTTAACGCCAGCAGTTGTCAAGTTTTGCCATGACCTGGTGCCCAATACGGAAAATGTACTCTACGTAAGTCGACTCTAACACTAAAGCCCTACTAAGAACCGTTTATTTAGTACTGCCATACGCAATAAAGGGATTGTTCAACAGTTTATTACTTGAAAGAAAGGTAAAGGAACAGGTGCGCTGCTCACGCACGCCCATGCAACGTAAGCAAGCACACACCCATTGGCGTGCGCACGAGAGGGGGCAGGCGAGGGCGACCAAACTCGCCCAAGTCAAGGTTTGATTAGAAGTTCTTACCGTTCGCTGCAGAAGCAGTCGCGATATCGCTGCAAGAGGTCGACCGGCTCGGTTGCTGCGAGCGCGAAGGCCTTGGTTGCGGCGGGCGACTAGTAGAGCGCCCGGGCCGGGGCTTCGCCTCGGTGTTGTGACCTTTGCCCTTGGCGGTTGGCACGACCTTGCTAGGGCCCGACGTCGAAGGCTTGGTCGAGTCGGCTGCAACCTTAACCGCGCTGTGGCGGGCGCTTGGCTTTATGAGCGGAGTACGAGCATCCGCCGTTCGATGACGGCTACGGGAGGGTCGCGCTTCGCAAGGGGTGTCCGGCCTGCCGCGCTGCATTGTGTCGACAGAACCGTTCATGGGGCTCGGGACACGAGACTGCGCGAGGCAGGCTGCGCGTGGGCTGGTTATGATAAAGATGATGATTGGGGTATGACAGGCCAAGAATGGGGACGTATAGTTGCTAGGTGCCTTGGGAACTTACAATGATAACAAAAAGCACATTTCCGGAAGGATCTTACGAGTATATTGCGTATGTCATTGTATGAAATCAGATGGGATATTTTAATACGTGACCTAGACCAATTTAGAAACAGCCTGACATACGCAAAAATAAAGAGAAGGGCGCAGCGAGTTTATTAAAAAAAAGAAAGAAAGAATAGATCCAGTGCAGGGCTCACTGGCACGAGCAGCTCGTTTAGCTTTGTTGAGCTTGGTCAAGCGTTTGGCTCTGCTTTTCCTCGTCCGCAGGCCATGCCTCCCCCTGCCCGTTAAACACGTCTGGTTGAGATTCTTAAATAGTATATGAATTAAAAACGCACGCTTTCCTCTGCTTGGGTCGAACCAGAAACGGCATCAAAGACATTGTTACTGCTGAAATCCAGTTGCGAGGCTGATAAGGTGAGAACATTTATTTGATATGGAGTAAAACCCAAGTTTAGACAGTGGAATTTTAAGACATCATTTTCCTTCTTGTTTATATCAGCGATTTATTAATGAATAATATTACAAGGCTTCGATTTCAACGGTGAGAGGGGAGATATCACCTGGTCATCACTCTGTGAATATTGCCACTTGCGCTTCTTGTGCTGCTTGCATGCAACTGGTCCTAACGAATAGAAGGTTAAGTTTAGGCACAAAGTCGCTTTATTTTCAACCCTATTAGCTTTCACCTTGAAATTTTTGCGCAAGCACACAGCGACACAGAAAAGAGCGCCCGTTTGTGTTCTCTTCACGTGTCCCCGTTTGCTTGCGCAAAGTGTTAATATATATATATATATATATATATATATATATATATATATATATATATATATATATATATATATATATATATATATATATATATATATATATGGGAAGAGTTCAACCCCATTTTTTAGCTACGCCCATGTGATCAGTTTTTTGGCGCGAGCGATGATGACTGCATCATTTAATCTGGGTGTGATTCTTTTCTTTTTTCAGGGCACGAGTTTGTTCAAAAAGTGTTCCATCTTTAGCGGTTTGCTTTCTTCACTGTCGTGACCACATGGCAATGGAAGTTTGGTAGGAGGGGGGTGCAGGGGACACGCAGCAAGGAATAGAAAAGATGGCAGATAGCGTGGTAATAGAGGGTTTTGCCAGAGCCTGCCAGTCTCTGGCAACATTGTGCGTTCGCCGGGAAACCACCTCTGGAAACTTCCGCTTTCGCTTCTTTTTGCGTGTTTTTAGCGTTTGTTGCTGGCCCCGGCTGCTTGTGTTTCGGTGTTTTATGCGGATAAAATAATTTCGATGAAGCGCTGGCAACTCGAGCACAGCTGTGTCAAGCCAGGACGCAGTCTACATGCCTGAATTAATTTTAAGTGTGAATACACTTTATAAGCGACCCCAAACCATCCACCGCCGTCGGCGGCGTCCGCAGTCTTCTCTCTATCTTTAAAAGAAAGAGGACTTGGCTGGCCGCAGCGCGACGCTCTACCGAATAAGCCACGGACGCGACGCTGATATTGGTGTCAGTAACGCGCCTTATACCCCCTCCCCCTTCGCTCGCTCCTCCGCTCTCCTCGCTCGCTGCAGCTGCTCGCGCGCCCGCCTTCTCTCTCAGTCTCCCGTCGAGAGCGGGTCGTGAGGGGGAGTAAAGTTAAAATCCGTTGGCATTCGCCAGTGAGTTAACGTAAGCTCCCCCGTGCCCGTGTGATCAAATTGCGATTCCCAGGAACCATTACACCATAAAGGCACCATAGTGTGATTAATAAATATAATAGTGCGAATTAATAAATACCCCTCATAGCATCACCCCGTGTATTCGCACTTAACCATGTTCACCCTCGGGGAAATGCTTAAGAGTTTTTATATGCTAGTCAAAACGTTCCGTTTTCTGCCCGATAACGATAAAAAGAGTGCCTGCATTACAGCGATCACGCGAGAAAGCTGGATTCCCACCGAGAGCGCGTAGGTTTGTTTTGCCGATTTCATCAAAGGTAATGTAAAGCTGAGTGCAGACTAATGGCACAGGGGAGATACTCTGACGTTGGACTAGTCGAAGGCCCCCGTTACCGGGAGCACATCAATCACTCTCATCTTCCATCCGTGGCAGATAAGTGCACTGACGTGCGAAAGGGGTAGCAAAACGTGGAAGCTAACACTGAAAATCTATTGCAAAGGCGTTTCTTAAATGCGAAGCATTTCTTAGCGAACTTCCGCGACTTTGAGCGTATCTATCTATCTATCTATCTATCTATCTATCTATCTATCTATCTATCTATCTATCTATCTATCTATCTATCTATCTATCTATCTATCTATCTATCTATCTATCTATCTATCTATCTATCTATCTATCTATCTATCTATCTATCTATCTATCTATCTATCTATCTATCTATCTATCTATCTATCTATCTATCTATCTACGACTTTTAGCTCTCTTGGTCGTTCCGATAACGATATCGATACCAAACTTCGTATGACATAACATGACTGTATGAAGAACATATCTGACTAGTCACAACATCGAAATCATGACATATATGTCATGATTGTCATGATTTACATTTCATGGTCCTGCAGCACTTGTGGTAGTTTCGTTCACATGGCATTTTGCAAAACTGGTATGGTATGGCATGAATGCATGGCGAACACAAGCAACAGACCCTAACATGAAAATCAAGACATGCGTGTCATGTAACAACATGACTACATGCCACGATCATGATGTGCTGGCGGCCGTTTCGATAGTGTCTCATCTACCGAATTTGGTATTACAGTATGTGAATAAATGACGAAAGTATGTGATGGATGCAAACATGATAATCATGAGATGCGTGTCATGTAACAACTTGACTACATGCTACAATGATTACGCGCTCGCGGCCGTTTCTCGAGCTTCACATATGCTAAATTTGGTATTGCGTGACGCCAGTGGATGACGAAGGTATGTGACCGGTGCAAACATGATGATCATGAGATGCGTGTCATGCGAGACCATGACTACATGCCACAGTCAAGGCACCAATACATTTCGACGTGACGTGGTGCGCGTGCTCGCCGGCGTTCATTTCGTCGCGTCACGCTGGCGTTACAACGCCAGGCGCCGGTCCTGCCATATACTCGCAGGCGCGCCGCGCTGCGTTGCTTTGATGCATGCGCGTTTCAGCGCGTCCGGCGTCGCTCCATCACAAAAAGAGGGAGACCCGGTGTTGTCTGGGTAACGCATTGGCGCGAAATGCAGCATGTCGCGCTTGGCGCCAGTTGCCGTCGGGCCGCGCCGACGGACGCTGGTCGCGCCTGGCATCAGAGTGTTCGCGTTTTTTCGACATAGCGTCGCTGTGCCCAGCGTGCACACGCGTCAACGCTACATCGGAGTATATTGAGCCCTTAATGATGCGCTCGCGACCGTTTTGTTAGCTCCACATATACCGAATTTGTTGTTACTTGACGTCAATGGATGACGTAATATATGACTTGTGCAAACATGATAAACCTGACACGTGTGTCATATAAGAATATGACAACATACCACGCTCATAGCGTGCTCGCGGCCGTTTCGCTAGCTCCACATATACTATATTTGCTATCATGTGAAGTGAATAGATGACGAAGGTAAACAACACATCCAAACATGATTATCATGACACCGAAGTCATGGACGGCATCATTTACCGCCAACTCGTAACGTTGTGCTGATTTTAAAGTGACGTATCAACATTTATCATGCGTGCTTAGCATATCATCGATTCCTACTGTACGTGGGATCTGCCTTTTTTTATAGTTTGATTTATATAAATGATGCGTTCTGTTCGAAACAAATGGGACACAAAGTAGCCGCGCTTAACATTAATCGCCGTACAGTGTATGCCATGGTGTCCACGTTTCGTTGTCGTTGCATTTGATTTTTTTCGAAAGCGACGTCGGTGAGTCGGCTCTGATATGTGCGAGCAAATGACTCATCGCCTGTATTTCTGCCGCGAATGAACATCGCCACATTCAAGCTCATTTATCTTTTGGATGTGAAGATGAACTGCCGGCTTAGGTAGGTCCAACTTGAAAATTTGGTTAATGAATAGCTCACTCATGAGTAAAACATAATTGTTCGCGTGACCCTGCAGCCGCAGTTTACGTCATCACATCAGTTAATTTTATAATTTATCAGTCACACGAACACGATTGCGAGCGATTCCGATAGCCGCTGATCTCTTCAAAAAGTGCCCGGTGTGGCACAGGTGCAGAAATAGGCGTTTTATCCTTAGACGAAAATATATATGTTCGGGGTTCAACAGGAAGAAGGTTTTCAGTTCTAGTCGAAAAGCCGAATTGAACAACTTCACTTTTCTCCTGCACATCGACGATGTGGGTGCGCTTTGAAGACGTACATGGACAGGGAAAAGGCAGGTGTGCGCTGTCGATTCCCGGTCCGCGTCTTCAAGGCGCATATCCACATCGTCGACGTGCAGAACCAACTGGCCCAACTAAGTTCGCTGACAAACTTGTACTGCAATTTATGCATTTTCTGTTTGTATATGCACGACCACTATCAAAGGTAAAATGGAGCTGGGGGCCACACTCGTCGGAAGGCCACGAAGAATATTTTGCGCAGCGCCCGTCGGCCCCGCTAGCCGCGTTAACCTGCCGCAGTGGCCGCGCCTGTGCTGGCCGTGTGCTATACGTCGAGCCCCTTCATGTAGCCGCTAGACGCTGCTCCAAGCACATCCGAAGGAATGCGCCTGAAATAATAGAGCAGAAAATTCAAACACACCACGAAGACACCACCGGAACCATTGAAAAGACATTGCCGGAAGTGCCGCACCAGAAGTCGGGGTATGGCCGTTCGGCGCGAGCCGGTTTGTTTACAAACAGCGAAACCGTTTATAGGTCTCGCTAAATTGACCCCTAATTACGCACATGAGCACCTACATGAGTAAGAAGTCCACCAGAACTCTCTACATACAGAAGGGTAAAAAGGACAGTGAAATTATACGAGGAGTACTTTTTTGGTTTTGTGGTAGCCCGTTTTCTTAGAGTTATACGTGCGCGTTTAAGAACCCCCGGAGGTCGAAATTTCCCGGAGCCTTTCATTACGGCGTTTCACATAATCATATCGTAGTTTTGGGGATGTCAAACGTGAGATATTATTATATTGTTGAGGGATTGGGAACACATTTCGCAGCCAAAAGAACTGGACGTGTCCGTACTCGTAGAGATACATATATTTAACGCATGGCGCACCTTGCGACTATGTTAGCAATTAATGATTAACGCTCGTAGAGCAAGTTTCGAGATAATATTATCACAAAGAATTGTTTTCACGAAGTGCTATGCCATTTCACTCATTTTTAATTCATTGTCGCTGGACACCTATATCAAATGATATACCACTTTCTCGGACTATAGAGCTAAGAAAAAAGAAAAAAAAACAGAGAACGAGAAGTGCACCAGATATGCGCGGACACATATTTTGTCAGTCATGTCAAACAAGACAAAAAATGTTAACAACTGATTGCTACCATTGTCAAGGTGATGTAAGGATTAAAATTATAGCAGCTGTGCATTTGTGGTGCGAAGACCGGTCAAGCAGCGGAGCTGTTTGCATTGCCCTGTTCTCTTTTCCTGCCCCTGAACCTCAGTTTTGTTTCCCACCCCAGCTTTACTATACTGTACCTGTCAATGCCTGCTCCCTATATTCAAATCTATTTTTTGTGTGTTTTTCCTCTACGTCATCGTCTTGCTCTCTGTCTTTTTATCTATGTCGTAGCGAAGGAGCCCCGGCGGCCGGCTTTCTTGGGTACTCTGGGGCCACGTTCTGTCCTATAAGAAGCTGCAACATGTATACTCTATGCCTGAACCTATGTCACAAGGTTGGAAAGTCAACGCCCGCTATTTACGTGCGCAGCAACCTGGCGCACTGCGTGGTCACAGTTGGCGACTTCGCTACTGGCATCTTCGAATGCTGCACCGCACCTTGCTTCTCAGGCGCCTAAACACGGCTGTGCTGAGTGTGTACGTTAGTCCTAAAACGTCTGGGACTCCTCACGCATAAAGCGGCTGTGGATGCACCTCGGGCAGCGTGCCTATATGTCTGCCAGGAATTCTGCTTTAGCACTGCCGCCAACCTTACACTCACTATAACACAAAGTAGCCATTCGTGGGCTGCGTCCCCTCCTGGTACGTGGGGCCCTGACCACTTATATAGCGCTGAGCGTCACACCTGGGGGAAGCCGATAGCGCTTACCTACATGGTTACAGACCGGACTAAGTTCAGGAGGTTCTGTGGCGAGGCGGGGGAACATCAAAACTTACTGGAGGCCCCCACGGCCTGCAGAAGGGCCTCCATGGTTCAGTGCTCTGTCCAACCCAACACTCGTGCTCCCGACCTATATTTGCCCAACGTATATCCTGCCAGACAACAGGTATAGCGTCATGGACTGGACACTTTTGTGGCACTTGGATGACTGCATCCAACGCAGTGACAGCTATACTAGCCTGTGCTTTACCATCAGATGCCGAATCGGAAGCCTCCTGGCATGGCGACTCTTGAACGCGCTACCTGGCAGGAAGTTGAGCTGCCAGGCCGTGTTGGCCATCGCCTTGGGAGTCAGCGAGGGGACCATGGCTGAGCTACCGCAGACATGTTTGCACCTGCCATACCAACGAGAGCTGTTGTGCAATTGTATCGGATCCCAGAAATGCTCCAGCTCACCTGCCTGCAGTGTCGTCAGACGAGCATTACAGGAGAGCAGGTGGCCACAATATGACAGGTGCCACTGGCTCTCTCATGAACTCAGGGCTGATGGATTCGCTTAAAGAGTGAAACTTTCAGTCATCACTATATACGTGCTCGCATGTACTCTTATATCAAGTTGAGAATCGGGCGGCTGGCACAATACTCGCTAACGCGACAAAAAGTGAGCACAAGAAGCCGGGATGCGCGTGCTGTGTACTGTTGGGACTCCGGGTCCTGCCGGTCTCGTTTTCGGTAGCTGGCCCCGTCGCAGGATCCATCGTCCAACAATTCAGCGAGAAGAAGCGCCCGAACGAACAACAGAGATTTATTTACATGTGGAGAAGTGGTCAACTGACCCAAAGAGAGAAGAGTGCGCGTGATACAAAACGTCTTCGGCATTTTATAGCGCCACGTTGTTGACACTGGGCGCCTTGTCCGCATCGTCAGCCAATACGGTGTCGCCGGCACCTCGGCCACGAGGGAGGGGAAAACACCTCTCACTACACAAGGAGTGGCACAACCCAACACGAGGT
Organism: Rhipicephalus annulatus; assembly: GCA_013436015.1. Lineage (NCBI taxonomy): Eukaryota > Metazoa > Arthropoda > Arachnida > Ixodida > Ixodidae > Rhipicephalus > Rhipicephalus annulatus. Next base: position 2,173 of record WOVY01000423.1, on the reverse strand, counting down.
CCATATATGGTCCCGGCGCCCCAAAATGTTACCAAATATGGTCACGAACGCACAGCAGACCCCGTAGCTCTCCCGGCGAGGAGGAACCCGAATGGGGAGGTGGGGGTGGACGACACCGTCAGGTCAAGAACCGGTTCTCCCCCAAACTCTCCCTGCTTGGCTCTCCAGGGCCGGTCGTAACAGTCTCTCGCGCGGGGGGGGGGGTGAAGATCTCGATGGGCTGAGGTTTGCAGCCACTGTCCGGAGAGATCAGCGCCGGCAGTCGGTTTGGTGACGACCGTCTTTGATGAAGTAGAGGGCAACACCTGCTTCATTGAGGGCTCAACAGACGTCACATACGCACATAAAAACACAACTACTCAGCCGGTGAGCGCCGGACAATTCCGCCAAACTCCACCAGGCAATTTTCCCCTTTAACTGATATTAAAGGAAATACACAATTTATTCAAAATGTTACTCACACTTTAAGGTGACACAAAACAACAACACTGGAAGCACACCGAACCCGAAACCCTGGATAGCCGTGTCTTCAACGTTTTCACACAAGTACACCTAAAAGAGTAAAAAAACAATCACTAGCTCTTGTCTAGGTCAGGAAAAAAAATGCCAGAGTTCTCGAGACATCCTCTCGCGTCAGGGCATCGACTTAAGCCATCAGCGTTGCCATGGAGTACACCCTTTTTGTAGCGTATTTCAAACGTATATTGTTGCAAATTGAGGCTCCAACGCAGCACGCGGCCGTTCTTTGAGGACATGGTCTGTAGCCAGGTGAGAGGACAGTGGTCCACTTCCACAATGAACTTGCTTCCGGCAATATAACAAGCCAGTTTCTGGACTGCCCAAACCAAGCACGCACATTCCTTTTCGCTAGCGCTGTAAACCTACTCGCGAAGGGCGAGTTTCCGGCTAACATAGAGGACGGGATGCTCTTGATCCTCCTCATCCCTTTTACTAAGAACTGCCCCCATGCCTTTATCACTAGCGTCGCATTGGACTATGAAAGGCCTCGAGTAGTCCGGTGAACTAAGCAAAGGTTGGCTCTTAACACTCGCTTCATCACGGAGTGAAGCTTTTCTATCGAGTTCGACTGCGGATGGTAGACTGAACTATGCAATAATTTCACGCCACACCGCTCTAGAAAGGTTGTCGTTAAGGCACTCGTGAAAATGGTGCCCTGGTCTGATTGTATCTCGGCAGGAAAGCCTACCCGGGCAAACACGGACAGAAGTGCGTTCACTACTTCCACGGAACTTAGCTCTTTTAGCGGGACCGCCTCTGGAAATTTAGTAGCTGGGCAGATTAAGGTCAGGATGTGACGGTAGCCTGAAGTTGTCTTGGGCAAAGGACCTACTGTGTCAATTACCAACCGACGAAATGGCTCAGTGATTAGGGGTACCAGCTTCATTGGAAATTTCGCCTTATCTCCCGGCCTACCCACTCGCTGACACACATCGCAAGATTTTACAAACCTCTCTACATCTTTAAAGCATCCAGGCCAGTAGTATTCCTGTAAAATACGATTTTTCGTCTTCTTTACACCTAAGTGGCCTGACCATGATTCTCCATGCACCAAACTAAGCAAATCCTGACGATACGCCTGAGGTACGACTACCTGGTCAAACTCTACTCCTCGCCTATCTAGATATTTTCGATAGAGTATGCCGCTCCTCTCTTGGAATCTCACATTTCGTTTGGCGATTCCCTCTTTCGAACTGTCCTGGAATTGCTTAAGCGTTGGGTCACCCTTTTGTTCGGTTATTAATGAAGCGGGGCTCACCTGCAGCAGCCGACTGAAATTATCCGAAGTTGGCATGACACACAACTCTTTTGTAGTTCCTAATACCTGGAATGTGCCACCCTCTGTGCTATCCTCTGTACTACCAGGAATCGGCTTGGGAGCAATGGCATTCTCTATTGGCTCGGTCAACGAGGCGTAATTGACCCCTTCCAATTCGGGAGGAGGTTCAACGTCGCCTTTAGGAATGGTTGCCTCCGCGACTACGGCTTCTGCAGCCTGTTCTCGCACTCGATTTGTTTCCGTTGTGTCCAACTCGCAACCAGGCCCATTGTCGATTTGAGGCTTGTTTGCCTCAGTGAAGGTTGCTCTCGCAGCTAGTGCACGTGCCTTTGATCTAGTCAGTGCCTGCACTATGCCTTCTCCCAACGTTACACC
>WOVY01000422.1:600000-923362 GCA_013436015.1 Rhipicephalus annulatus | reverse complement strand
CAGTGTTCTGTCCTCATATCTCGGATGAACCCAGGGTCCAGGTCTTACAGTGAGTTTCTGCTTGAGCTGCAGCAAGGACATGGTGACGTCCGCCGAAAGGCGATGTGCGTCATGGCGGCATCACTACCCTGTGAATCTCGCAATGGAGGAGCCATCCTGCGACGACAGCTATGTTCAAACCATTGCTGGAAAGGTTCCACAACTATTTCTTGCTCCTCAGTCTCGGTCGATAGCTTGCGAGGAGGCGGTCTATTATATCTACTCCACCCCTGCCGCAATTGTATTTTCTGATCAATTGTGGTGAGGAATGTCCACCTTTTTTGTTTGGGCGTCGTGAGGAGCGTTTCGGACTTCCAACAGGCTCTTGGCTGAGGTGTTAGATGAAACTGTGACGACTGCATTGTCATTCCACCTGCATGCGCAGACGCCCCGTCACGCTTGTAGTGGAAAGATCCTCTTTCTCTTTTAGATGTTTTTGAAGCTCTTCAGTGGACAACCACCGGTTCTTGTGGCATGTTCACCCCATACTGGTGTATGGGAGCGCTTTGAAGTATTTGTTTTCCGAGCGTTCGTTGAAGCTTTGCGTCCTTTTCCAGCAGTAAAATTGCCGCCCCGCTGGTTTCTTTCGTCGTGGCTCAGGACTCGAACATGCAGAAGACGAATCAACGTCTTCATCGCTGCACTGCATAACTTCAACGTGCCCGCAAACATCATCGGGACAACTTCAGAAAAGTCGTTTTCGTTCACGTGTTCCTCGTCAGTAATATTGCCATCTTCAACAGGCGGCAATTGGCATACAGACGCACCTTCGCGTTCGTCACCGGGAAGGCTGAACAAAAGGTCAATTGCTGCCTCCAAAGTGAGGAAGCGTTGTGCCATGACCTACAACAAAAGTTATTGCGGTGTAAAGCACAGTGCTAGAAAAAGAAAACCAGCTGCAAGGTAGTTTTCTACCTACTTCACAGGGATTGATGTAGCTAGGCACTGTAGTTCAATGCTGCTCTTTGCACGTGTCTGGCAAACTCAAAATGATGCCCAGGAAAGCTTATGTTCAAGTTTCTGCCAAGCGCCACCCAGCGGGCGCCATCGACAAGGCAGAAAAAGAAAAAGAACGAGGCGAATGCGCGCGTGCGTCTACGCTGCGTTTGACACTGTGAAACGCCAATGTTCCAAAAAAGGAACATCCGCACAAACTCTCAAGCTGAAAACTAGATGTCTTTGTTATTTTTTTATTGTATTGCCACGTAATCCCGAACTATTTGCCGATATTTAGTTCTGCTTTGCTCACTGCAACATTACTTTTTCTAGCGGAAATAGTGCAACAAACATCTGGTGGTCAAGGAGCGCAAAATATGCATGTTTTTTAAAAATTTATCTAATGATTCTCCGTAGGTACATAATAGAAATTAAAACTGCTATGTTTTTCACAAGCATCAATGAGTATGCGTGAACTTATAATATTAATATGCGATATATTGGAGAGGAAATAAAAAATTAGGTTTCGTATGTTCCAATTTTGGAACATTGGCAAGTAAAAGGTTAATGCAAAGCTAGGGAAGAAGCAGGCTGGAGACCAGGCAGTAGGGAGATTATGGCATCGGCACTAGAAACGCCAGAGGAGAGCTACTAGTAGAATTCGCAGAACGCAATAATCTGCGTATTTTTAATACCTTCTACCGAAAACGAGAAAACCGCAAGTGGACATGGAGGAGCCCTAATGGCGTAAATAAGAACGAAATAGACTTTATAATGACTGCACACCCAGGAGTCGTGCAGGATGTGGAAGTGGTTGGCAAGGTAAGATGCAGTGACCATAGAATGGTACGGGCTCGAATCCGCCTAGACTTGAAGAAGGAACGACAGAAACTGATACGCAAGAAGCCAAGCACTGAGAGGGAAAGTACAGGAATTCAGAGTGTCACTGCAGAACAGGTACTCTGCTCTTAGCGAGGAAACCAACCTTAGCGTAGATACAATGAATGATAATCTGACGAGTATCATCACGGAGTGGTGCAGTGGAAGTTGAAGGCAGGATAGCTAGACAGGACACCGGCAAGCTTTCCCAGGAAACGAAGAACCTAATTAAGAAGCGTCAAATCATGAAAGTGTCAAGTACAACAGACAAAATAGAACTGGCAGAGCTTTCGAAGTTGATTAACAGACATAAAGTATGCGATGTAAGAAGGTATAACATGGAGAGAATTGAGCACGCTCTGAAAAACGGAGGAAGCGTCAAAGCAGTGAAGAGGAAACTTGGGATAGGCAAAAGGCGGATGTATGCACTAAGGGACAAAGAAGGCAAAATAACTACCAATATGGATAGGATAGTTAAAATAGCGGAGGAGTTTTACAGACATCTGTACAGTAGCCGAGACAACCACGACCCTAATACTATAAGAACTAGCAGTAACCCAGACGACACCCCACCGGTAATGATAGAAGAAGTCAGAAAAGCTTTGGAGAGCATGCACAGAGGCAATGCTGCTGGTCAGGATCGGGTAACATCAGATCTGCTGAAAGATGGAGGACAGATTGTGTTAGAAAAACTAGCCACTCTATTTACGAGGTGTCTCCTGACGGGAAAAGTACCAGAGTCTTGGAAGAACGCTAACATCATTTTAATACATAAGAAAGGAGATGACAAGGACTTGAAGAAAACAGGCCGATCAGCTTGCTCTCTGTAGTATACAAGCTATTTACAAAGGTAATTGCTAGCAGAGTAAACAAAACATTAGAATTCAATCAACCTAAGCAACAAGCAGGATTTAGAACAGGCTACTCAACAATTGACCACATTCATACTATCAATCAGGTAATAGAGAAATGCTCAGAGTATAACCAACCACTATACATAGCCTTCATAGATTACGAGAAAGCGTTTGATTCAGTAGAAATATCAGCCGTCATGCAGACACTGCGGGATCAGGGCGTAGATGAAGTATATATAAACATGCTGGAAGAAATCTACAGGGGATCAACTGCTACCATAGTGCTTCATAAAGAAAGCAACAGAATACCAATAAAGAAGGGTGTAAAGCAGGGGGACACAATCTCCCCAATGCTATTCACTGCGTGCTTACAGGACGTTTTCAGAAGCCTAGAATGGGAACAGTTAGGGATAAGAGTTAATGGAGAGTACCTCAGTAACCTGCGCTTCGCCGATGACATTGCATTGCTGAGTAACTCAGGGGACGAATGCAACTCATGATTACGGAGTTAGACAAGGAGAGCAGAAAGGTGGGTCTTAAAATTAATCTGCACAAAACGAAAGTAATGTACAACAACCTCGGAAAGGAGCAGCGCTTTGCGATAGGTAATAGTGCACTTGAAGTTGTAAAAGACTATGTCTACTTAGGGCAGGCAATAACCGCAGAGCCTAAGCACGAGATTGAAGTAACTAGAAGAATAAGAATGGGGTGGAGCAGATTCGGCAGGCACTCTCAAATTATGACAAGTAGATTGCCACTGTCCCTCAAGAGGAAGGTATATAACAGCTTTATCTTGCTGGTACTTAGCTACGGAGCAGAAACCTGGAGACTCACAAAGAGGGTTCAACTTAAATTGAGGACGACGCAGCGAGCAATGGAAAGAAAAATGGTAGGTGTAACCTTAAGAGACAAGAAGAGAGCAGAGTGGATTAGGGAACTAACGGGAGTTAAGGATATCATAGCTGCAATAAAGAAGAGGAAATGGACATGGGCCGGGCATGTAGCACGTAGATAGGATAACCGCTGGTCATTAAGGGTCACCAACTGGATTCCCAGAGAAGGGAAGCGGGGTAGGGGAGACAGAAGGTTAGGTGGGCAGATGAGATTAAGAAGTTTGCGGGTATAAATTGGCAACAGCAAGCACGGGACTGGGTTAACTGGCGGAACATGGGAAAGGCCTTTGTCCTGCAGTGGACGTAGACAGGCTGATGATGATGATGATGATGATGATGATGATTTGCAGAAGAATCACACACAATCTCGAAGTTCGTGAAACACTGCGGGGTTGTCTTGCGTTGAGCGTGAATAAGCTTTTGGTGGTTTAGACCCGACGAAGTGAAATGAAAAACAAAATGGCAGATCTCATGCACAGTGGGAAGCGATGATTGCGAAGCACAAATGGAGAAGGTTGATATGTCGCTTTAAAATCAGCACAACGTCATGAGGCGGATGGACGTATTATAAAGCAAACACAATTAGTAATATCATGTGCATGCACTACCAAGATAGGATGCTAGCTTGTTGTTTATAGTCACGGAACAACGGCACCAATAACGTTTGAAATACCAGCAGCAGCTGCGGTAGGCTTGTAAATTATACTGTACATGACTTACATGTTGTGGTTGTCATGTTTGCGCCTGCATTTGTCTTCGTCGTCCATTCACGTCACGTAATACCAAGTTTGGTTTATATGAAACGAAACCGAAACGGCCGTGAGCACGCTATGTGGATAACATGTAGCCATTTTTACATGATAAGCATATCATAATAATCCTACTCGGACGTGTCCTTTACATTCATCATTCATTCACGTCACGTAATACCAAATTTAGTATATGGGAAGATAGTGAAACGGCGGCGAGCGAATGATGAGCGTGCCATGTAGTCATGATCTTACATGATACGCATATCAAGATTATCATTTTGCACCAGTCATATACCTTCGCCGTGTATTCACGTAACGAAATGTCAAAATTGGTATATGTGAAGCTAGCGAAACGGCTGCGAGCACGGTATGAGGATAGCATGCAGCCATGTTTTACATAATAAGCATATCATAATTACTATGCTTGGACGTGTCCCTTATATTCGTAATAATTCACGTCACGTAATGAAAAATTCGGCATCATTGAAGATAGTGAAACTGCCGCAAGCAAAAGATCAGCGTGCCATGTAGTCATTCGCTTACATGACACACATGTCATGATTATCATGTTCGCACCAGTGATATATCTTTGCCGTGTATTCACGTCACGTAATAACAAACTTGGTATATGTGCAGCTAGCGAAACGGCCGCGAGGCCGCTATGAGGATAGCATGCAGCTATGTTTTACGTGATCAGCAAATCATAATTGTATGTGTATGACGTGTATGATGTGGCCATTTCTGATTACATTCCTATCTCCCTGACTATAAGAGATCTGATCCAACCAAAGCCACAGAAAACAGCACCTTCAACTAGAATCGACTATGCCTTAGCACGAAACAAGCTTTTGTCACTAGACACCAATTTAATACACAACGACGACGTTAACGTAGAATTCTGTAATTTGATTGACAATCTTGCTAGCATCATAGTCAACAGTAGCAAAACCATATCTACTAGGTCTTACCAGGAACCACTGTGCCCATGGATGACTGATTACATCCTCTCCACCCTAAAACAAAAAGTCTACTGGTATCATAATTGAAAGAAGAATAAACACAAGGAGTATTACCTGCGTAGTTACCAAATGATGCGTAATAAATCAGTGCCGGATATTAGAATGCGCAAAAAATATTATAGCCGTCTTATGTAGCACGCAAATGGTAATACTAATAAAATATGGGAAATAGTAAAAGAAGTTACTGGCAACAACCCAAAACCGCAGGTTCTTCCCGACTGCATAGACGCAAGTATTGTTGACAGGTTTAATCTATATTTCACGAGCGTCGGCCCTGCCTTAGCAGCAAAATTTGACAATTCGACCGAGTACCGCTTTCACTGACACTCTTTAACCAACACTTTCTGTATGTATGATATTGAATTCAAGGATATTGAAGCTGTTGTATAAAACATGTCTACGTATAAGGCTACCGGACTAGACCGAATTACGGTGCGGTTTCTTATGGTAAACATAGATATCTTGTGCCCTATCTTATGTATTCTTTTCAATCATTCTCTGCATGCCTATACGTATCCATGTTCTCTGAAAAGGCCAGGGTTGGACCAACATACAAAGACGGAGAGCCCACTGACCCATCTATAGTTATCGGCCAATATCCATGCTAAGCGTCCTTAACAATCTATATGAGAAACTTCTTGCAGCCCGAATACATAAATTCTTAGATAAATACCACATACTTTGCCCACAACAGCACAGTTTTAGTTCCGAGCACTCAATATCAACCGCGGCGCTTTCTCTAACACAAGCAATTAACTCCGCCCTAAACAATAACAAACTGGTGGCTGTCATGTACTTAGACCTAAAACAAGCATTCGACACCGTAGATCACTCCATACTCTTAGGCAAATTAAAGCACTACGGTTTTAGATGTACATCGTTCGACCTATTCTAAAGTTATTTTTGTGACCGGTACCAGATAGTTCGCATTACCAGTATAAGTTCTTTGCCTCAACGTATAGAAACTGGTGTTCCACAAGGATCCGTCCTTGGGTCCTAATTCTTCTAAATGTATATAAACGATCTGCCATTATCTTTACATTGCTCCGACGTTCTGAGGTACACTGATGACACAGCTATAATTAGTACAGGTAACAATATCGAGGAAGTTGAATCTAAAACAAACTCGGAGTTATCAAAAAGTTCCAGATAGTTTTGTGCCAACAAATTAACAAATAATAACAAGAAAACTAAATATACAATTTTTCAGTCTCGTAACAAGACCGTAATTGTTAACTTCATCAATATAGCTATCGACAACCACGCTTTTCTTCATGCAACCTCTTACAAGTACCTTGGCGTTTACTTCGATAACCACTTAAACTGGCAAAACCACATAACGGAAGCTTGCACTAGGTTGGCGTCCGGATGTTATGCTTTACTGCAGGCTCGTAACTACTTTGATAGAAATTTTACGAACATTATACTTCGCATTCGTCCACTCTCACAATACATACTGCATTGAATCTTGGGGATGGATTTATAAGATTTACCTAGAACCTATTCGAATATTACAGAAACGATCTCTAAAAACAAAAACATACTCTAAGCATGATCATCCGAGTAAACCACTGTTTAACGACATACAAGTTTTACCTTTTGATGCATTGCGTAAAACAAAGACAGCCTGCTGCGTAAATAATATACGGCACAACAACCGTTTTGATGCATCCTTGTTCTACACTACTTCTCGGCCCACTAGAAATGCTGCGTGTGGTAACTTCATTCTGCCCGCCACAAACAACGCGTATGGAGAGCGTCAGTTGCCGTTTATAGGAGCAAAAATATGGAACAGCTTGCCGCCTGAAATAAAGAAAGCACAAAAGTTTAACACTTCTATAAAAATTTTTATCTAAGCTTGAATGATGCGAGCTAACTTTGTGATTTTTTGTTTCCTGGCATGTCGCGTGGCAGTCACAGAAACATCATACGAGCCGCATGGTTATTTGGCGTGTGCAATTTTCAAAATGCGTGCCCCTGTTCTGAATTTTGAATCTTGTTGTGGCCTAGCAACGAATGTTGTATTTGTATTGCATTTGAGAAAACGCATACTGGTATTGTTGACTACTTAATATGTCTCTTAGTTGTCTTGTTTATGTTATTATGTACACTTTAGTGATTTGCTTGCGTTGGTGCATCTTTTGACACTATCGCGATTTTAAATTTTATTGTCGTTTGGCACGAAGATCGCATGCTAAAAATGCTTGTAGTAGTACTGTACAACACCCTGTATTTCTGAGTGTTAGTTTCTTTTTTATGTCACAGTCAGCCTGCATCATTGTATACATTTTCTTTTTTGGACCCAGGACTAGCCTTTGGCTACGGGTCCAAGCAGTATGATGATCTTTTGTGTTTTATGATTCAACAAATGAAAAATAATTATCATGCTTAGACGTGCCCTTTACAGTCGTAATTCATTCACGTCACGTAATACCAAATTTGGCATATTTGAAGATAGCGAAACGGCCGTGAGTGAATGATCAACGTGCCATGTAGTCATGCCCTTACATAACATAAATGTCATCATTACCATGTTTGCACCAGTCATGTACATTCGCCTTGTATTCACGTCCCTTAACACCAAATTCAGTTATTGAAAACTAGCGACACTGCTGTGAGCACATTATCAGCGTAGTGTGTAGCCATATTTTAGATAACACGCATTTAAAGATTTTAATGTTTGCACCTGTATTTACCTTCGTCGTCCATTCACGTGACGTAATACCGAATTTGGTATATGCGAAGCTAGCGAAGCAGCTGCGAACGCATCATGAGGGTGGTACGTAGCCATGCTCTTACAAGACACGTAGGTCATTATTGTCACGTTAGCAGCACTAATACACCTCGTAATTCATTCACGTCACGTAACACCGATTTTGTACATCTGTTGCTAGCGAAATGGCCGTGAGCGCATAGCATGTAGTCATGTTTTTCATGACACGCATATCATGATTGCCATGTTTTGACGTGTCACATCGCCGCGGTGATATAGTGGCTAGGATACTCGGCTGCTGACCCGCAGGTCGCGGGATCGAATCCGGCTGCGACTGCAGCATTCTCGATGGAGGCGAAAATGCTGCAGGCCTGTGTGTTTAGCTTTGGGTGCACGTTAAAGAACCCCAGCAGGTCAAAATTTCCGAAGCTCTCTATTAAGACGTGTCTGATAATCAAATGGTGATTTTGGGGCAATAAACCCCACAATCAAATCAATATCAATATGTTTAAACGTGTCATTTAACTTCGTCGTCTGTTTACGTGACGTGATATGAAATTTGGTATACTTGGAGCTAGCAAAACGGCTGCGATTCGGATATGAGCGCAGCATGTAGTCAAGTTTTACATGACACATAACTCATAATTATTTTGTTTGGACGTGTGATTTGCCTTCATCATTCGTTCGCGTCCCATAATACCAAATATGATATTTGCGACGCTAGCAAAACGACCACGAGTGCGCCATGAGCGTGACCTGTAGTCACAACTTACATGCAAGTCATGATTTCCACGTTAAGGTCTTTCAGTAGTGTTCTCCTTGCGGTCATATAGTACCATACCAGTTTTTCTGTCATGTGAACAAAACCACTGCAAAGCAGCAAGACTATGAATTGTAAATCATGATATTCATGACATACATATCATGATTTTATTGGTATGACTAGTCAACTATGCTTGTCTACAGTCATTTATGGCACACAAATTTTGGTATTGATATGATTATCGAAACGGCCTGGAGAGCTGAAAGTCACAAGCTGCCCGATAGATAGATAGATAGATAGATAGATAGATAGATAGATAGATAGATAGATAGATAGATAGATAGATAGATAGATATGCTCAAAGTCACCGAAGTTCTCTAAAAAATGCTTCGCATTTAAATTAATCATAGCGTGCAGCAACATAGCTCAAAAAATCATCGCAGGACAATGCCACTCATGATTCTGTTGACGCCTGCTCATAGATGTCATTACCTGACAAATAAGAATAGCAAAAATAAGGTCGGCCTAAAAAAGGGTAAAAAATTGTGACTAAAATCAAAAAGCAGTTTCGTTTCAAGAACTTCTGGTGAACAGGCGCAGATGCTTGGTACCGGTGTCACTCCTAATAGCTACGACAATTAAAAATGAAGTATCCATGGGGCGTCTGCGCAAGCAGAGGTTTGGTGTGTAGCGACACCACGGACGCGAGCTAATGGTGGGGGGGTCTCAACCCCCTCCCATGCCTAGCCGTGAGTGGCTTTGCCGTGTCCGGGGAAAAGAGGATCCTGGGGGTTGAGCTGACGCTGGGTGATTAGACCTTTAAGGCCCCCCGGCAGAGGCAATACACTTCTTTGGCCCCGGCTTCACGTAGACGGCACCCCTGGGCTGACCCACCCAGGGGAAATCGGTAGTCGCCTCTTCCTGTCTCTCTCTCTCTCCCCTGATCTTCGTCTTTTTATCTCTTTCAATCTTTCCTGTGATTTCCTCACTTCAATTTACTTCCATCCTCCAGGCGGCAAGGGTTAACCTTGTGTAGTTACCCAACCTTGGGTTATAGCGGCGATGCATGGCTGACGTCTCCAAGTGTTTATTTTCAACCTTGTAGCGTCCCCTTGTTGGGCTGGGTGGTGGGTGCCACCATCGCCGCCGAACTTTAAACAATCTGTACGGCTAACTTTTCCCTCCCTGTCACTGATCGCTGCCCGAAAAGGTGGCGCTCCGAATACCCGTTTCTCCTTTCAAAACCAAAACTTTCTTTCCCTAAGTTTCGTGTCATACATAGCCAGAAAGAAAACAAACAGTCCAAGCAATCTCACCATTTCTTGTCTCAAAAACACTCACCCGTTCCTCCTTTCAAAACCAAAACTTTCTTTCCCTAAGTTTCATGCCATACATAGCCAGAAAGAAAACAAACAGTCCAAGCAATCTCACCATTTCTTGTCTCAAAATCACTCACAGAAGCAATCGGCCCAGGATATCGCGCAACCAAGTTGGAAAGTGGCGACCTCCTTTTGGAGGTTCGGGACAAGCTGCAATATGACAATTTACCTAAACTTGTAGCATTTGCGGATGTCCTGGTTTCCGTAGGCCCCCACAGGTCCTTAAACACAGTCCGCGGTGTCATCTCTGATGACGACCTTCTTGGATTATCAGAGAGTGAATTATTGGAAGGCTGACAATGCCAGAATGTAGTGAAGGTTCAAAGAATAGTAATACGACGAGACAAAAAAGAAACACCAACGAAACATGTAATTATCACCTTTGGTACTAGTGATTTACCCGATTCAATCGTAACCGGCTACTGCAAGCTTGGAGTCAGGCCCTACATACCAAATCCTCGTAGGTGTTTGAAATGTCAGCGCTTTGGACACGGTTCGCAGAACTGCAAAGGGCGCGCGACTTGCGCAAACTGTAGCCCCAACGAACACCCATCGGACAATTTTACTGCTGCAGCCCGCTGTGAAAATTGCAAAGGAGACCATCCCGCCTACTCAAGAACGTGGTCATCCTGGAAAAAGGAAAAACAAATTCTTCAATTCAACCTAAATTCAATCTGTCTTTTCAAGAGGCGCGCCAGCGCTTCTCCCTCCATAACAAGCACTTTCCTTCTTTTGCAATGTGACGCGCCAGGGCGCCATGTCACATCTTTCCGCGTCTGCGAATGTCACACAAAGTATGACTACGGTCGCGGCATCTGCGCCCAAGGCTGGAGTAGCCTGTGCTTCTCCGCCTCTTGCCAAACAGGCTCAGGAGACTTCAGAGTCTGCCGGACCCCGGACCACTGCACCTGCAGTTGCGTCCGAAACTTCTGTGATTGTGCCTGCTCATCAGGCACCATCCGCCACCTAGCAGGAGGTGATGGATACAAGTCCCACTACTCCGGCGCCTCAGACGCCGAAAAATAGGCGCAACTATTTGGAGCGCGCCTAGAAAAAAAACGTCGAATTACGGGGCCCCAAAAGGCACTGTAACCTGAAGTGACACTCATTGTACACACAGCACCACACATCTTTAAAATGACACATATAATACAGTGGAACGTGAAAGGCCTACTGTGGAACCTCGACGATATCCAAGAAATTTTACACAAACATACATCAAAAGTGCTGTGTGTGCAAGAAACACTGAAAATCAAGACAAACTAACTTTCTTCGAAATTACGTTATCTTTCGAAAAGACCGAGATGATGCTATTGCCTCATCCGGTGGTGTTGCCATAATTGTTAATCAAGGAACAGCCTGTACACGTTTACCCCTTCAGACATCCCTGGAAACAGTAGCTGTCCGAGCTGTCAATTTCAACAAATTGGTAACAATTTGGAGTATATACATACCGCCACACCATCAACTGTTTCAGGTCACTAATACCTGTTTACCAGGTATTAGTGACCACTCATTGCTCACCTTTGACTTACACGCTACCCCTCCTAAAAGCACCAGAATGGAAAAAACTATTTGCGATTACAAAAAAGCTAACTTCGATGCTATCAATCGTGAATTATCTGAATTTACTGACGTCTTTCTGACCGGTTTTAACAACCGTTCCGTTCAGTCTAACTGGGATATGTTTGCTGCCGAAGTTCATCGCCTCACCGTAAAGCACATACCAACCTACACTATTGCTAGTCACTCACAATCGCCATGGTATAATACCACTATCAAACGCCTGTCTAACAAGAAAAAACGCCTTTATCGTTCAGCTAAGCGCTCGCCAACTAACGAACGATGGGCCGCTTATAATACCGCATCTAGTATTTACGTCAGGGCACTCAAACAAGCTAAAGATAACTTCGTCTCTAATGTATTGCCGTCAATGTTAAAAACAAATGTAAAAACGTTTTGGCGTGTTATCAATCCCCCAAAAGATAATTGCATCTTATCGCAGAACTCATCTGGTGACGCAGTTCCCATCAATCAGAGTGCAACAGCCTTCAACAACACATTTGCTGCCCAGTTTACAAAAACACCTGATGTTCCACTTCCTTCCACCTTTTGCTACAATCACCTCCCCATGCCACCAATTTTAGTAGACATTTCTGGTATCGCTTTCCTTATCAACAAATTAAGCAACCATTCTTCCCCTGGTTATGATTCGATAAATAGTAAATTTTTAAGAAATACTGTAGAAACAAGTTCCATCATATTAGCCAAGATATTCCAACAATCACTCGACACTTCTACTCTCCCATCTGAATGTAAAATCGGGAAAGTAGTTCCTATTCATAAATCTGGTAGCAAAAGTTCCCCTGCTAATTACCGTCCCATTTTCTTTACCAGTACGTGCTGTAAGCTATTAGAGCACATCATATTCACAAACCTTGTAAATTTTCTTAAAAGTAATTCCTTCTTCACGTCATCTCAGCACGGCTTTCCTAAATCATACTCCTGTGATTCATAACTGGTATCATTTACTAACAGATTACACCGCATTTTGGACAACTCATCACAAGCTGATTCAATCTTTTTGGATTTTTCCAAAGCATTCGATAAGGTATGTCATAAACTTTTACTTCACAAACTAAGCGAACTGAAACTTTGTCATAACGTGTTTAAATGGATTGAATGTTTTCTCACAAATCGCTCACAATTTGGTTACGCTAATGGGTATAATTCTTGTTTTACTGAAGTACACTCCGGCGTTCCTCAGGGATCGGTAATTGGGCCTCTCTTATTTCTAATTTATATTAATGACCTCCCCAGCCACATTAAATCCAGAATTCATTTATTTGCTGATGATTGCGTTATTTTTCGTGAGGTAAATAACATATTTGATTCGTGTACTCTTTAATCAGACCTTAACACTGTTGATAACTGGTGCCGTACATGGTTAATGGAATTGAACATAAACAAATGTAAAGTCATGCGCGTGTCCCGCAGTGTTTGCAGTCAATTTACTTACTACTTAAACGACATACCTCTTGAATCTACTAACTCGTACAAGTACTTAGGCGTCCACATAACATCCAATCTCTCTTGGGCAATGCACGTTGAACAAATAATCAACAAAGCTAACCGTACGCTTGGGTACCTACGCCGTAACTTTTCCAAAGCTCCATCTTCATTGAAATTAGCCCTGTACAAATCATTAATACGACCTAAACTAGAATATGCTTCTTCGATTTGGGATCCCAGCCACATTAATTTAATTACATCGCTTGAGCAAGTTCAGAATAATTCCACACCCTTCATATTATCGAGCTACAATCGCACTGCCAGTATATCTGCAATGAAAAATAATCTGTCCCTGCCTACTCTGTCACTTCTAAGAAAAGTTTCCCGCTTATCAACTATTCATAAATTGTACCACCACTCCATCTTGCGCGACGAACTTATTTTGCAACCCCAGTATTTTTCCAACCGTGTCGATCACCGCCACAAGGTTGGAATTATCACCTATCGTACTAACACAGCTGCGCAGTCGTTCCTGCCTCGTTCTTCTCGCCAGTGGAACCACCTTCCCCCTGAAATTGTTGCTATTAATGACAACCACCTTTTTCGTGATACCGTAGCTAACATTGTATACGCAGGACCTATTTAATGTATTTTTGTTTGTACGCTGACTTTTGCTTATATTCCTACTAACGCTGTTTTTTTCCCTCCCCACCATGTACCATGTGTTATTCAATGTAATCCACTCCCCTCTGTAATGCCATTTGGCCCTGAGGGTATCTTAAATAAATAAATAAATAAATAAATAAATAAACAGACTAAACACGACTTTCAGTCGCTAATAGCTGAACTTCCAGAACCGTATCTCGTCCTAGGGGACTTTAATGCTCATGAAAGCCTATGGGGTAACTCTCGCTGCGATGCGCGAGGTCACCTGATTGAACAGTTTCTTTTTTCTTCCATTGCGTGCCTTCTGAATCAAAAAGAGCCAACATATTACAACATCGCTAACAATACGTACCCAGCCATAGACCTCAGCATAACATCCCCATCACTCCTGCCTCTACTTGAATGGAAAGTCATTAATAATCCATATGGCTGTGACCATTTTCCTATCGTTATCAGCACGTCAATAACAAATATATGTCTTGTACAGGTTCCCGAATGGCTCACCGAAAAAGCCGATTGGGAACAGTATCAAAAATGACTCTCCTATCTTGGACTTACATGGAGGGGTTAAGCTACTGGGAGCTACCTGACAGCATTTTTGATTGATGCTCCAACAAAATGTATACCGCAAACATGTGGACCGTCAGGCAAACGACGAGTCCCATGGTGGAATAATGAGTGCCGTAATGCGCGCAAAGAACAAAGTAAGGCATGGAAGTTGCTTAGAGACTCGCCTACAGCCGAGAATATTATTCACTTCAGGAAAATCAAGTCGCAAGGAAGGAGGTGCGACGGCAGGCGAGAAGAGAAAGTTGGCATAAATTCTTATCAGGCATTAATTCGTACACAGATGAGGTGAGAGTCTTTAACATGGTTGGTAAGGTAGCAGGACGACAGCTACACACACTTTCTCTAGTGAACACACAAAGAGAGAGCTTGGAAGACCAGGCAAACACTCTTGGGGCGCACTTCCAGCAGGTCTCCAGCTCATCACACATAGTAAAGCGTTCCAACAATACAAAACCAGAATAGAAAAACAGAGATCAGAGCGCAAACCCACAACACATGAGGCATACAATGAACATTTATGTTTTGCTGAAATACAAGCCTAACTTACCTGCTGCAATAAGGCTACCCCAGGCCTGGACCGTGTGGCATATGAAATGTTAAAACACCTGCCCACTGAAACCCAGAAAGCTCTCCTCTCTCTGTACTATGCGATATGGTCTTCCAGCGAGCTACCCTCAGCCTTGAAGGAAGCTATCATTAATCCAATTGTAAAACAACGCAAGCACCAGGTCTAAGTTTCCGCATACAGGCCAATTACATTACCAGTTGTATTTTCAAGGTGTTTGAAAAAAATCATTACAGGCGCCTGATGCACTTCGTTGAAATTATTGGCCTACTTGGCTCATACCAGTGTGGGTTTCGAGAGGCTCGGTCCACCACCGACCACCTTGTCCGTATCGAGGCACAAATTCGCGACACTTTTGTCCATAAGCAGTTTTTTCTTTCTGTGTTTCTCGATAAGCAGAAGGCATATGACACTACATGGCGCTTTGGCATATTGCAAGACCTGTCACATTTAGGTGTGCGGGGTAGGTTGCTGACAATTATCGAAAGCTACCTGTCCAACCGTACATACTGTGTGCGAGTTGGCACTGTCCTATCTCGAGTATTTGTCCAAGAAACAGGAGTGCCACAAGGAGGTGTATTGAGCTGCACACTTTTCATAGTTAAAATGAATTCCTTGTACCTGTCTCTCCCACGTAATATTTTTACTGCATATATGTCGATGATGTGCAGATTGGTTACAAATCGTGCAACATCTCAATGTGCCAACGTCAAGTTCAACTAGCGTTGAACAAGGTATCTCAATGGGCAAGTGAGAATGGTTTTATACTCAACGCGCAAAAGAGCACTTGTGTCTTGTTCAGCCGAAAGAGGGGCCTCCATCCTGGCCCCGACATTGACCTGCATGGTCAACATCTGTCAGTGAAGACCGAGCACAAGTTTCTTGGTCTCATAATAGACACTAAACTAACCTTCATCCCATGCATCAAGTGTTTAGGAACAGGTGCTTAAAACCAAACAACATATTGAAAGTGTTGTCACGCACTACATCGGGTAGTGACACGAAATGTCTAATGAATTTATATAAAAGCCACATACCCACACGCCTAAATTACGGTGATATAATCTATCAGTTGGCAACACCATCAGCCTTGAAGATTCTCGACCCCGTCCAACATCTTGGCATTAGCCTCTCTACGGGTGCTTTTCAAAATAGCCCTGTGGAGAGCTCATACGAGGATTTGAATGAATGGTCGCTCCACCTACAAGGATGTTTCCTGTCCTTTTTGAAGGTGAAGGCAGACAAGAAACACCCTTCCCATTTCACGATAATGATTTGTCTTCTTCTGGCTTGTTCGAGAACCATCCTTCGTTAAGGCAGCCCTACGCGCTCCGTGTAAGGGGCCTGGCCGAAGAAACAGGTGTTCCTCTTCTCCAACACTGTTTGATGGCTCCTGCAACATATCTGCCACCGTGGCAGTGGCAGCTTATACACTGTGATGTCTCTTTTGTTGAAGTCACAAAGCTTGCACCACTTGCATACATATATACATACTTCCTAGAACTACAACATAAATACACATGTCCTGAGTTCTTTACCGACGCGTCAAAGTCACACACTTCTGTGTCATATGCCGCGGTAGGCCAATTCCTTTCCGAGGCTGGCGTTATTTATCCTGATGCAAGCATTTTCACAGGAGAAGCTTACGCAATACTGGCGGTCGAAAAACACATCAAACAGATAAAATTACAAAATGCGGTAATATACACAGATTCTCTAAGCGTGGTTAAAGCCTTGAAAATTCCTAAAAAACACAAGATCCCCGTGCAGGTGTCACTTTGCTTACTTCTGTGCCCACTGTACACATCAATACAGCACGTCATTGTCTGCTGGGTTCCAGGGCGCCATGAGATACAGGAAAACGTATTGGGCGACAAGCTGGCTGCTTCCGCCAAGACACCACTCCCAATGCACCAATACCAATCCCTGCACTTTACCTAAAACCTTTTCTAAAACGAAAGCTCAGAGGATATTGGCAGAGCACGCGGAATAAGCCCACAGAAAATAAACTCCATGCTATTAAGCTGCAACTAGGTTATTATTCACCACTATCAAAGTCACGACACACAGAAGTGACACTATTAAGGCCTAGAACAGGACGTACGTACTCTACACATTCACATCTTTTGTCTACCGGCAATCCATCATATTGTGAGAGATGTGGAGAACCACTTATGGTTCACCACATTCTCGTCCAGTGCAATGAGCTTGATGCTCTAAAAAAAAGCATTTTTTTACTGCCCTACCAACAGCAGCTCCCGCTACACCCTGGGATGCTCATCGGTAGGGATCCGCTTTTTAAACTGCATACACTTCTCACGTTTTTAAAAGCTGTGCATAGCTTTCACCCGATATTTTGAGGTCATAAGTAGCACGACCTCTGTACCATTGTCGCGGCTGCGGTGACTACATCTCCTTCATGATATCAATATCATGACATTTTGTCACCGCTTTCACAGCACATATTTTGCACCACTGCCATGCTTTTATTACTTTCATGTTTTCACCCGCGTTAGCGCGAGGAATTTTAAGGCCCCTTTACAGCCACGCATCAGATCATTGTTCATATCTCTAGACTATTGAGATGGCGCTCTTTGGCCATCAACTGGCCCTTGCGCGATTAAAAAGCATTCATCGTCGTCATATTCAAAGCTGAAGTTTTGTCTACTTACCATTTGGGTAAGAAAATATTTGAAAATGTCAGTGTCTGTGCCCTGTAGAAATCTGCCTGAATTGACGACTTCGTAAGTTCTTAAGAAAACTGGACGATTTTCTACAGCAGTTTTTTCTCGCATTCTCCTACAAATACTTTTTAGGTGACTCCCAATTATTACCATCATTATAATGCAAACTGACATTTGGTTTTTTACAAAGAAGTAAGCAGGACCTTCGGTGATGTACACTCAGTGCACACCCACATAATGATATATTTGTTTACCATAGTTGCAAATAATAGCAGAATAAAAGCAGACAGTTAGAGGTAAAAAAAATAGAGAGCCTATGGTAGCTGAAAATTAGAAGACGTTATTGCAATCACCAGACTGAAAAAAAAGTGTTGAGAGCACTACGTAATCTTTTGTATGTAAGAGAAGGACAACAGAGAAAGCACGTAAGTGTGCTAACAATCATAATATTGGTACGGAGAGATGAGGTAAGACTGATGCATTTACAATATATACACGAAGAAAGTGATTGGGACTACATAAGTCAAAATGTCACTTGCTTGCTTGCTTGATCATTTCTTTTGTCGTTCTCACCCACTAAGGGGTATTGGCAAAGAAGCCGGTGGTTAATGCATGTCAATACCTTTAGGTTATCCAGGCTAGGGACATATGATTACTTTCCTTTGACCTGGTTGGATTAATTCGGCACACTGTGAAAAAAGAGAAAGAAGATAAATAATAGCATTTGTTGATTATCTGACGCGCAGTCTTTATGTGAAATTCTTCTGAAGGTCAAGGTATTACAAAGTAATAGCTAAATAATCAATGTTAAATTGGCTAGTAAAAATCGAGAGCTGATCAATGGCTCAGCAATGTAATCTTGTGTTACATAGGAATTCGCAGAGAGCCCCGGGATGTTCCTGTCGCTGTGTCCTAATGAAGCAGCCCCAAACGACAAAATATTGGGAGTAGTAGGTGATATTCCTAGTTTCTTGTTTTCAATGTTTTCTTTTATTTCTGAAACAGTGACATTTGAGAAGAAAATGGTCGTTATGTTCGGGTTCAATACAGCTTGAGCACAGAGGGGTTGGCACCAGACCAGACCTGTTTAAGCAGAATATAAGAGGTGATACATGGCAACGTAACTATTTATTGAGACTTCCAATTTGCGTGTGGGACACCATTTATTATTCCATGCAAAGTGCAGGTGCAAGAAATATGGATTCAGGATCATAATTTTAAAAGTCTTCCAGAAAAGACAGTTTTCTGAACATCGCTGCTGTTACATAAGCTGTAAGAGGCATGACTGGCACAATCGGAAGATCAAGAGATGCTCGCGCGAGGGAGTCAGCCATCTCATTGATAAATATACTACGATGGCCTGTTAACCATATCATTCGCGCTATACGAATGTTTGCTGGGGTTAATGTTTTAAATGTTTTTAGTACTGCTGATGCCGAGGACGATGATAAAAACGCACACACGGAATAAGAGTCAGTCGCTATCACAGCTGACGAATAAGTCGCAGGAAGATTACGAAGAGCTATTATACCGGCCGTTAATTCCACTTCAAATATTGGTGTATAATCTTGGAGGCGTAATGAAAAAGACCAGAATAATGAGACACAAAAAACACATGCGTTCATTTCAATTACTATATTAGTACCTAATTGAAACAGGTATTATTCTAATTAGCCAATCAAATATTTAGAGGGCAAGTGTTTAGCATTTATATGGACGATATCGTCAAATTCTATTTGCACTTGGCAGATTGGTTTGTCAAACGTTGTGATCTCGATTATACTGGCATTTAAAGCATCTAGAATTGTTCGAACAAATAGCACTTGGGGTTTATATACAAAAGGCCAATCGTCATTGAAAAAGATACCACGCTCAGCGAAAAATAAGAAATGTCACCTCCTTAAAGTGGAGTCAGAATATCTTAAATAGGTTTTAACTGTTGAAATACGGAATCGGCAAGCAAGAGTGGGTACGTCAGTCACATGGTGATATACATGGTGAGGTCCAGTGTACGGGAACAGGAGCTTTTCGGAAAGTACTACACGGCGTCCTGGAGACCAAGGAATAAATAAACACAGGAAAAAAGTGGGCGTTTCTGTGGTGACTATTAGAGCGAGATTGCTGGCCCATGTGCGAGTCGGCTAATCGCATGCGTGCGAGATGACTTGCATGATCAGCGTGGGCAATAACGGTTTGAGCGTACCAAGTAGACGGGTGCGTGGAAGGAGGCAAGATTGTGTCCATAGGCATTATTGGTTATCTGCGGAATAAGAAAAAGAAAGGCGAATAGCCATCTCATGCGAGGTCTTGTTATAGGCAAACCTGAGAAAAGGTGTATCATATCTGATGAAAGCACATGTGCTATCTACATGCATGATTGCCTCGTGCGTACTCCTGGCCCTCAGATTTTCTAACCCTTTCCACCTTCGACTATAACTACGAACGCAGAATAAACGATGGGGTTCACTTGTTTCATGACAACCCAGCTGTCCAGTCTGTTCATACCACACGCGAATGAAACATGGTGTCAGAAGTGGGCAACGTATAAGCAACGGCATGGATCACTTGAGGCCGCCTGCACCGCCACGTTTGACAGCTGATGGAGGAAGGAACTGGACGCGGTTTCGTCAGCAGTTCGAATTTTTTCCGCAAGCGGCGACATGCCAAGCTAATCCGAGGTCAAAAGCAGCGAAAATGGCCCTGCTCTTCAGCGTTGCGGGGGAGGAAGCCTTGGACGTTTTCAACAATTTTGTGTTCAGCGGACCAGAAAACAAGGAGAATTTCAGCACCATAATTGCCAAAGAATACTGCCTCGAGAAACAAAAGGAAATACACGAGCGATGCGTGTTTCGTTCCCGCTGTTAAGGTGAGGCGGAGCCTTTTAAGCAGTTTCTACGCGAGCTTAAAAAACAAGCGCAGCACTTACTGCAACTTCAGGACCATGGCAGATGACATGGTGCGAGACCAAATTGTTTTTGGAACAAACTCGCCAAGGCTTCGAGAAAAGATGCTCAGGGACAAAAACTTGACCTTGGAAAAATGAATCGTCCTTTGCAAGGCGGTGGAAACATCAGCTCGTCAAAATGAATTTTGGCAGAAAACAAAGGAAGAACTCGATATCTACGCTGTGACAACCAGTAAGAGCACCCCTAGAGGGTCCAGGAACTACCTAAAATGCAATCGTTGCAACCGAAGGCATGCCTACAGATGCTGCCTGGCATACGGAAAAGTATGTTACTCGTGTAATGGCCGCAACCACTTCGCGTCTTGTTCCAGTGAGAAAGAGCTCGTGTATTAAGTGCAACATCAGAGCAACGACTTCGAAGTACTGAATTCCGCCTGCAGCTGGGCAAGCAGAGAATGGAACTGGCGTGTGAACGCATGCATTAGCGGCAAGTACATCCCCTATAAGGTGGACACAGGATCGCAGGCCACTTTCAATGTTTTGCAAATTCAAGACGACAACCCTGATGCCCGGTAGCGCAGTTCTGAGATCATATGGTGGCAACACGATCAAGCACATCTGCAAGTTTTCAGTGCTTATCGAGATTGACGGTCAGCAAGGCGTGCGCAGAATTTTTTGTAGTACAGAAGGACCACAGCACCATCTTAGGATTGGACACCAGCGAGAAGCTTGGAATCGTACAGCGGGCTGTTGACAGCGTGACGACAAACGACACCGAAGAAATTGTTAAGGAGTTTCCTCGTCTTTTCCACGGAACAGGATGCGTCCCACGTGAATACAAGATTAAGCTGCACAGGGATGCCATGCCAGTCGTGCAGCCAGCTTGGAGAGTTACCCTGTCCCTGCGTGAGCCTCTACGTACTGAACTGGACAGAATGGAAAAGGAGAGTATCATTCAGAAGGTCAGCAGCCCCACAGATTGCGTAAGCGCCCTTGTCATTGTATTAAATAAAGACGGCAAATCGCGGGTCTGCATGGACCCTAGACGCATCAACGAAAACATCAAGAGGAAACACTACCAAATGCCGCGCCGAGAGGATATTGAAGCAGACTTGGCAGGCGCGAAGTTCTTTTCGAGGCTCGATGCAAATGCGGGATTTCAACAAATCGCATTAGACGAACAATCGTCGAAGATATGCACATTCGCGACGCCTTCTGGCCGGTTCGCTTTCTTCGTCTACTGTTCGGTGTAGCGTTGGCGAGTGAAGTGTTTCAAAAGGCCCTTAACGAGGTTTTTCATGGTCTTGCCGGTGTAGGCGTGTACGGAGACGATGTGTTAATTTGTGGAGGGAGCAGCGCTGATAATGATGAGAGGTTGCGCAGAGCATTAGAAACAGCTGAGAAAGCAGGCCTTACCTTCAATGCATCCAAATGTCACTTCGGCCAACAAGAAGTGCTCTGCAGGGTGACATCATTAGCGACAAGGGTATTAGGCGGAATCCTGATCTTGTTGACGGCCTTTTGGAAATGCCAAGACATCAGGTCAAATTGGCTGTCTAAAGGCTACTGGGAGTAGTTAACTACTTCAGCAAGTACCTACCAGCTCTCTCACAGCGTGTGCCTACTTTACGTTCTCTCATGAAACATGGTGCCATCTTTGATTGGACACCAAACCACGAAAGCGAATGGTAGGCTATATGACGGGATTTAGGTAATGCCTCAGTGCTTGCTATACTTGATCCAAATCGGTTGACAAAGGTAACTGCAGATGCCTCTCAAAGTGGGGTCGGCGCGCACTTCTGCAACGTCATGGAGACTGCTGGCTGCCAGTAGCCTATGCATCGAGAGCTTTAATATAATCGGAGCAAAGATAATAACAGATTGAAAAGGAGGCTTTCGCTTTAGTTTTTGTTGTGAAAAATTCAATAATTTTGTTTATGGCCGCACTCTCACCCTCGAAAGTGATCACAGTCCGCAGATAGACATGTCAAAGAAAGTCATAAGCGATATGCCACTCAGAGTGCAACGATTTCTTTTAGATTGATGAAACATGATTACAAGGTGACGTACATTCCTGGTAAACAGATGGCCCTTGCTGATATGTTGTCCCGATCACCTGTTCCTGGAATCAAGGGAGCTGCAGGCACGAGTGACGTCGAGATTTATGCCGTCACGTTCGTATCAGCACTCGTAAGTGAAACGACAGCTAGAAAACGTGCACAGG
Organism: Rhipicephalus annulatus; assembly: GCA_013436015.1. Lineage (NCBI taxonomy): Eukaryota > Metazoa > Arthropoda > Arachnida > Ixodida > Ixodidae > Rhipicephalus > Rhipicephalus annulatus. Next base: position 900,509 of record WOVY01000422.1, on the reverse strand, counting down.
AAACAGCTCTCAATCCATATCTTGGCACAGTGCTAAGAAAGCTTGCCAAGGGAGAGCCTGTCGATGGCCCCCTGAAACCGGTGGCCGCCGAGCTATCTAATAGCTAACGGCATACTATTGAAAAGCACTAAAGTGGTGATACCAACAAGCATGCGTAGCGACATGTTGAAACGGATCCAGCAGGCTATCTTGGCCAGGTAAAGTGTAAAGCTAGAGCAAGACAACTGGTTTACTGTCCGAATATAAACTCGGAAATTCAGCCCGTGATCGAAAGATGTCCAACTTGCAAGACACGCTTATAAGCAGCCATCGCAGCCTTAAATAATGCAACCAACGCCTACTCAGCCATGGTACCGCATCGGTGTCGATCTCTTTCAGTACTTGGGAAGACATTTCTTGTGCGCCTATGACTTGATGTTCAATTTACCTGAGGTGGAGCTACTGCCCGATAGAACAGCCGGTACCGTCATCGATAGACTGAGTGCAAAAATTTCAAGGTACGGCATACCAGCCGAGGTTTCTACTGATAATGGCCCACTGTTTAGCAGCCAAGAGTTCATTATTTTCACAAAGCGTTACAACTTCAAGCATGTGAAATCAAGCACGCAGTACCCGAAATTGAACAAGCTCGCAGAAAAGGGTGTACAAGTTGTAAAACGCATCCTAAAGAAAACAAAAGCTGCAGGAGAGTGTTGCTGGCTGGGCTTGTTGAATTACTGGGCGAGTCCTGTTGAAGATGGCCGATCTCCGGGCGAACTCTTGCAAGGAAGGCGGCTGCACACTGCATTGCCGGACTTCAATTCAGTGTCAAGCAACGCTTGTCAAAAAACACCGACAGAGAAGTCATCACAGGCGCACCCTACTTGGCCTCTGCGACAATGACGTGGTTCGCTTGAATGGGACACCGTGGGCAAAGAAAGCCAAAGTGATCGGATCACCTGTCCTACAGTCCTTCTATGTACGCACAGCGAACACCGTGCTGAGGCGCAACCGTCGGCACCTTCTAGCGACGAGGGAACCTTATAGTGTTGGTTCATCAGACGACGAAGATTTTGCCAGCAAGCACATCCCATTTCAAGGTGAGGCGTCATCGACCACCGCAGCCTCGCCCGCGGAAGCTCAGCAGCCGTCGCCTCAACCACTGACACGCAGTCGACGACAGACGCGGTCGCCAGAGCGTCTGGGTTATGACCAGTAGTTCCAGCAGACAAGCCAGCGGCACTAATTTCGTCAACTGTTTGGAAGGAGGATGTATCATATCTGATGAAAGCACATAAGCTATCTACATGCTTGATTGCCTTGTGCGTACTCCTGGCCCTCACCTTTTCTAACCTTTTCAACCTTCGACTATAACTACGAACGCAGAATAAACGATGGGGTTCACTTGTTTCTCGACAACCCAGCTGTCCAGTCTGTTCATTCCACACGCGAATGATACAAAAGCCATTGTGGGATACTAATATCGGTAGTCGGCTGACACGTAAATAGACAAGTCAATAATCGTTCGGTTGATCCGCTCGGTCAAGCCATTCATCTCTCGATGGTAGGCCGTTGTTAAGTTGAGCTTCGTCAAACAAGACGTCAGGATGTCATTGATAACCCTAGAAAGAAACTGTCTGCTGCGGTCGGTTAAGTGTTGATGCTGTGCTGTGTGCTGAAAGATGACTTTGCGGAACAAGAATTTCACTACGTCGTTCGCGTAGCTGGTTGGAAGTGTGCGAGAAATTGGAAATCACGTGGCATATTGGTGGCAACAGCCATCCAACTATTCCCCGAGCCAAATGTAGAGAACGGACCAAGCAAGTGCAGGCCGACACGACGAAATGGCGCATAACATTTATCGAGTGATTAAAGGCGGCCAGCAGGCGGGAGTGTTGATTTCTTCCGGCGCTGCCAAAGGTCGCACGAGGTCACGTAACGGTGGACCGAAAAATAGGTTCCTGGCCAGCAGGACCGATGACAGCACCACCGCCGTGGTCTAGTAGCGAAGGTACTCCGTTGCTGACCCGCAGGTCACGAAATGGGATCGCGGCTGCGGCGGCTGTGTTTTCGATGGAGGCGGAAATGCTGTAGGCACGTGTGCTCAGGCTTAGGTGCAGGGTAAAGAACCACAGGCGGTCGAAATTTCCGAAGCCGTTTACTAAGGTGTCTCTCATAGTCATATCAAAAGTTTGGGGCGTGAACCCCGCATATTTAGTCATTGATTCCTTCTTTCATTCGTTTAACGGCATCAAGCCTGCCTCGATTTAGTTTGGAACCAAGTTTCAAGCACAGAATTATTTCACTGGTACAACACTGGGATAAAACTCAGGAGACCCGGGTTTGAATCTGATCATAACCTTTGTATTTTACAGCGAAAGCTTTTATGAAACAACAAGGGTCGCGTGAGTCGTAGTTGTCAGCTATCGTCGTTGTCCGTAACCGCTATCTAATATACAAAGCCACCAAGTTCACGATGCGCCCTGAGTGACAGCCCAGTGCTCTACCACTGAGCCAAGCCTGTGCTTGAAACTCTGTTCGAAACAGACCTTACGCAGGCTTGATGTCGGCAAAAAAATTGCGGCAATAGAAGTGTTAAAGCGTTTTAGAAAAGCCAAGGAGCAACCAGGCGTCACACTTTGATGATTGATATGTGGGGTTTAACGTCCCGAAACCACCATATGAATATGAGGGGTGTCGTAGTAGAAAGCTCCGAAAATTTTGACCTCCTAGGGTTCTTTGGTTCTTTACGTGCACCCAATTCTGAGCACATGGGCCTACAAAGTTTTGCCTCCATCGGCAATGCAGCCGCTGCAGCCGACAGTCAATCCCGCGATCGTCGGGTCAGTAGCCGAGTACCTTAGCCACAAGACCACTGCAGCGGGGCCGTCACACATTGCATATTGCATGAAGGGTGGGTCATCGAACGGCCCAACCCACTAAAGCTCCAGGTATGATTTTTCCTCGCCGCCAGCCACAGCATCTAAAAATTCAAACGAAATTTCTTCCAAGTGTGGAGCGCGTACCACGCTTCTCCAAAAGTGATGAAAGATGGCATAGTGAATGCCTGCCTACTAAAAATTGGGTTTTATAGCGTAGTCGGTACCCTGCCAGTGTGGTTGTAGAGTGTACCCAAAGAGTTCGTAAAAAGACTTTAAAAGGCCGCGTTTCCCGCTTCCGCTGTGACTGTGCTGCAGGGTACGCATAGGCCTGAGGGTTTTATATACGGAGTTTTTCGTTCTTATTTTGCGCGATAGTGCTTACAGACACCGGCGATGGCTGCGGTAGACAACCCTTGGGCACGCACCTTTCTTGTGATCTCATAAGAGCTTTTGTTGTAAAAATAAATAACACCATTGGGCAGAAACAAATACTATGGGAAGGAACCACTGAGAATATCGTCAAAATCTAGCATTGGATGAAAAAAAGCTATTGCTGCTGCCACAAATACTGAAGCTCGGCCTCTTCTAGTTCATCATCCCTCAGAATACCTACATACTACCACTTAGAGAAGGGAAACTGAACGTTTGACGGTAAAACAAAAATAGGCGTAGTGGTGGCGTTGTCAACTAACTTAACCAACCTAGAAACGGCAGTGCTAGAAATATCATCGTCATGGAGCTGGGACAACTAGGCGGCTGCTTTGGTGGTGAGTGCGGGTCGTCGCTGGGCGCGCCCACAGGTATTGGGCGCTTATTCGCTGCTGTAGCGTGGTTGAATTCGCGTGCACGGCAGCCTAAAGTTGCTATAAATATTTCCATGTCGCCAGGTGATCGAGAGGCCTTAAGTGGCAAAAAACATGCAAAGCAAATAAGGTTACGCTGTTTATTGACAATCATGAATGTTGGAACACATGTAAACAAGCAACACTGTAACTCACAGAGTTTAACAATACATGCATGAAAACAGTAATGGCCATATGTGTAATAAAATTACCCGCTGAAGTGGTGAATCTTTGTTTCTTGTCTCGTTCAGTCAGACAATGATATTTACACTGAACACCCCTTGCAGAGTACTTGGTGCCGCACGATCTGCTCATATTATTTATCACCACACACGCTCTAAATGTGCAGTGTCAGTTCGATTAGCCTGAGCCGTAATATTGCAATGTGCCGTAATAACCGCTATGTGCATCTCACCAACACATTGGTGAGATGCGCATTGCGTTGTATAAAAAGAAATGACCCCACGTTGTTGAGCTAGGTATCCCTGCATATAACATTGTTCTTGATATTGTGTTTGATATCTGTGTTCTTGCCTGTGTGTCAAATCTTTTTTTACGACTAACTAGATCAACTTCCCGTTGTGCGAAACACGTTTATCCAGAGAAAACACCATTTGCAGGATCAAGTAGAGAAGGAAACTTAGTTTACGTTTCAAAAATGGTGAAAAGGTTGCTGTGAAAGACACTTTATTTGAGTAACAGTAGGCGAATAATGAAAGCCTGAGTCAGACATTTCAGCAAGTCAACATTCTTGTACAAGTTGTCACAGTTGACAATGAAGTTCAGAGAATGAGCTACCCTTGCCCTTGCTCGCCAACTGTTGATCAGCTGACACACGAGGTAGAGCCTGCCTGTTAGTGTTCCCAAACGTACTCATCTGTAAAAAAATTATGCACCAGTGGACAACACTCGTATTACCCTGCACATGACATGTACGCATACAGTAAGGACATATGGAACACTAGTAACACTAGAAGTGGAAAAGCTGGCACTGAAACATTACGTTACCTCCGAAATCAAGACTTGGAAATTTCTTCCGAGAAATGCGCCCTCGTAGCTTATAAATAAGTACATCATCTGCAAGCTTAGCAATAAGTACATCATCTGCATTAATGAACAAACTGTACCATACGTTAGATCGCACAAGTTTTTGGGTGTCGTAATTAACAAGAATCTATCATGAAGCGATCACGTCTGGCACATGAAAAGTCTATTGGTGGACATCTCTAATCGATTGACGTTCTTTGCAGGGAAGACTTTTCGAATGTCACCCAGTGCAATGCTAAAGCTGTACAGGGTACTTTTTCTCGGTTTGCTGTGGTACAGCTTATTGGTTTTTGACCAAAGGAAGAAAAACAAGCATACAAACGTTACACAGTGTTCAGGCCCAGGAACTCCGGATTTGCCTAAGCTTGCCTCGTAGTGCATAATCAATGGCTTCTGTTGCAACCACCGGTGACCACTTCACCCGGACACATTACGACGTTAAGACACTCAGGACACCTATAAGGCATATTGCTTGCACACCCTGCCATCATCTAGTCTCTTTACCAGAAGACAGATCACGCTCATCCTTTTGTCAAACGGTAACCACGTATCGCTACTCTTTGTCATTATGCGTCACACCCGCCGCCATGCCTTCGACTACTCCTTGGTGCCTGACTCAGGTTAACATTACGTGGCATCTAGAAAAAAAGCAGATATGTCGTCACCTGCTCTTAAGCAGCTTGCTCTGCTCTTGTTTCACTAGACGTACCTAGGCTGCACAGCGTATACACTGAGTGCTTTGTTTTACAGAACAGTTCAACGGCATCTTTTGTTATATCATTAAAAGCCACAACAAGCACATTCAAGACCTCTTACCTTACGACATCGATGGAAGTTGAGCTCGTAGATATTCGTAACGCATTGCAATTCTAAAGTAATCAACAGCCACAAAAATGACCAATTTTCAGTGACTCTAAGGTGGCACTGCAAACCCTTCTATCACTTTTACGCCACGTCTTGTACGAACAACTGGTGCTCAAGATTGCAGAAGAGGCTCAACTTTTAAATGAGAAAGGACATGGAATATCCTTTCAATGGTTCCCAACTTCTTTTAGAATATTTATCAATGAATGGGCCGATCGAGCTGCCCGTTCTACCCATGCTGAAAGCAATGAAATGTATATTCCGCTCTCCAGAACTGACGTTGCACAGGAACTCCACATGCTTGTTCGCTAGCGCACGACGCCACATAGAAATGAGTAACATTGCACACACGCACGATTATGCATCTTAGACCAAACTCTCAGTCTTCAAATTCCTCCAGAACTTTGCCGAAAAAACGCTACTATGCCTTGCAGGTTATGGTTGGGTGTCGCAATTAACAATGCGTACACTTTACGCATCGGAATCGCCGACACTGCTGCACGTGACTATTGCGGCAGTGACAAAACAACTTGGCAGATTCTGTGCGAATTCCTATAGCACTGCTCGCAGAGAAAGTCGCTTTGGAATACACTAGACGAACGGGACAACCAGGCTCTTTCAGAAGAAATAATCCTGTGCTATCGACAGGACCTTATGTCACAGAAGAAGGCTGTAAAGGCGCTCCCGCGCTTCCTGCGTTCAACCAGCCTCTCTAAACAACTGTGATCGGAACGCCCTGCATGTGTGTGCACGTGTATTTTTTTCCTAATTTCTTTTATATCTCTCTACCTCTATTCTCTTTTCGACCCTTATTTCTCCACCCCTGTACAGGATAGCACACCAGTTTTTCTAGGTTAACCCCCTTGTTCCTTGCTTTATTTATTTCTCTACTTGCATGCAGAATAATGACTGGCTTCTCTAATTTAGGGAGTTGTGCCTAGTTTAAAGATCAACTGTGAGGACGGAAAGAAGTGTCAGAAAACGGTGTTGAGACTTCCGAAATGGCTGCACAAATGTGTACGACAAAGAGTGGAGCGCAACGCCAAGCATTCAGATTAGACTAACGGTGTCAAGTAGACTAGATATAGCAATATAATGATGACTAAAATAAGTGACTTGGGAGACGAAGTTCCCCTTGTTGGCCTCACGGCAATTTGCACAATTGCAGCTGATAAGCCCAGATATCAAAGAGCTTGTTCAAGCTAGATTCAAAAAAGTGCTTTCCGGCCTACTGTAATATCAAATGACTTCAAGTGGACGAGCGTTTTTAAAAAGCTACCGAAAACACAGGAATGATTTGTTTTCGCACACTGTTGCACAGGTGATGACGCTGATAGTACATACAATTACAGAAACAACACAGTGGTGCCACCACTCCTTTGTACAGAAACCGAAAAAAGTTCAAGCAATTAGCTTACTCCAGGTAGAAAATGATGGCTACCATTTTTCGAGGCAAAAGAAGCATTTTTAGTGTTTAGTGTCATAAAATGGTGGCCATAGTTACAGTTGACATAAATTGTGAAACACTCAACAGAGCAACAGTACCACAAAAGTTGATGACGTTACAGATTATCATTTGGAGTCATCCTTGCACCACAGTCAAAACTAATGGGAAGATCAAATAGTTTTCTTGGGAACACTGATTGCACGCCCTTATGTCCTGAGCCAGCACTACGTGATTATTTCCTTTTCTCTCACTTAAAAAAGTGCCTCGGGATACAATATGAAGATAGTCAGAAATTCAAGTTCACCGTTCACAAGAGTTTCTATTATCAGGTGGCGATCTTTTATGCAGATTGACTAAAGACACCACTGCGACGGAACGAAAAGTGTTCAGAAGTTAGCAGTGATTCTATAGAAAGTGAAGAAGGTTTTCACTAAACTAAGCCCACCAATAAAAACTTTTGCTAATGAATATTTACTCGCTTGGAACCAAATGAGCCTTACCTTTTGAATCACGTAAACATTTAATTCTTTGCATTGACAGGTGAACAAAAGAGTTTTTTTTGTGCCGGTGGTGCGTAGTCATCAAAGACACTGCTCAAACGATGGATGATGACAGAAGCTGAATTCGCATTTTCATTTTCAGTACTTCCTAACTGTCTGCCTCACTATTAACAAGGGTATCATACAAAACTAGTTCTTTTGACTAGATATTTCACAGCAATATCAAGGAAATAGCTGTTAGTACACATTGAAAATATCAACAAGAATAAACACTCGCCAACTCTAATTACACCTACTGAGTGCACGCAGACATTCTTCTGTTAAAATACACATATCTTTAAAAACTGCTTCTCATGTTTCATGTCTTTTACATAGAACAAATATTATTACAGCATACGGTAGTTCTTTTAACTGGGTTAATTAAAAGCGCACAGCTCTGTGCATTTCTATAGGAAAAATCTCCCAACAATTTTAACACAATGGTATCCACAACGGTTAACTCAAACTGGGAGCCCCTTGTTTTCGTTGCTGCTTGCAGAAGTCTATCCAGAGTGATAACAATACTTTGTGAAATCAACCCAAACAAAATTTAATACAACTGGAAAACAACTGAACAGCAGCAATTCTCAGCAGATGAGATTTGGAATGCTGAACTGGAACCTTTGGGCGAGCTATGAATCATGGTTAGGAGCCACAGTTTAAGAAGTGCAAGCGAATGCACTTTACCGATTATTTTATTATTTTATTAGGTTTCATTGGCGAAAGGGCATCTAAGGCTAAAGAGCGCCAACACAAGCGTTGTTTAATTTCAGGTTATTAGTTTAGGAATTAAAACAAATGATGTGTACCAAATCTCTATGAAATATTTCAAACACAGTGCGCTCGAAGGAATGTCACTCTGTTAAAAAACCTAATTTCGTTGGTCAGAGTCTGTGAGGATAGATGAGTCGGCAAGGTCGAAGACCCTCATGGCTGAAGTCCTTGCCTGAGCAAGAACTGCGACTGCTCAGACATACTTGGGTGGGACATACTGAAGACATAAGTGGGATATAATACAGGCAGAGCTCCATAAAACGGGTCAGTCGTGCTTGCTGAAACACAGGGCATTGAATTAGGATATGCAAGATGGTTAGAGTCTGTCCACAGTGTATACATGTAGGCGGATCCGTGGCTGTCAAAGGGTGCTTTTGTGTGGCATAAGTGTGGCCTATTCTAAGCCGTGTTAGAGTGACTACATTGAATATGTTAAGTTTTTGTGGGATAACTTTCCTCACTTGGGGCTTTACTAGGTGGAGCTTCCTGTCGACCTGTTTGTCCCATTCATCTTGTCAGTGATTGTGTAGCCCTCTACGTACAACGGGGTTTACATCTACACCAGAAACAGTGGTTGCATCAATGACTTGCCGATCAGCGGCTTATAGTGCATTCTTGTCCACGTTTTCATTGCCCACACTCCGAGAGCTACCCGGCACCTATCAAATAATAATAGAAAGTTTTAGGTTATAGCCTGCATAGATCTAATTAGGAGCCTGTTGAAAGCGGGGTTCTTGCTGTACTTGCCACAAGACAGGGTTGTGACAACACTTAAAGAATCTGTGTTCTCTTTGCACTTTGGTATCTTGTGTTGCATAATGTGTTGTATTATAAGCAGGATACCATAGGCTTCCACTGTGAAAGTGTTGGTATGTGTATGCATGGCTCTAGTGTTGAGAAGTTTTGTCCATAGGCTTCACAGGATACAAATGCTCGAGACTTTGAGCCGTCAGAGCCGAATGAAACTGAAAAATACTTGTGCTCAAGGGCCGAGAAATGTTGCTAATTTAACGTACTGGAACTTTTTTTTTCGTTTTGAGGTCTTTAAAGGACCAGTCACAAGTTAGCGGACACTGCTGCCAAAGAGGAATGTGTTAAGCGTGGTCACGTTTCTGTAATTCATTGAAACAATTTCTGCGTTTTATACTGCAAGTCTTATTTCCAATGAAAACGCTAGGGCGATAGAAGGACGGTTTGCGTATAACTGGGTAGTGAGATCAAATGAGATCATTCATAAGCACTTTGCATGGGTGCTGCTTCTGGTGATGATTCTAACTGCAAAGGTGACTCCTACATATGTGCGGTGATAGTCCTTCTGAACTTCTGAAGTTTATCATGGTTTCTATTGTTGGGTAGCGACAAAAAGTGCTCCACGCTTTCTTTTGCCGTTTTTTAGCAAGTTCACACTAACAATTTCACCGTGACTTTGCGTTAACATTATTCCTAGTCTGCGGTATGCATTTTTTAGCAGAAGTGAGATCATATTTGGAGACACGGTTAGCCACCTCTTCTACGTCCAAATGGTCTACCTCTTGCAGGCATAGCGTACATCGCTCTCTGAATTTGACCCCGTTTGCACCATGAAAGCTCCATTTTTAGAATAACGTGGTTAGTAATCCCGTTGTATTGTTACGAAAAGAGTCGAAAAATGGTCACTTCCTCATAGATTCTCAATAACTTTCGAATCTTAGTAAGGTAGGGGTGACAGTGACGCAATGACTAAATCTATGCATGAATATGTATTGTGTGTGATACTGAAGTATGTTGGCTCTGCCTTATTGAGCAGACAGGCTCTAGATGAGAGAAGAAAGTTTTATATTGTGCGACGTCTCGCATCACATTTGGTATCACCCCATAGCAAACTGTGAGCGTTAAAATCTCCAATTAACACATATGGTTCTGAAAGCTGATCAATAAGCCTTTCAAACTTTGTTTCGTTGAATAATTCGTCGGGGGTACGTAGATGGAGCAGGTAGTTATCAGAATATTGAATAAAATATCGCAAACAGCCAAAACCTCAAGAGAACTTCGTAGCGCAATGTGCTGGCTTGCTACGCTCCTTTGTGCAATGATAGCCACACCTCATGACGAGGAATGGCCACCATTTCGATCTTCATAAAAACCACATATTGATTTAAGAAATTCACATGAGTTGACTTTAAATAAGTTTCTTGAACACAGACCACTTTTGGTTGACAGTCATTTATAAAGTCGTTATATTATTTAGGTTAATAAGTAATCATCTGGCATTCTACTGTAATATTTGTGGGGTAATATTGACAAGGAACGTATGGGTCCTGTGATCAGATGAATGTGCTGAAGATATGTGGTAAAGAGAGGCTACACTTCAGGATACCGACCCCTTTCTTGGAGCGGTTACAGGATGTTTCCCGTTCCAACGGCGCTCCAAAGAGCACTGATCTTTGGGCGTTGGCGGCGACGGTGTTCATCCACCAATTTCCGTTGCATCCTCTGAGACGCTGGAAGGTCGAGGACCGGGTGCAGAGACTTGCGCCTTCGGCCTTGGAATTTGATTCAGTTTCGAGGCCTGTAAAGCCGAGGCCGGCAGACCCACCCCTTAGATGTTGGTGGCGCGGCAATAGCAGCAGCCCCCTGAGGAGTGGGCGACGTGACTACTGGACAACTGTTGGTGACAGCAGTAGACTTCCGAGGCTTTTGTGGCCAAACTGATGTGATCAAGGTAAGACAGAGGGTTCCTTGCTTCCCGAAACGTTGTGGTTTCTTTTAATTTTAGTGAGACGATCTCTTTTTCGATTTTCAGTTTCGGACATGTTCTAGAGTACGCTTAATGACTTTCATCACAGTTCACACACTGTAGAGTTGATTCGCAATCGTCGGACTTGTGTTCATAGGAGCTGCATTTGGCACATATCGGCTTTTCTCGGCATGTCTACGAAACGTGCCCGTACCACTGGCACTTGTAGCGCCGCCGATGGTTCGGGATGTACGGCCTCACGCGAAGCTTGATATAGCCTTATTCTAGTGTTGTAGGAAGCACACTGCTGTCAAAGGTTAGTATTATGTGCTTATTGCGGGTCTGCTCATTGTTTCGGCGAATGAAGATTCTGTCAGCCTTTATAACATTTTGATTCTGGAAACCATCAAAACGTTCTTCATCACTAAGGTGCAAGAAGTCATCTTATGATATTACATCATGACTCATGTTCATCGCTTTTTGTGCAGACACTGTGACCGGTACGTGACCAATACAGTTCAAGTAATCCATTTTCTCAACTTGGTCTTTGTCAAGTTTAAGTAGCAAATTGACGCCAGTCACATTCATGGCCTCGTAGCCTGGACTGACGGTGTTTCCGAAGCGTTTTGCCACCATAAAAAAGGAGACGCTTTGCGAGCAGTTAGGTTGTCCTCCCTATGAATCACATATTATTTTGTAAAGTTGTGATTGCTTTTCCAAAAAAATGGAAGGGTGTTTCAGTGCGCTCTCTTTCTTTAGGGTGATCAAGGAGAAAAGTAGCTTGTTTATTTATAGGAGTAGTGCGTGTCTTTGGCAACAGCACCAACGATCCCCCACGGAGGCCAACAAGAGGATGAGGCAAGATTTCAGGACTCTGCACAACACTAGCTGTACGCTATCGCTTCGACCGGATATAGCATACGAAAGGTGTGATACCTACACCAGGTTAACCCTTTCCACAAGGAGGCAATGAAGTAATTGGAAAGGAAAAGAAGACAGGATAGATTTAAAGAGAAGAAAAGATGAAGTTGTAGAGAGAGAGAGATAGGAAAAGGCGACGGCCGATTTCCCCTGGGTGGATTAGCCCAGAGGTGCCATCTAAGTGAGGCGGGGGCCAAAGGGGTGTGTTGCTTCTGCCGAGGGGCCCTAAAGGCCCAATCACCCGCCGTCAGCTCAACCCGCAGGATCCTCTTTTCCCCAGACACGGCTCAGCCACGCACGGCTAGGCGTGGGAGGAGGTCTAAACCACCCCGTTAGCTCGGGTCCGTGGTGTCGCAGTGCACCAAACGCCCACTTGCGCAGATGGCCCCTGCAGGGACAATTTACCGATTACTTTTCATTTTCGATAGCGTTAACTCTGTCATGTAAATAGGATGTTTTGATGTACAAATACTGACATACGTTTTAATATTAGGGCTCACTGCTTGCGTGTATGTCGGTGCTTGTTTTGGCATATGATCATTATCAGCCTGAATACGCCTACTGCACTGCAAAGGCCTCTCGCATGATTCACCAATCAATTCATTCTTTTGCTTTCTGCTCCCACATTATGTCTGCAAACGTTTTCATTTCATCGGCCCACCTAACTTTGTCTTCCCTTCGAGCATTTGTCTTCTCTAGGAATCCAGTCAGTTACATTTGATCACCAGCGGATATCCTGCCTACGTGCTACGTTCCCGCCCCACGCCCATTTATTCTTCTTGAGTTCAACTATGACATCCTCAATCCTGGTTTGTTCTCTGACCCACTCTGATCTCTCCTATATCTTAAGATTACACCTATCATTTTTCTTTTCATCACTCGCTGCGTCATCTTCAATTTAAGCTGAACGCTGTATGTAGGCCTTCAGGTTTGTGCTTCGTAGGTAAGTACCGTCAAGATGCATCTGTTATATATCTCACTCTTGAAGGTTTGCAGCAAATTATCATTGATGATTTGATATTGTTCGCCGAATGTGGTACACACTATTTTTATTCTTCTAGTTATTTCCCTCTCACGGTTCAGCTTCGCGGTTGCTATACTTCTGCAAGCCATGTATAGCCTAATGAAGGGGCGTGTTCTTCCCCGCAGGGGCGCCTGCGCAAGCAGGCGTTTGGTGTGTAGCGACACCATGGACCCGAGCTAACGGGGGAGTTTTGACTCCCTCCCACGCCTAGCCGTGCGTGGCCTTGCCGTGTCCGGGGAAAAGGGGATCCTGGGGGTTGAGTCGATGCTTGGTGATTGGACCTTTAAGGCCCCCCGGCAGAGGCAACACACCCCTTTGGCCCCGGCTTCATGTAGACGGCACCCCTAGGCTGACCCACCCAGAGGAAATCGGCAGTCGCCTTTTCCTATCTCTCTCTTCCTACATCTTAGTTTTTCTCGTCTTTAAATCTGTCCTGTCTTCTTCTCTCTTCCATTTATTCCGATTTTTCCTGGCGGCAAGGGTTAACCTTGTGTAATTACTCAACCTTGAGTAGTTATATTTGGTTATAGTGGCATTGTACGGCTGGCGTCTGCAGCCTTATGCTATTAAGTGCTTCAGCGTCCCCTGGTTGAACTCCATGGTGGGTGGTCGCCATTGCTGCCGAACAAAAAGTAAACTACGATGGGAACACCTGCATTTCCCCGCCTCCTAGATCGTCTCCCGCCTAAGAGGGGACATATCAATTTTCAGCCACCCAGACAATGCTTTCCCAAGTTCCATGTTGTGCACAGTGAAAACCCAACAAAACAAGCCAGAGCCATATATCCATTTCTTGTTGCTAAATCTCTGACTGAGGTCTTTGGCCCAGGATACAAAGTTACAAAGATGGCTAGCGGAGACCTTCTCCTTGAGCTGCCTGAAAAACACCACTATGAAAAACTTGGCAGTGTCGTAGCATTTGGTAATATCCCAGTATCTGTTTCACCTCATAGATCAATGAACACCACACGCGGAGTTGTTTCAGAAGCAGACCTTCTTGAAATGTCTGAACAGGAACTGCTTGAAGGGTGGAAAGAGCAAAATGTCACAGATATGAGACGAATCGTCATCAGACGAGACAACAAAGAAATACCTACCAAACATTTAATACTCACCTTCGCATCTAGCACACTGCCTTCATCTATAGACACAGGCTACATTAAACTATCTGTCCGTCCCTACATTCCCAATCCAAGACGGTGTTATAAATGTCAACGATTTGGTCATGGCTCGCAGAACTGCCGGGGTCAAGAAACTTGTGCAAGATGTGGTAGCCACGGCCACCCATCTGATAACTGTGTTACTATGCCTCACTGCGTGAATTGTGATGGGGAACACGCCGCGTATTCGCGTTCTTGTCCTAACTGTAAGAAAGAAAAAGAAATAATAACTCTTAGTGCCAAAGAAAAATCACATTCAAAGAAGCAAGACGAAGAGTGTCGCCATTTTACGGCGCAACATATGCTGATGCGGCGCGTCAGGGGGCAACGCCGCACCAGCCCTCGCAACCCCTTCGGCCAGCGAGCGCAGAACGAGCCATCGGCTGTGGCGCCTGCCCCCAAGGACGGCAGTAGTTCAATCTACTCCGCCTTCAAGCAAATCGAGGTCGGAGACTCCAGGGTCCTCTAGTCTCAAGGCCTCTCCTCACCAGCCGAGGCCTAAAATCCGAACCACCAGCTCGCAACGGTACCCTCGGTATCGAAAGAGCGGCGCGCCTCCTTGGAACGCGGCAAGAAAAATAAAAAACCAATAACGGGGCCGGACAACCGTCCTCCCACCTGAAATAACAAGCTCACTCTAACAAAGGATACTCTTTGTACACACAGCAGCATCTGTCTTGTTTAAATATGCAGACAGAAATATTACAGTGGAACAACCGAGGCCTTCTTCGAAACCTCGATGACTTACAAGAACTCCTCCATGAACACAATCCAAGAGTGCTGTGTGTACAAGAGACACACTTAAAACGAGCAAACACAAACTTTTTACGTAACTTTGTAATCTTCCTAAAGGATAGAGATGATGCCATGCCACCATCTGGTGGTGTAGCGGTTATAGTTAGTCAAGGTATAGCATCTACACAATTACCCCTTCAAACTTCCCTCGAGGCGGTGGCTGTCCGAGCAGTTATTCTAAACAAACTTGTCACAGTATGCTCTTTGTACATACCTCCGCACTACCGTCTTAAAAAACTTCAATTCCAGTCTTTAATAGACGAACTACCTGAACCTTATCTGGTTCTTGGGGACCTGAACGCACATAACGGTCTGTGGGGTGACTCTCGCTGTGATGCACGAGGTCGTCTCATTGAACAATTTCTCAATTCATCGGGTGCTTGTCTGTTGAATAGGAAAGAGGCAACATACTATAACCTTGCCAACAAAACCTACTCTTCCATAGACTTCAGTATCGCATCTCCTTCACTTGTACCATTACTTCAGTGGAAAGTCATAAATAATCCATATAGAAGTGACCATTTCCCTTTAGTTTTGAGTACACCAATAATAAATGAATGTCCTCCACATATTCCCAAATGGCTGGTAAACAAAGCCGACTGGGAACAATTTCAAAAGCTTACTTACCTAAATTGGACTGACATATGCGGATTAGGCATAGATGAAGCTGTGCAGTACTTCACGGCTTTTCTTACTGACGCAGCAACCAAGTGCATTCCACAAACATTTGGACTGCCCGGCAAACGACACGTTCCGTGGTGGAACACTGAGTGTCAGAATGCGCGAAAAGAACAGAACAGGGCATGGAGGTTGCTGCGGAACTCGCCGACAGCGGAAAACCTTGAGAGCTTTAAGAAAATAAAATCTCGAGGCAGGAGAACGCGTCGGCAGGCCAGAAGAGAAAGCTGGCACAAGTTTTTATTGGGGATAAATTCATATACACAAGAGGCTAAAGTCTGGAACATGGTTCGTAGGGTAGCAGGAAGACAAGTACACCCACTCCCACTCGTAAACACACAGGGTGATAGCCTGGAAGATCAAGCGAACTTCCTCGGTGCACACTGTGAGCAGGTGTCTAGCTCTTCACACTACACTGAAGCTTTCCAAAGACACAAAACAAAGATAGAAAAGCAGAAACTAGAATTCAAGTGCACAAATTACGAGGCATACAACGAACCTTTCACCTTAGCTGAGCTACAAACATCACTAAACTCTTGCAATAGTTCCGCTCCAGCCTATGACCGTGTCACATAAGAAGTGTTGAAAAACCTGCCGCTCAAAACTCGAAAAACTTTACTCACTCTATACAATGCTATCTGGCTTTCAGGCACCATCCCTGCTTCCTGGAAAGAGGCTATTGTTATCCCTATTTTGAAACAGGGCAAGGACCCTTCCTCAGTTTCAAGTTATAGGCCCATTGCACTAACCAGCTGCCTTTGTAAACTTTTTGAAAAAATGATAAACCGCCCACTTTTACATTTCCTTGAAACACACAATCTGCTCGACCAATTTCAGTGTGGGTTTCGAGAGGGTAGATCCACCACCGACTATCTGGTGCGTATCGAGGCACAGATCCGAGACGCTTTCGTCCACAAACAATACGTCCTCTCAGTGTTTCTCGATATCGAGGAGGCCTACGACACAACATGGCGTTTTGGCATATTAAAAGACTTGTGTCACCTGGGTGTGCGCGGTAGAATGCTTTCCATAATCGAGAGTTACTTGTCCGATCGGAAATTCTGTGTCCGTGTGGGCAGTATTCTCTCGCAAACATTTGTGCAAAAAACGGGAGTACCGCAAGGTGGTGTACATAGTTGTACACTTTTTATTATTAAAATGAATTCCTTGCACCTGTCCATCCCCCGCAACATGTTCTATTCCACATATGTCGATGACGTCCAGCTTGGCTTTAAGCCATGCAATCTAGCAATGTGTGAGCGGCAGGTTCAGTTAGGTTTAAACAAGGTCTCCAAATGGGTAGAGGAAAACGGATTCCGACTGAACCCAGGAAAAAGCACGTGGGTCTTGTTCTCCTGAAAGAGAGGCACGCACTCAGAACCCGACATTGAACTGAACGGCCAAAGTCTGTCTGTGAATGCGGAGCATAAATTCCTAGGCTTAATCTTGGACAAGAAGTTGACCTTCGTACCACACATAATGTATTTAAAAACAAAATGTTTGAAAGTCATGAATGTTATAAAAGTGTTGTCCCGTACTACGTGGGGTAGTGACAGGAAATGCCTCATGAACCTGTATAGAAGCCTCATTCGCACCCGCTTAGATTATGGGGCCATTGTTTATCAGTCTGCGACTCAAAGCGCTTTGAAGATGCTGGATCCCGTGCACCATTCAGGCATCCGCCTTTCTACGGGTGCTTTTCGCACCAGCCCCGGAGAAAGCCTTTACGTTGAGTCAAATGAGTGGTCGCTTCATCTGCAAAGAACTTACATGTCCTTTGTATATTTCCTTAAGGTGAAAGCAGACGAGACGCACCCCTCATACTCTACTATTAGTGATTTGTCGAGCTCCATTCTGTTTCAAAACAGGCCTTCAATGAGGCAACCCTTCTCAGTTCGTCTGAAGGGTCTACCTGAGGACACTGGAGTGTCACTCGAACACAGTTTAATGGCTCCTGTAGCATACCTGCCACTATGGCAGTGGCAGACTATAGATTGCGATGTGTCTTTCCTAGAAGTTACTAAACATGCGCCTATTGCCCATATTCGAACATACTTCCTGGAACTTCAACACAAATACACACGTCCTGAGTTCTTTACAGATGCCTCTAAGTCTAACTTCTCTGTGTCCTACGATGCTGTCGGCCCTTCCTTTTCGGATGCTGGCCCTCTACATCCAGGCACAAGTATCTTCACGGCGGAAGCTTACGCGATACTTGTGGCAGCTAAACACATCAAACAATTACATTTACAAAAAGCAGTTTTTATACAGACTCCCTCAGTGTGGTAACGGCTCTGCAAAGTCTTAAAAAACAAAAAACCCTGTCCTCATCTCACTTTACTCCATTTTATGCACACTCTACACACTCAACCAACATGTTGTAGTTTGCTGGGTGCCAGGGCATCGTGAGATTCAAGGCAACGTGATGGCGGATCAGCTTGCTGCATCCGTCCACGAGGGCACCGCCACTACACCCATATCGATTCCGGCCCTTGATCTTAAGCCGTTGCTCAAACGAAAGCTCAGGGACTACTGGCAGAGCAAGTGGGACAGACACACACCAAACAAGCTACACGTTATCAAGCCACACCTTGGCCATTGGCCACCACTATCAAAATCACGTCTAACAGAGGTAACACTAACAAGACTCAGGATAGGACACACATACACGACACACACACACATCTTTTATCCGGTGGCGATCCACCATTGTGTGATAAATGTGGTGAGGCAATAACAGTTCTTCACGTTTTAAACCAATGTAAACAATTAGACATTCTTAGAAGACAACACTTTCCATTACCCTACCGACAACCTTTACACCCTGCAATGTTCGTTGGTAGGGAACCGCTTTTTAGTCATAAATCATTGTTAGCGTTTTCAAAAGAAATTCATAGTTTTCATATCAAATACCCGGGCATTCCGTAGCATGACCTCTGCAGATAGGTTTTCGCTGCGGTGGCTACACAACAAAGTACTTGCCT
Organism: Rhipicephalus annulatus; assembly: GCA_013436015.1. Classification (NCBI taxonomy): domain Eukaryota; kingdom Metazoa; phylum Arthropoda; class Arachnida; order Ixodida; family Ixodidae; genus Rhipicephalus; species Rhipicephalus annulatus. The sequence goes on along the minus strand of WOVY01000422.1, from coordinate 881,857 downwards.
CACGGCCCTTGGACGCAAGGGTATGATCGAGTGAGGCACTTGTGCTAATGCCATACATGTCCACCATTGTTTTTATTATCACCAACTTTTGTCATCTATTCGCACCACACACACCCTTCACGGCATGGTCATGATTTTATTACTTGTATGTTTTTACCCGCCTTACCGCGAGGAATTTTATGGCCCCTATACAGCCGCTAATCACAATCATTGTCCACATTCCCTGTCCCATGAACTGGCGCTCTTTGGCCATCAAATGGCCCTTGCGCCAAAAAACACCACATATCATCATCAGGGACGTGTTCTTGCGCAGTTTCTTCTACCCGAACTTTGACAGGGTCACTTCCAACATGCAAGCGGTATCAGTAACTTTGTTTCAGCACTACTGTAGCTGTACCTACCACTGCCTTGCAACAGTCTTTACATTCACAGCAATTTATACTAATTATGAAATATAAGTGCTGCTAAATATGAGCTACAAGAGGCTTCTTTGTTACCTAGTTATGATACTCGATGCAAAGTTGGACACGTTGAATAAAGTACAGCATGTGCACTTCCTCACATACACTGTCCAAGAAATTTGAAGCCTGAATATTTCCTGTAAACTCAGCAATTCATAAATCAAGAAACGACAATATGTGCACCTGATTTTGTACAGCCTGAGCGCACCGTACACTATCACTGATTCTCGGTATAAGGCTTTCATTTGTACGCCTGGTATATTGGTGGCGCACGGGGTTGTCACTATGGCAACTGTCGAGCTTTTTGGGACTTGATCTGGGTAGCTTGGAAATCAATGGTCTCTCTTTTGTTCAGTCTTCTGAGAAGAAAAAAGAAACAGTCATGAGGAGGGTAAGAGAGAAATGGCTAAACGCAAATAGGTTCAATAAATACAGTGTCTTCAGCCATACCTTACGACGATTTTGGCCCCGGAGCTTGCATTCAGAGATGAATTATTTTCCGCTGACTTGAGGTAGATTCAGCAATGGTGCATCCGAGCATATACTTATATGAGCAGTTCTTAGAAGGCTGCAGTTGGGTTGTGAGAAAAATTGGTCTTGGCTGCTCTGGTAGAAGTTTGAACGGATTTGTTATGCATGAGTAAAATGCATATGAAAACACTGCCTATAAAAAAGTAGCCTGGACATATCAATGTTATTTTTGTGAATATTTTTTGTGGGTGGCATAAGAATGAATTTGTCTTAGTGCTATTCTTCAGAGGAAAATGCTTGGTAATTGTCCAACTAATTGGACAGTAAGTTTTACACAAATGTAGTATGTGTGATGAGCGAGACAGAAAAGAAGATACAACACCCGATCCTGGGCCAGCTGTTCTTATTCTGACTTAGTTCTTCTCTTCTTTGCTCTAGCTACCCGCGCGCCGAAGCACCAGCGTCTGTCTTTCTTGGTCATGACACTCAGCCATGACTGCGCGCGCACGGATCTGTCGGCAAAGTTTCTGGTGGGCGGGCTTGGCTGCATCGTGGTGGTCGGCCGCGACCACGATGGAAGCTTGTCGAATTTGGCTCCGGCGGCCGACACTGGCTATGTCGTGCGAGTCATTCGTCATGTCGCGATGGGGAGGGGGTCCTGGTTGGTCCCTTTGTTGATGATGACTCCGCGGGACGGCATTGACTGTTGCGTGGCAGTCTACAGCCTAGGCCACGCTGCGACTTTTCAGATAAAGTTGTTCGACTCCAGGTTTCCTTTGCAGGACTGAGCAGGCATTCCGTGGTAGACGTTTCCTGCGGTGGTGTGGTTTTCTTGGAGATGGTTCTGGCGGGCGGCCCCGACTGGATCGACGTGGTCGCAGGTTGATCACAGAACGCTTCCGTTTGTCCCACTACATTTTAGAATACAGGGCAGGAAATGGTGGATCCGGCAACAAAACCAGTAGCATCTTGTGCAGCCGTCTGCGCAATTTTCTGCGGATTGAGAGATGTTTTACGGTGTGATTACACATCTTGACGAACTTGGGGTGAAGTCCTCGTGCTGACCTGTGGCGTGGCTCATGCGATGTGACTTGCGTAGTCAGTGACTTGCGCAGCGTTGTCGCTATCGGGCTCCCGGACGCTGTGAAGTCAGCAATTCTTGAAGCCACGCTGCGTACTGACTGGAGATCCTCGACGGAAGCCGTTCCAAAAATCGGAGACTCTACCGATTCAGGCAGTGCATGCGTCGCACGCATATCCTCTTCCGGCTGGTCAGATGGGATGTTATTCGACTCAGCGGAAAGACCTGTCTCACTAGATGGTAGAATATCCAGTAGGATGGGGGCCGCTGCCTCTAAGTGGACCGGACGACCTGCGTTTGGGCCTCTTGCGGAGCGTTGCTCAAAGCTTGCCATCAGGGACTTACCGGACCCAGTTGCACCATCGAGCCGGTGCTTCTCAGGAGCTCTAAATACGACAGCAGAAATGATTGTGCAAGGCAGGGTTACATGATCGTGATTTTTCCCTACATCTTGGTCACCGAGAGATGACATGATGGTAGACGCTTGAATCGCATCCTCTAGGTCGGGCTTTTCCCGAGTTCCGTCCTGAGAAAAGGTCGAGTTACATGGGCAGGTGGCACAGGGCATTGGACCGAAAGCAGCTTTAAGATTGACGCTCCACTCCGCCCATGACTGCTGCTTCCAACCTTCATACCGGTGCCATGCCGCTGCACCTTCCCGAAGACGGTCTACGGCCACATGCCATTTCTGATTCTCAGTCCAGGCCGCGCGCATTGCTAGCGTGTTGATGGTTGCCACCCAGCTGTCGGCATCGTTCCGGACCCCGTCGAATTCCGGCAGTTCGTAGGTGAACGGCGATGGTGGGGCGGCACGTGAGAATGCTGATATCACTGAGGCAACGCCGTCGAGCTGGTCTGAGAGCTGCAGGAGGGTGCCCCAAAGCTGCCTGCGTTGCTCCAATGAGCTTGCCTCAAGGTCGTGCGAGGCAGCTGCGTCCAACACGGCGTTAGTGGCATGCAACTCTGGCAACATTGTAGGAGCTCGCTCGGAGATTGACCCTGTCAGTTTGTTAGTCTTGACGTGGAGTAGCGCGATAGTACGCCGCAGGTTCACGGCGCTGTCGTGTGTGAAGTCCGAAGTGTTGGTGATCGTGGTCTACGAATAGCGGTTGCAGCACTCACGCTGGTGAGGTTGTCGTGCAGAGAAGCCTGGACGGCGTTCGCTGGCAGCTCGTATGTTTAAAGAGTGCGGCAACGGGAATGTAGGCCATGCGAAGCGTGAGCGGCATTCCCAAAGGACAGGAGCCGGTGTGGATCCCTGCTGCGAAATGGTGGCAGTGTGTCAACAGGGTCATGCCCTACAACCCCAGGGGAAGCCTGGACGCCGTCCACTGGTGGTTCGAACGGTAGCTGAAGCGGCGGGTGAGACCCCATTGCCAAGGAAGCGTGGACGGCGTTCCTCGATGGAGAAGCTCGCTTTGCCAACGAACCACAACGACACCTACCAGTGGCTTCCCGCAGAGGGTTCACTTGTCGACTGCGCTGACGGCAGAATCCATCGCCAAGGAGGCGTGGACGGCGTCCATTGTGAATTGGTACCGGTAGCGCGTACTGCAGCCGCCGAGCAGGCCTTGACGCCATCCCCGAACGGTGGTGGCAGTGGCGGCAGGTGAACAGCTGCCGAGGAGGCCTTGACGCCGTCCTCAAGCGGCGCTTATCACGGCTGTTCTAGATGACGAAGCTGGGACATGAGACTCCTTCTTCGTCAGCTGCGCCATTGTGATGAGCCAGACACAAAACAAGATACAACACCGAATCCTGGGCCAGCTGTTCTTATTCTGACTTCGTTCTTCTCTTCATTGCTCTAGCTACCCGCGCGCCGAAGCGCCAGCGTCTGTCTTTCTTGATCATGACATATCATTGTTTGTGAACTTACAAAAAAGCACACACACGTATATGTACTAAAGGTTTATCTGGCTGTGCAATGCAATAACTTTATGAGCATATGTTGCAGCATACTCATTTTAAGCAGAAACAGGCAAAACCTATGCTTTGGTGATGTGATTTGTGTTCCAAAGTTCAGCTGTAAGAAATATTTTCAGCGAATGCGACAACAAAGACGATGATCTCAATCATTCACAAGGTCTGGATATCATTTTTTTAGAAAAGCTTGGATACCTGCTGAATGAAAGCTGTCTAAAGTGATTCAACTTCCTAAAAAGCAGGAAAAAGGATTCGCCTTGGACAATGTAAGGCCAATATCACTCACGTCGAGTCTGGTTAAGCTAATTGAAAGAGTTCTGAATGCACGGGTAATGAAATATATTGATATTAACGCAATATTACACCCCAGTCAAATTAGTTTTAGATCCGGTACCTCAATACGGTGTGCGCATGTTGATTTAGAGAGCCGAATACAACTGGCTCAGAGTCGGCGCCAATATTGTGCTTTAGTTACTCTAGATTTCGCTAAAGCGTACGATAGGGTTGAGCATTTAATTTTATTAAAAGAGATGGAATATCACCACTTTCCCAACTACATCACTGCGTGGGTGTCGGAGTTTCTAAGAGGGAGAGAATATTACTGCTTTAACGATGGGTACTCGTCAAATAGATATAAGCAGACACGTGGCGTACCACAGGGGGCTGTCCTGTCACCAGTTTTATTTACCATTTTCTTGAGCTCCATTCCATCAACTAAGGATATTCAGTTATATGTGTACGTGAACGATATTGCTTTCTTTGCAAGTAATACCGACCTTCAATCCCTATACCAGAGTCTACAAAATTATCCTGATATCATAGAAAGATGGCTTAAAAACATTTATATGATCCTTAACGTAAAGAAAAGTGCGCTTCTTGCATTTTCTTTTCTGCAGCCTATCAACATCTCGTTAATGTACAGCAGTGAGCTCATTCCGCAGGCGTATTCCCTTAAATATTTGGGCATTCTATATAATGACACACTAAATTGGAGAAGCCACATTGATGATGCGCACTCCAAGGCAACACGGGCCATGGGGTGGCTACGGAAGCTCGCAAACCGTAAAGCGGGTATGAAAAGAGATGTGCTAATAATGATATATAAACTTTATGTGCGGCCCATCATGGAATTCGGATGTGTATTATTTTCTGGCAGCGCAGCTTATAAAATGAGACCCCTAATACTACTGGAAAGATAAGCGTTGCGTTTGTGTCTGGGTCTACCAAAATTTGTTGCAAATAACGTGTTGTATATGGAAGCTCGCCTACCTTCTCTGCGAAATAGGTTTAAAATTCTTACTGTGCGAGCATTCTTTAAGATATACAGTTCACACCAAAGACTCTCATTTTACGCTTTCATTCAAGAACCGGCTTTATTTTTCGAAACCCATTGGTCGCGACTACACACCCCGCAAATAGTATTTGCACAAGCGCTACTACAGCAATTGAATGTAAAAATTAAACATATTGGTCTAATGCACAACCTAAAGTCAATGCTTAGCATACAATTTGATTATATATTTCCTCATAACGCGAAACGAAACAATTGGCACATAGGTATTTAAATGACCAGTTAGCAGATTATCTAGCTCGCCTAGAAATAAGCAATATTATTGCGGCTGATGCATCTGTGTCAAAAAATAGGCTGGGGTTGGTATCTTCTCTCCTTCTTTGGACTGGTCCTTTTCGATTCGACTCCCAGAATATACCCCGGTATTCATTGCAGAACTATTGGCCGTTGTTCTTGCCCTACGCAAATGGCCGTCAAGCAAATCATTAGCAGTTATCATTACAGATTCGTTATCAGTTTGTAATGCACTTTCTGCGGCAGTAAATGTAGAGCTGATGAATACGTTTCGGCATTTAGTACCCAAAAACGTAAAAAAAACTGCATTTGCTATAGGTACCGGGCCACCGCGGATTATATTTGAACGAAATGGCGGACTCTTTACCAGCAGTATCCCTGGGTGGGCCCACCATCCCAGTTTTGCCAGTAACGGCTTACGTGACAGCGCTAAAATTCTGAAATGCTTGCCTTAGTGGGGAAAATGTAATTTGAATAAATTCAAAGATTTCGAGCATTTGAGCTAATGCTAGAATAAGCAGTGGTGTGTATCTCGCCAGTTAGAGGTCACTTATACCAGATTGCGCTGTGCAGTTCCACAACTAAATTATCACCTTAACAAAGCTCGACTCAAGGCGTCACCGCTATGCATTTGGTGCAACGAAATTGAAACAATTGAACATTTCTTTTTTTCCGCCATCGTTATTCTTATCAGAGGAAATAATTTTTAGTAGCCCCATTACAAAAGCTAGGAATACAAGTAAATCTACCAGTAATTTTATCACTTGGCGAAACTTCATTTGGTTAATGCCACAGGGATGTATGCTCCACTGTGTTTGATTACATCAATGCAACTAAAAGATTACCGTGCTAATGAACCCCAACCTTTTCAGATTTTTAGTTTATATTTCGTAGTTATGTCTATCAAAAACAAGAGATGGTTGGACCGCTTGCTCAGCAAATATTTTTGTTTTTTTGGTAGTATTATTTTTGAACTACTTTTTCAGATTGGCTTCATTTTCATTTTAGTTTCGTTTAAGTATCCTGCCGCCCGGTTCTTGGCCCATCCCCCTCTGTGGGTGAGCGCCATCCATAACAGGTCATCATCATCATAATCATCATCATCATTAGCTGTACAAGTCGAAAAGTCTTATGAAATGACAAAAACTGCAGTGAATGCAAAAGAAAGCGACCATAATTAGATGCAAAGCAACGCATTTTCACTCACCGGTGAGCACGCCCACATTGTGCAAGATGATCCGCTTTCGTAGGCAGTCTCCGAGCGATTTACTGGCGTTGAGTTTTCTCGCTGGAGACTGCGCAGCCGGACGTCAGTGTAGCACAGCAGCTGACATGGTTCACAGGATTTAGACGCGTTCGCTTCGTCGTAGCGGCACGTGAAGTCTGAAACACAAGGTCGCAATGATGTATCAAAGCTGCATTAAAACGGAGCTTAGTAATGCCGATCGATGAAAAGTATCGCGGCTAACCGCGGAACAACTTAAGCGAATTAACCTACAAAAACGCTATTGATGCCAATGGTCTGGCGCTTTTTGAGAATCAGGATAATTTCTACCTGAACTCAGGCACCGGTATTTCACTAATGGTAATAGTAATGCAAAAATATTTTCCTCAATTTTTATGAAAAACATTGTGGTAACTACCTTTTTACCGGCCTTTTGATACACCCTGAAATAAAAATTCTAACAGCATTACTCGCCCCTAACAAGAAAAACGCACACTAACTTATCTGACTGCTATAAGAGGAGAAAGTAGTTTCACCAAGCGCGCACAAAACGATACTTGCTGCGTGTCAATTTTTTCGCCATTTACAGCCATCGCTAGAATTTGAGAGTTTCCAGGGCCTGGTCATCCTCTAACTGCGGGAGGCTGTTCATTGATGGCAACATCTTCAGAAAGCCCACGAAATGCGAAAGCAAATGTGAAAGAAACATTAACCAGATGGCATGCTCATACGCTTGAAAGAACTTCAGCGTGCGCCACTAGATCATGCTAACTTAGCGCGTTGTAATGTAATGCCAAGTACACCTTGTGGGTTGAGTAAAATTCATACTTTTGTGCTCTGCACATGCTGCATTATTATTGCCGATGAAGAATATGTACATTCAAACGCACAAAGATTGCGCCGCGCTAAACGCACGAGCAAGAGCGTCGTAAAAGGGGGAAAAGACAGAGAGAAAAAAAACTACAGCAAAAGAAAAAAAAAGATCAACTAAAAGTGACACCATGTGAATGTGAAACGAACAAACAAATAAAAAGGAGCGCATGACCGTTGCGCCACGTGACCGTCTTTACCACATACTTCTTTTATTAATTAGTATGTTCATGAGATACGCAAACATGGTCGTACGCATTATTTTTGTTATGCACGCCACTCGTTCACAATTGTTGAAACTGACAGTGAAAAAAAGCTCTAAAAACTTTTTGAGAATCAGATTCCCAAATTCACTTATTCTGGTGATTACTCTTGATATGTTTTTCAAATATTGACGCCAAATGTGCTACAGAGGTGACTCGTGTATGAGATACGCAAAAGGCCTTTTTTGAAATGGCAATGGTAGTTGAGGTATTGAATTGGGGTGCGCGAATAAGAAAATTCTAAAATGAAATCGAATACAAATATAATAGTGATGAGACTGAATCGATTCCGAGCAGAAATTGAATACTTTTCGAATAGTTTTGCAATAGCAAGGGAGCAATTTTCAAAGCAGCCCGAGACTGGTAGTGTAACAATTTTCAAGAGAGGCCAAGAATCCTATAACAATTTATTTCAAACAAAAAAACACGCACAATTTCAACAATGAAACATTCTCATTACTTCTGACCGACAAATGGTGTACCAGAAATATTTAAACTGAAGCAAGGTCACTCATGGCAGTAACTAGAGTCTTCTCAATATTTTGTAGCTGCATGCTGAAATACACCAGTGACTACAATATTCGAGGTTATACTTGTCAAGAGCTTATCATTGAGTCTGATCTTTACGTAACAAAAGTAGCCACAGTTCTGCCGCAAAAGATAAGCAATGAATGCAATATCAACCATTTTGATGGTTTCGAAACAAAACGGTAGGCAGATGAAACGTGCAGCACATAGCTGAAGCACAAAAGGACGCAAAACAAAGAACACACACAAGATGAACGCGAACTAAATACGTTCACAGGTCGACATTTAACGCGCTGATCAATCAAGAAGTACGCAAGAAACGTACACATAGGTATAAAGAAAGTGAGCGCGAATTAACAAGCGTAACAGTTGTTACGCCACTGTTTTACCAGCGCGCTCATTTCGCGAACCGGGCCCATGCAGAGAGCCTTTGTGCGCTCTGTCTCTTTGTACATATTGAATTCCACTTTACATGAGCATCGGAGTGCGTGGCTGTCGACACTGTTGTTGGCCGCGGCTTCTACCTCACGTTGGTCACAAAGTTCAGTTCACGCTCAAAGTTTAGCACAAGGATCTAGTACTCAGTATGATCATGTTCCGTATCGTTACGGCACCCGTATTTACATATTTATGCAGAAAATGGTAGTCGGAACGGCCAGCTGCATGGTCAAGAGAAGTGTAATCCCATCTGTTCGTCATGTGCTCCCTTCACAAGATAAGCGCACGCGTACATAGGTGAGTATACGTCTCGCTGGCAAAGTAGACGTTTACGAGTGGTGCAACGAGCGCGCCCTTCGCACCATCTTGCTGCTAATGCAGAGAACACGCTATTGCCACCATGGCTGCCGAGAAGATCGGGTGGCGCCACCAGGCGGGAGGCCTCGATGACGTCATAGCACGCACTCTTCGATGCTCGCCGCGGCGCGCCTACGTAACATGCGCTCACTTCGTACTCTATTCCCCCCACAGGGGTGTCTGTGAGGTCAGGCGTTTGGTGCGTAGTCTCACCACGAACCCCAGCCTACGGGGGAGTTTAGACTGGCTCCCACGCCTAGCCGTGCGTTGCTGAGCCGTGTCCGGGAAAAAGAGAATCCTGGGGTTGAGACAATGCCGGGTGATTGAATGAGGCCCCCCGGTGGAGGCAACACAAGCATTTGGCCTCGGCTTCACGTAGACGGCCCGCCTGGGCTGACCCGTCCAGGAGAAATCAGTAGTAGCTTCTTCCTACTTCTCTCTTCATACGTCTTCGCCTTTCTCACTTCTTTTTTATTTTTCCTGTCCACTTCTTCCTTCTGTTTCCTTTCAATTTTTCTGGCGGCAAGAGTTAACCCTGTGCAAATAGCTTACCTTGGTCTAGGTGCATCGGGTTATGGCAGTGTTGTATGGCTCACGTCTGCAGGCTTTCATCATCCGCAAACTTACAGCATCCCCTCGTTGGTTTCCGTGGTGGGTGGCCGCCAACGCTGCGGAACCACATACAATTAGCATGCATAAAGCATTCGCTTTCCGGATTGATTGTGCCTCCTCAAAGCGGGTACGTACCGAAGACTGAAACTTTTGGAACCGGCTAAAACAAATATTCTCTCACTTCCATGTTATACACTTGAAGAAAAGCCATAAGCAAGCCAGAACTATGTCACCTTTCGTAGTTGCTTGGTGTTTAACAAACAATCTTAGTGCCGGGCACAAGGTTATCAAAATGGCCAGCGGAGATCTGCTTCTTTAGATACGAGATGAAGGTCTATTCGAAAAGCTTCACTCTTACAAATTTTGGCGATACACCAATTAGTATTACACCGCACATTTCTATAATGCAGCTCAAGGGGTAGTATCGGACAGAGATTTGCTTAACATGACCGAAGCTGACCTTCTGAAAGGACGGAAGAGCCAGAGCGTAACCAATGTGTAATGAATTAGGATAAGAAAAGAAAATGAAGAAACGCCAAGTAAACACTTATATTGACCTTTGCTTTGAGCGATCTGCCGGAAATCGTTCAAGCGGGGTATACACAGATCTCTTTAAGGCCATATATTCTCAATCCCCGCTATTGCTTCCACTCTCAGAGATATGGCTAGGGCTCACAAAGCTGTCGTGGTCGGCAAGCTTGTGCTTTATGTGCTGTTTTGGGCCACTCGTCCGAGAAATAGAAAACCGGCACACTGTAGAACTTTAGTGGAATTAATGCCGCATTCTCATGGTCCTCACACCAAAGGTGAAAAATATGACATTTAAAGAAGCAAGAATAAGAGTCTCGCAATTTTATGGCCCCACATATTCTGATACGGCGCATCAGAGGGCAGCGTCGCAAGAGCCCTCACCACTCCTTGAGCCTTCGCAGAGCGAGCCGTCGGATGTGGTGCCTGTCCCGAAGGCGGCCGTAGCAGAGTCTACTCCGCCGTCTAGCGAACTAAGACCGGATACTTCAAGATCGTCAGGTCTCAAGGCATCACCTTACCAGGCGAGGCCTAAACTTCGGACAACCAGCTCGCATGTACGGATCCAGTGCTTCCGAGGAGGCAATGGATACGCCTGCAATGGATACCCCTGCTGCCGAAAGAAAGGCACGGCTCTTCGGTGCACGCCAGAGAACGAAAAAGCTAAAAATACGGCCTGATGACAGCCCTGTTACTTCAGTACAAACTTTCAAATTAAACAAGCCCCTCTCTGAACGTAGACAACTTTACGTTTACCACGAATACTCAGATTGTACATTGTAACGTCAGGGGCCTTCTCAGGCACCCAGACGACGTTCATGAACTTTTGCACAGTTACTTATCAAAAGTGCTGTGTGTACAAGAAACGCACCTAAAATTTCAACACAATACCTTTTACGCAGTTAAATTATTTTCTGCAAAAACCGCGATCATTCTCTGGCATCATTTGAAGGTGTAGCTGTTATAATTAACTAAGCGATAGCATGGAAACATTTAAAGCTCCAAGCTTCTCTTAAAGCAGTGACTGGTCAAGTGATACTTGAAAAAAATTGGTTACCATTTTCCCTGTAAACATACTTCTACATGTCGAAATGCACAAACATGAATTCCAGTCCTTAATATTTGAAGTTCCGAAATCCTATCTTCTCCTAAGGGACTTCAATGCACGTAGTAGTCTATAGGAAAACTCTCGTTGTGGTACGCGAAGACACCTAATCGAACAGTTTTTTCTCTCTTCCAGCGCTTGTCTTCTGAATCGGAATGAGCTTACATACTACAGCCTCGCTAACAGTACCTACTCTTCCATAGGCGTAATCATTGCATTTGCGGTGCTCCTACCCCGACTTCAATAGAAAACTATTATAATCTTTAAGGAAGTGACCATTTCTCGGCAGCTTTGAGTACACCAACATCATAGAAATGAGCTTCAAAAGTACCTAAATGGCTTACCGAAAAAGCTGATTGGGAACAGTTTCGAAAGGTACTCTCATAAGCTGGACTGACATGTGTGCGTTAAGCATAGAGGCTGCTATGGGCTGCTTCACTGCTTTTTCCATTGACGTAGCCACCAAATGTTCTTCTACAAACAAGTGAATTGTCTGGCAAACGATGTGTTTCTTGGTAGAACGACGAGTGTCGAAAAGCACGTAAAAATAAACCAAAGCGTGTGCATTGCTTCGGAAATCTTCGATGACTGAGAATCTGACAAATTATAAGAAATAAAAATACAAGGGCTGAAGAACGCGCAGACAAGGAAGAAGAAAAAGTTGGCAAACTTTTTATCTGAAATCACTTCGTATGCACATGAGGGTAAGGTCTGGAACAGGGCGAGAAGGGTGGAAGGAAAACGACCATACTCGCACACTCTGGTGGACACACAAGGCGACAGCTTAGAAGAGCAGGCAAACCACCTTGGAGCACATTTCGAGCAAGTTTACGGCTATTCACACTACTTTCAATAGTTCCATAGTTCAAAAAGATTGGAGAAGCCGAAAAGAGATAGAAAATGTGCAAAATACAAGGCATACAAACAATTCTTCTCCCTAGCTTAACTACGGGCATATCTAAATTGCTGCAGCTCTTCCACTCCGGTATCTGAGCGTGTAGTCTATGAAACGTTGAAGTACCTACCTCTCGAAACGCAAGAAAACCTTACTTTCCCTCTACAATGCCATCTTTATTTAATTTTATTTACAAAATGCTGCAGGCCCATTTAAGGGCCCCAGCAGGAAGGGCAAAGATCATAACATTGCACACAGGTGTCAAACAGCAAGAACAAAATAGATACAACAAATACAAAACATACAATAACATATGTCTTGGTTAAATAGAGCCGGTTAACGATTGAGGTAGGCAGTTCCAGTCGTTTATGGTTCGAGGAAAGAACGAGTATTTGAAAATATTTGTTCTGGCGAAATACGGTGTTAATGAATGAGTTTGTCGATGCCGGGTTTGTCTTGTCGTAAGCCGTTTCAGATACAAATCACGGTTTACTGACAGCTTGTTGTTATTTAACAGAAAAAAAGAAATTTGAGCCTGTGAGTTTTACGACGTTTTTCAAGTGTGGGTATACTGTTTTCTTTGATAAGGTTTGTGGGGGAATCAGTTCTTCGGTACTTGGAGTAAATAAAACGTATTGCTTTGCGTTGGATTAGTTCGAGATCCTCAATGTTTCTTTTTGTGTATGGGTCCCAGACAATTGAGGAATATTCCAATGAGGGGCGTATAACAGTCAATAAGTTAGTTTTTGTACAGTAGAAGAAGCATGCTTTAGTTTGTGTCTCAAAAGACCAAGTTTACGGAAAGACGACACGCAAATATTAGAGATGTGCTTATTCCAGCTGAGGTCGTTTGTTAGAGTGACACCAAGGTACTTATACTCAACAGCCTTAGCTGGTGTCTGGGTACCAAATTGATATGTAAATGATAAAGTTTTTTTTGTTGGTTACTCAATTAAAGACGGTTTTGTCTGTGTAACCTCATCTCCCACTGCTCGCACCATGCAAAGATATTTTGGAGGTTAGTGTTTAGCAAGACCTAGTCGTCATCATTTCATTAAACAGCACAAAATCATCAGCAAACAGTCTGATCTGAACCGGCGAGGAAACAGTATCAACAAAGTCATTATTATAAATTAAAAATAATAAAGGCCCAAGTACACTCCCTTGGGGAACCCCCGAAGTTACAGGGAGCGGGTCAGAGCAATTACCGGCAATGCTTTCAAACTGAACCTGGTCAGACAAATAGGAAGAAATCCAAAAAATTAAAAATTGGACAGGAAAGAGGCCCTTTTCCTTCCCATTTTGAAAGAAGGCAAGAATCCATCCTTTGTTACGAGTTACAGGCCCATCGCACTGATAAGCTGCCTATGCAAACTTTCTGAAAAGATTATAAGTCGCCGACTCATACACTTCCTTGAAACTAACAGCCTACATGATCTGTACCAGTGTGTATTTCAAGACGATCAATCCATCATTGACCACTTGGTACGTACCGAGGCACAGATCCGAGACGTCTTCCTCCGTAAGCAATCTTTCATATTGGTCTATCTCAATATGAAAAAAGCCTACCACACCACATGGCGCTTCGGGCTGTTGCGAGAACTCTCACACATAGGTGTCCGAGGTAATGTGCTCAGCATAATTCAAAGTTATTTGTCGAAACGCAGTTATCGTGTCCGAGTGGCGAATGTCGTGTCTCAAACTTTTGTCCAAGAGACGGGAGTGCCGCAAGGTGGTGTGCAGAGATGTACACTTTTTAATATAGAAATGAATACCTTGCATATCTGCATTCCACGTAATATGTTTCATTGTACATATGCCGACGACGTGTAGATTGGTTACAAATCATGCCGCCTTGCAATGTGCAAGTGGCAGGTCCACCTTGACTTGAACAAGGTAACCAAGTGGGCAGAGGAGAACGGGTTTACACTTAATCCAAAAAAGCACATGTGTTTTATTCACAAAAAACAGAGGCCTTCATCCTGATCCGGAAATAGACCTGCATGGTTGGAAGCTGCCAGTGAAATCCGAGAAGAAATTTCAGGCATTATTTAGGACAAGAAAATAACATTGATTCTATACAATAAACATCTAAAAAACAAGTGCCTGAAAGCAATAAATGTACTCAAGGTTTTATCGCAGACATCATGGGGCAGTAATACAATATGTCCGATGAATCTTCATAAAAGCCCTATAGGCGCGCGTCTAGATTATGGGGCGATAGTATATCAGGCAGCAGCCCCGAATGTCCTGCAAATACTTTACCCTGTTCACCATTTGGGCATCCGCCTTTTATCAGGTGCTTTTTGCACCAGCCCCGTAGAAAGTTTCTACGTTGAGTCAATTCAGTGGTCACTTCATCTGCAGAAAGCTTACATGTCCTTTGTATATTTCCTTTAAGTGAACGCAGACAAGAAGCACACCTCATACTCCACTATCAACGATTTGTCGAGCTTAACTCTGTTTGGAAACACGCCTTCGGTCAGAAAGACCTATTCAGTTCACCTGAAGGGCCTTGCTAACGCAATTCGTGTGTCACATAAACACAATTTAATGGCTCCTGCAGCATACCCGTGTCAGTAGCAGACCGGAAATCTCGATGTGTCTTTTCTCGAAGTTACAAAACATGCGCCGATTGCCCTTACCCACACTTACTTCCTCGAAATTCAACACAAGTACACACATCTTGAGTTCTTTACACATGCTTCTAACTCTTCTGTGTCCTACGTTGCTGTCGGCCCAACCTTTTTGGATGCTGGCATTCTACATCTTGATACAAGCATCTTCACAGTAGAACATTACGCGATACTTGTGGCCGTTAAACACATCAAACAATTACAACTACAAAGGACAGTAATGTACACGGACTGCCTCAGTGTTGTAAAAGCTCTGCAAACTCTACAAAAAAACCATCCTCGTGTCACTTTACTATTATGCACACTCTACACACTCAAACAACATATGGTAGTGTGGTGATTGCCAGGGTACCGTGAAATCTAAGGCTCTTTGGTTATCAATTGACTCTTGCGCCATTAAGCACCACACATCATCATCGTGCTCTATTCCGCTGTTTGCGTTCGCTTGTTTGCTTGTCTCAAATTTCAGATAAATGACAAATCGAAAATGTTTTTGGTATAAACAAAAAAAACTTACTTTTCCTTCTGCACAATCGCCAATGGCTCAATCACAGTGTAATATAAAAGAGATGATTAGGTCTATGCGGCGCTGCTAACTCCACTGATGTGCCCCGTTCCTGGTGACGGCAGCCGCATTCCAACGGGTGCGAAAAGTAAGATCAGGCTTCTGATTAGATACAGCAAACTTATTACTAAATAAACAGGTCGTGGGTTTGAGATGTAAGATACCATAATAACGTTATTATATTGAGTTATTCATTTGCACTTCCGTTTAGAGTTATGGAAGTTTCCCTTCCGCTAGGCTTATTTTTATAGGATGCATCCACGTATCCTCAAAAAACGCTTTCACTTGTCTGCCAAGCCCCACGCTCACGTGCGGTGTCGACTCTCACAAGATATCTCGAATGAAATTGCCCTAGATTATCACCACACCTGTTTTGTCTATTGTTCTCGTGTACTTGCTCCCCCATCACGTTGCTTAGTTTCATGTTTCGCTGGAAATAATTTTTGTGCTCCTTTTCGCTAACACTATTGAGTTTTGTGTTATGCATGAAAATTCTTCATCATTATTGTCCGATCCTGCCTTCATGCTGCATAGTAGCAACGGTGGTGACGCGTTCGTGAATTCATTTTTCGCGCAGGTAAGTACATGAAGGTCGACATGAGGTGTGAGAGCAGTCATCACCTCAACGAGATGAGGGATGTTTATTATTACTTGGGCCAGGTCGCTGAAGTCTCCGTCGATAGAGGTCATATCGACTTTCTGGCGTTTTTTTGGAGAGGGAGGGGGATCGTTGCTATCAGCAGTGCTCCCACGTGAAGTAAACATCACCCTTTCTCACACAGAGGTAGATCAGACTATTATTACACAAAAACCAGGGTATAAAACTTGATAATTCCTGCTGAATGTTGAAAACAAACCTGTACAAAATGATCTACGTAAACGTGCACATCTCAGCATTTCCGAAGTCAGTCTGTGTGCAGCAGCAATATTTAGTTTATTTACAGAATATGTTAAGTAACTGCTTGTCACAGACAGATTGAAGTAAAGTCTTCTGTTAGAGAAAGCCCAGTTCTGTCAAATTATTGAAATTATTCCCAGATGCAGGTGTAACTTGTACGATAAACCAGGGTGTGTTAGTTAACTGAAAACGTCGTAATTTCACTTGGAATGCTTTGGCACACATATGTTCTACCCGGAGTCTATTCTTAGTGGTAATCACATTACCACCTTTAAACTTATTTTCTTAGAACCCATTTCTTTGTGTATTCGATGTAAACAACAAGCGTCTTGCTGTTCTGCACCACCATTTTCACAGAAACTGTTCTGCTTCGACGGATGTCTACATAACCTAAGCTAACATACGAAAACTTTCTACAGCGGCTGCAGAACCTGCATTTTATAATAGGCAAAAATGCTGTAGGCCCGTGTGCTCAGATTTGGGTGCACGTTAAAAAACACCAGGTGGTCGAAATTTTCAGAGCTCTCTACTACGGCGTCTGTTATAGCCACATGGTAGTTTTCCAATCAAATCAAATCGAAGTTTATTTTTTGTTTTGTAGTACAAAGAAAAGACTGTAAAAAGTTGTTTTGAAACAGCTTGACTTTTTCACAGCCTCTTATGAAAAACAACAGAAAGAATGATTACGAAGAAAAATACGGGGCGGCTGCAGCATCGTGGTATGACATTGTAATATAGCACCCCAAATGTGCCAAAAACATGGAAGAAACTTGATAACACTAATGTCATG
The DNA here is from genome assembly GCA_013436015.1 of Rhipicephalus annulatus. NCBI lineage: Eukaryota > Metazoa > Arthropoda > Arachnida > Ixodida > Ixodidae > Rhipicephalus > Rhipicephalus annulatus. Next base: position 864,626 of record WOVY01000422.1, on the reverse strand, counting down.
AAGAAGTAAAATACAAAGCACATAATACGCTATATTCGAAAGAGATACATTTTAACAATATACAGCATATATATCATAATCCCAGGTGTACCTACATGCGATGAAAAAAAAGAAATGAGTGTATATGAAGTATGTTGTGACTGAAAGAAAAAGTATATAACTGAACGTGTGCTAGTTTTAATGATAAAATGTTACACATTTTCTGATGATTCCTAGATTTCCTGGTTAGAACAGTTCAATAAATAAAAATCTTTCACGTCACAGTGATTTAAGAGAGCTGGCAGAGTCTAAAATAAACGCTGTTTGCATGAATTTAATTGTGTTATATCAGCCTCCCATTTCCCTCTATGACGGGTGGGGTACATTGGATTCTTTGCACGCAGGTTGGCTAGAACTCTGATATTTTTATTTTCCGAAGAGTTTCCCGTCTGAGTTTTTGGCTCAATGCTCAACTATGTAGCTGGTGCACCTTAATTACTTGTTAACTACACAGTAAGGGTATAGTGAATGCTGCAAAATGAGCAATAAATATATGCCTAATATATTTTTCCTGAAGCAGGAATATTTTATCAACATTAGTAGCCATCCTCGTACCCCATACCTATTGACAATACTTTGAATGAGAATTAAAAACTGAATGATATAGCAAAAGCCTAATTTATTTTGGAAGCAAATACCGAATTCGACCCATTACACCTGTCACCTGAACTAAATATTGCAAGACATATTCCTTAGGATACTCCAAGGTGATGTTCTGGGAAAAAATTGTGCCAAGACATTTAAAATGGTTGTCTATCTCAATTTTACGAGTACACCGTACTATATCGAGATCTAATGAAAGTATTTTGTTCTTTGCTACAAAGATGGCGAATTTTGTTTTGTTTTGATCATTACGCGTAGCATTTCCTGCTGACTGTCTTTCTAGTGTTATTATTGTTTTGTTACAAGTTATTATGAGCTCATTAGTGTCATGCCCTGCAAATAATATACTTGTATCATCGGCATATAAGATATATTTGGCAACGTTGAAAATATTTAAGATAATGTCAAGATATATATTATTAACAGTGGTCCCAATGTACTGCCTTGCGGCAATCCACCTAGTACAGGCTGCATGGAAGAGAAAGAGTTGTTTACGGGTATGACTAGTCGTCTGCTAGATAGGTAAGAGTCAAAAAGCGATGAAGCCATGCCTCGAATACCATAGGAGTGTATCTTATTTAGCAATAATTATGGTTAACTAAAACAAAAGCATTGGAAAAATCAACAAAAACGCCAAGAACGTGTGCCTTTTAATCGAATTTTGTATGTATGTTCGCTTTTTGCTACATAAGTGCCAGCTCAGCAGATTTATTTCTTGTAAATCCATACGAAGCAGGTGTAAGTAAATTGTTCTTTTTATAAAACTTGAAATTCGAGTGTGTATAGGTTTTTCAAAGGCATCTGAGAACACAGAATAATTGATAAGTGCCTAAATAATTTCGATCACCTTTTTCATAAAGTACAGTCACTTTTGCCACTTGCATGATGACAGGAAGAACAAACTTCGTTAAGCATTAATTGAAAATATGTTCCAAAACAAGAGCGATAATATTACAGATTTCCTTAACAAGGCGTATTTGAATTCCATCGGCAACACAACCGGTACTCCTTTTTACACCTTTTATTGTTGGCGAGACTTTGTGGGCGTTGATAGAAGATAAGGACAACAGCTTAACATTTCGGTTTTTCACGTACTCGCAAGGATCATCCGCACTTCCAGTTTGTCATGTGAGGGAAAAATATATTAATTGCGCTCACCCTCAACATCTTTGCCGTTGATGTTCAACTCGGAAACAGGGGCAGTAGTGCGACCACGACGAAGGAGCGTGTTTATTCTAGCCCAACAAATTTCGTAGCAATTGCCAGGAACGTCAATATATGTAGCTTGATAGCGTGTTCTTCAGGACCGTAAATATCTTGCAAGTCTGTTGCGATAGCTTTTGAAGACCGCTAGGCCCTCCAGTAAACGTGTTCGCAGAAAGGTTTGGTTAAATTTATCTCTCCTTAAGACGATAGTCTTTCTTGTGGTACTTCGGGGAAAAACGTTTCGTCTGTCAGTATGTCTGTCTCTCTATACATTTGTCTATTTGTCCACTCTTAGTGGGACCGGGTACCCTAAAAGGCACAAGACTATACCCCAAACGGCCAACACCAGACGGCCAACCCCATCCGAAGCGCCCACCAATATTCCTCAAGTTTCAGCGTTCATGCTTGTGCGCTTGTCAATTCAAAAGCAATTCTTGCGCATATCGGGGGTATTATAATAACACGTCAATATTTGGTATGTGTTTATTCTAGAAAAGGCACCCATAAGTATTTCTAAAGACCATAGCAATTACCACGCTGCGCTGAAAATGCAACGTGATGCTAAAAAAGGTAAGTGTTTCCAACGCTTTGCTATGACTACATGGTAATGGCACCTGCCCGTGGCTTTGCGTTCTACACCCTATCGCCTCAGAGACAGACGTGCACGCCTTACTTCGTTTCCGAAGACAACTGCCAAAGAGCACTCGTGTCTAACGTGCCTCGATGCCCTCGTTCACGTTCACTGCACGGATAAAGACACTAACACAGCGCCTTTAGAATCCAGATCACCGATTTTCTCGCGCCAAAAATTAAACAAATGTTTTGTTCCCTCTCTCCAAACGCAAGAGTGTGTTTTTTTCTACAACATTTGCAAATAAACATGCAGATACGGGGCCAATCGTTTTAATTTGATCACGCAACTAGGGAGTCTTCTTAGATTTTTGATTTGATTGATATTTGGAGTTGAACGTCCCAAAACCACCATATGATTGTGAGAGACACCTTTGTGGAGGGCTCCAGAAATTTCGACCACCTGGGGTTATTTAACGTGCACCCAAATCTGACCACAAGGGCCTACAACACTTCAGCCTCCATCGAAAATGCAGCCACCGCCGCCGGGATTCAAACCCGCGACCTGCGGGTGAGCGGCCGAGTACCTTAGCCACTAGACCACCGTGATGGGGCTATCTTAGGTTTTAGTATTTTACGATATCATTTACGTTCTTTTAGTGAAAGATACATATAATTTGTTCGATTTCAAATTGCATGAAGTTTATCGTAAGCATCAATTGCATGTACAATATTTGTTATATCAGTCCAGTCTATCTGAGATGTTAAACCCCACATATCAATCAATAAGTCAATGAATGAATGAGTGAATAAATCAACGAATCAATCAAACGATCAAAACCGTACAGCTCATAGTATTTTCGAAAATGTTGTGAAACCTTTCACCTTGAAACATTGGCGTGACCCCACCGAGGTGGTCTAGTGTTTAAAGTTCTTGACTGCTGACCCACATGTCATAGAACCGAATCCAGATGGCGGCGGCTGCATTTTTGATGGAGGCGAAAATGCTGTAGGCCCCTGTCCTCAGGTTTCAGTGCACGATAAAGAAACTCAGGTGGTCGAAAATTCTGGAGCTCTGCACTATTGCGTCTCCCGTAGTAGTATGGTGGTTTTCGGACGTTAAACCCCATGAACAATCAGATACTTGCGTGACAATATTGAGTAGTGATCACCACCGTATAGCTAAAAAGTGGGTACACGACAGGCGCAGACGAAGGTGACCAATGGTGGCGGGGTATGTGAATCCTTGCCGTGACGTTATATCATCGCAACCATCTCGACGCTAGTGTTAGTTCTCGGGTCTAATTCCCCCGCGATCTGAGTACAGCCAGTGGTAAACGGTGTGGAGAACTAGCTCGCTCTTAGCATGCCGAAGGACGTGCATTGTTGTGCCCGAGCGGTTAAAGGGACATTAAGGGGAAACACAATTTTTCGTGTAATAGTAGAGTAAAATTACACAAGCCTGATTCACCAGTCTTACCACGAGACGACGTTGTTAAGCAAGAAAGCGCACAAAAAGAAAATGCAGTGGTGGCGGGGGGCGGGATCCACATTAGGATTTCGGCTGCAAATATTGTGAAAAAATATAATTTGAAGGCGTCTACTAGATCCACGTACCTTTGTATTGAGAATAAAATATATATTGTCAGCTGCGGATGACGTAAACCTTACCCACAAAGTTTTGAGGAAATTTCACCGAGCCAGTGGCGCGATAATACGAAAATTCCATTACAAAATTTTGGACGTCAGACGGGGGGATATCAGCGCTCTGTTTCTATTTGAAACTTCGATTTGTTCCACTGATACTAAAGTTCTAAACAAGTCCTACTGGATCCACGTACCTTTGTATTGAGAAAAATAAAATATATTGTCAGCTGCGGATGACATAAACCTTACCCACGAAGTTTTGAGGAAATTTCACCGAGCCAGTGGCGCGATAATATGAAAATTGCATTATAAAATTTTGGACGTCAGACGTGGTGATAGCAACAAGTTCTGAATCTAAACAAGTCCTTGCTTGTCCTTAGGGTCCCTATAATTCCACGAATCGTGGGGCGAGATGACGTTGGTATGATTCCTTGTGCAAAATAATTGCTATATCATTATCGTATTTATTTTTAGTATTATAATATTTGTGTTTGTTTTGTGTATGGGTCATTCCACGCCAACTGTTTGAACCAAGGCGCTCATCAGATATTCATTTTCCTCACAATGTTTGAGAGAATACACATAGATTTATTAGTTTTAAAGTATTTTCCCAGGATATATTGAGCGTCAAAAAACATTTACGCCCGTGACCACCATTTAAAACTCACTAAATGGTAGAATACCACGGACAAAAAATAATGCAATGTAAATAAATCATTTTTGTAGATTCTTTCAAAACTTGCCAATTTTTTGTTTTAGAGAAACGGACATGTTTATAAAACAGTCGTGATAGATTCAAAATTTTTCCTCTTTAGAGCATACAAAAAACTCAGAAAATTGCAGTGTTTTTGAGACTTTTTGTACAATACTTGATCGTCCATAGGATGCATAAACTACTTCTGTCAAGCTCTCCATCAAATTTACCATTTACAATTTTTTTGCCGGTGTGTGGCAGAGACACATTAAAATAAAATCCTGAACTTGGAGAAACCGCCACTTTGGTCAAAGTTAAGAGGTCTGTAGCACCTTAAGGTAATTCAAGAAAAATCAGAAGAAAAGCGCATAGAATGAAGAACCATAGAGACTTTGTTCACAGAAAGTATAATAGAAGTCTCGTTTGTTTTAGGGTACAAAAACGTTTTCAACGTTTAGTCCCACCATGTCATTGCTTTTCCATGGGGGGCAATGAGCGCCAACTGAATTCACAGCATAAAAAGAGCAGTACCGCACTTGCAACACATAGTTAAAAGTTATGCTTGTTGATGCTGTATTTTGTATACCAGATATTGATGTCATAAGACATTTTAATATACCAATGTGAAAAAACTGTGTCTCATATATATATACCTATGTATATATATAAGGAAAAGAAATATGTACGTAAGGGCTCGTTTTTTTGTGTTTAGACACAATATAATGAGATCTAACAGACAATAATGCCAAGAAAAGTATAGGAGAATTTATTAGACCAATCGTGATGTGAATTTGAAAATAAGAAAAGTGGGTAAAAAGATAACTTGTTGTGGGCAAGATCCGAGCCTGTGACCATCGAATAACGCATTCGATGCCCTATCACTACGCTACCACGACAGCTATCCCCCCAGCCACTTTATTGGGTAAATCTGTGAATTTTAAAGTGGGAGTGTCAGTCAGTGCCACCAGTAGCCATGGCGGCGAGTGTGGCACGCTCTTTTCATAAGCCTGTTTGGCGTCACGTAGCACGCGAACTTATTAGTACGAGCTAGCAGCTCACCAATATTCCCTCGTATACAACCGAAAGGCTCCAAGTATGCCAGTACGAGACCCTAATTAATGAATAAGAGAAACAAGTGTCTACTTAAAGGCTCGCTTTTTTGTGTTTAGACGCAATTTAATGAGATCTAACAGACAATAATTCCAAGAAAAGTATAGGGGAAGTTATTAAGCCAATTTTAATATGAATGTGAAGAAAGTAAAGTGGGTGAAAAGATGACTAGCCCTGGACAGGATCCGAACCTGCGACCTTCGAATAACAAGTTAGATGCTCTACCACTGAGGTACATTGACAGCTTTCCCCCCAATCACTTTAGTGGTTATCTCCGCGAATTGGAACGTGGGAGTGTCAGTAAGCGCCACTACTAGCCATGGCGGCGAGTGTGGCACGCTCTTTTCATGAGCCTGTTTAACGTCACGTAGCACGCGAACCTATTACGAGCTGGCAGCTCACCAATAGTCCCTCGTATACAACCGAAAGGCTCCAACTATGCCAGTACGAGACCTTCATTAATGAATAAAAAAACAAGTGTGTACTTAAGGACTCGCTTTTTCGTGTTTAGACACAATATAATGAGATCTAACAGACAATAATGGCAAGAAAAGTATAGGTGAATTTATTAGGCCAAGCGTAATATGAATTTGAAAAAAGAAGAAAAGTGGGAGAAAATATAACTTGGCGTGGGCAAGATCCAAACCTGCAACCTTCGAATAACGCATTCGATGCCCTATCACTGAGCTACCACGTAATGCATTCACGTTCTACGTGACGTCAAACAGGCTCATGAAAACAGTGTGCCGCACTTGCCGCTATGGCTAGTGTTGGCGCTCACTGACGCTCCCACGTTTCAATTCACAGAGATACGCAATAAAGTGGCTGGGGGGATAGCTGTCGTGGTCGTTCAGTGGTAGAGCCCCGCCGCGGTGGTCTAGTGGCTAAGGTACTCGGCTGCTGACCCGCAGGTCGCGGGTTCAAATCCCGGCTGCGGCGGCTGCAATTCCGATGGAGGCGGAAATGTTGTAGGCGCGTGTGCTCAGATTTGGGTGCACGTTAAAGAACCCCAGGTGGTCAAAATTTTCGGAGCCCTCCACTACGGCGTCTCTCATAATCATATGGTGGTTTTGGGACGTTAAACCCCACATATCAATCTATCAATCAGTGGTAGAGCATCAAACGCGTTATTCGAAGGTCGCAGCATCCGATCCAACCCACAGCAACTTATCTTTTAGAACTTCTAGATCACTCGATATATATATATATATATATATATATATATATATATATAATCTTGATTGATTTGCACGCTTTAACGTCCCAAAACCACTTATGATTATGAGAGACGCTGTAGTGGAGGATTCCAGAAGTTCTGACCACCTGCGGTTCTCAAAAATGCACCCATATCTGAGCACATAGGCCTAAAACATTTCGGCTTCCATCGGAAATGCATGCGCCGCAGCCGGCATTCGATCCCACGACTTGCGGGTCAGCAGCCGAGTACCTTCGCCACGGCGAGGGGTATTTACATATACACACACACACACACACACATATATCTATATATATATATATATATATATATATATATATAAGAGAAAGAAGTGTATACCAAAGGGCTCGTTTTTTCGTGTTTTAACACAATATAATTGAGATTTAACAGGCACCAATGCCAAGGAATGTACAGGGGAAGTTATTAGAACCAATGGAATGTAAATAAGAAAAAAGAAAAAGTGGATGAAAAAAGAACCAGCCGTGAGCAGGAATCGAACCTACGACCTTCAAATAACGCTTTCGCTGCTTGCTTTTATAGCATCGAACGCGTTATTCGAAGGTCTTAGGTTTGATTCCTGCTCACGGCTGGTTCTTTTTTCATCCACTTTTCTTTCTTCTTATTTACATTCCATTGGTTCTAATAACTTCCCCTGTACATTCCTTGGCATTACTGTCTGTTAGATCTCATATATATATATATATATATATATATATATATATATATATATAATGAAACAGCATGTTGAACAAGCAGGCATTGACTCGATCAACGAGAGATTTATTAAGCGCTAGGTCTAAATGAATGTAAGCCTGCAATCACAGAGCGCGTCTCCTTCTTCTTTCTCCACTCGGGCTCTCTCTGTGTCAACTGCCCTCGTTACAGTCACTTTCGGGGGCATGAGACAGCCATCCTGGTGACCTGAAGACAGGTGTACACTGAAGGGTCTTGGTACCACTTGAGCCGAGAGACATGTACGATTTCTTGTCTTCTGGTCTAGTGGCTAACGTACTCGGCTGCTGACCCTCAGGTCGCGGGATCAAATCCCGGCTGTGGCGGCTGCATTTCCGATGGAGGCGGAAATGTTGTAGGCCCGTGTACTCAGAATTGGGTGCACGTTAAAGAACCCCAGGTGGTCAAAATTTTCGGAGCCCTCCACTACGGCGTCTCTCATAATCAAGTAGTGGTTTTGGGACGTTAAACCCCACAAATCAATCATCATCAATTTCTTGTCTTCTACACGCTTGTCCGGAGAGGCGTCCGGTGATTCTACGAGAAAGTTGACAGGGGATGTTTGGCATACAACCCAATACGGACCATGGTAACTCGACGAATGCTTCTGAGATAGTTCCGAAGGAGTAGAAGGAATTCATAACCACATCAGCGAGTAAGGAGCAAAGCTCATAGTTGTGGTTGCTTCGTCGTGGCGATGTTTTAGACGCGTCTGCCCGTGTGACGTAAACGCGTGAGCAAGCTATTTTTTCGACATTTTTCGGCTTGTACTACTGCTTCCGAGACGCTTGTCAACTCTGAAGGATCCGGTCGATAAGGAAGAATATATAGTATTTATTGCTGATGAGGGCTCGCGTCCATAAAGAAGAAAGAGAGGCAAAAATCTCATGGTGCTTTGCGTTGCCGTGTTCTGGCATATGTCACGAAAGGCAGTATGCTCTCCCAATTTGACTAGTTGAATGAAGGGTACATGGCCAACGTATCACCAAGTGTACGATTACAACGTTCTGTCATCCCATTAGTTTGCGGGTGATAAGCCGTGGTAGTGCGTTGTACGATGCGACACTCGTTCAGCAACGCTTTAATGTCGTCAAAAATAAGAACGCGGCCGAAGTCGCTTAGTAACTGCCGAGGTGCTCCATGCCCTAAAACCTGGTTTTCCAGTAGCAAAGATGCAACGTCTTTTGCGATCGCAAATGGAAACGCAGCTGTTTCTGTGTACCTCGTAAGGTGGTCGATAGCGACAATGACCCAGCAGTTGCTACTCGAAGTATAGGAAAGTGGACCGTAAAGGTCAATTCCGACACGATCGAAAGCTCGTGTTGGACACGGTAACGACTGCAAAGGACCTGTGGTATGCTGAGCGGCCATCTTGCGTCACTGAAATGTAGGGTAAGACCGTACGTAACGGCAAACGGAATGGCACATACCGCGCCAGTTATACCGCAGCTGCAAGTGAAGGTATGTTTTTAACACACTGGCGTGGTCCCACTGCGGATCATCGTTGAATGTGGCACAGATGTCAGAGCGGAGATGTCGGGGAATGACGAGCAACTTCTTATGGCCGACCAAGCTGTGCACTCTGAACCCGGTTGCAGATAGGTTCCAGCTAGTAAGCGGAACTTTTTTTGTCAAAATAACGGTCCGAGTATGAGGAACAGTGTTCCACTCATTGGTCACTGTGTTGTGTACGTTGCAGTGTTCCACTTATTTGGTACCTAGGGAATTCATTCATCCTAGGGCATTTATGCACACCATGTATAGCGTCACCCATATTTCTGGCATAAGTAAACAGGTATGATAGTTAAATGAGGCAAGTAAGCATTCAATTTTCTCATATATTTGCTGTATACTTGAACGGACGAATCGGGGGTCATTTCTAAGCATGATAGGATAACATTGAAAAAAAAAGTTACTTTCCTGAACTCCTGCGCAGGTATGTTATCGTGGAACACGGTGGTATTTATGCTCCTTCAAAACATATCTGCTCATGTTTTTAAAATATTGTACTGAATAATAACAACGCAGTTGTGGGGGTATACGACAAAAGGGTTAAGAAATTTAATGTTGAGTTGTCCCCCTGAAGTGTTATATCGGCTTAGTTATATGCCAAGTATTGGTTACGGTGACCAAATTAGGTATACAAGCATACGTCGAGATAACTAAAACTTCATCCAGTCATATATTTATTGAATTTTAAAAGGTAATTTACATTATTTAAAGGAATCTGAAAACAACCGTGCTGTCAAACAGGGCCAAATAGCACCAATCAATAACCCGCAAAATAGTGAAAATGACCGTAGTAAAGCTACAGCTTTTGAATTAGCCTGTTCGTACTTAGAATTTGGTTTAGATACTTACCACATTATCCTACATTATACAAATCCTCAACCATACAAAGTAAGTGTGAAGATACAACTGCTACAGCTGTTGCTATGGCTTTGTGTGTGCATGATCTGAAGGCAATATGCTACTGACAAAAAAACAATATTGCTCAGAAAGTCGCCTGCCATTTTGGCTGGCAGTAAAACAAACAAAAATATTTTCAGCAATTCAATTTACATAACACGTTCTCGCACATGGTTACGTGAAAACAAGTACAGTGTATGCAGATAATACAAGGAAATCCCAAACAACACAGAAAGAACAAGCCATAGTGTATAGCGATATGGAATAAATTTTGTGTACCAACAACATCAATACATTAGTAATAAACTGAAGATTCAGAAAAAGTAACGAGTAGAACAGGTATTTACACGCAGTATTACGTTTGACCAGTTATTAATCTCGCACACGTGCGAAGTGTGAATGTTTAATTCTGAAAAACATGTACAAAAAAGAGAAACTGTCGCTTGACGTAAGCTTTTCGTCAAGATGATACTAATGGTACAGTTGTACTATTAGTGATGCCGCTTGGATGCTATTTTTTGACATACTTAGCGAAACTACAGAATTAGTATCACGAAACGTCAGTGCTTACATAGCTACCTGACCTCTGGAGCTCACTGTAGTAGTAGTTGGTTGTGTTGCCGGAGCTTAGGTCGAGAAATGTGTTCCTATGGGGTTCACTTGGCGTTTGTGGAGCCTTCACTACAGCCCTTTGACGCCGGAAGACTTGTTTTCAGGGGTGACATCCAATTCTGGTAATTCTGGACAGCATTTTATATCTTCGAAAACTGGGAAAAAACGTTTCAATAATTTGGTGTTCAAACAGCAAAGCAAGATTGACCACACCTCAAAATATGGTAATTTAATTCTAAAATGCACTTACTCATACAAGTTTTCAAGGAAGTGCTTAAAACATTTCAATAACCTTTGTGGCAGTTTTGGTGCCTTTGCAGCTTCCATCGCTGGAACGTAACTTAGCCCATATTATATATTTAAATACACATGCAGAATAAAATATTCCGTACCCCCTACACTCGCGTGCCACACACACACACACACACACACACACACTTACACACACACACGCGACTCACAGGCCCTCCACTCCCACCCACGCACACACACACATGATGGCACACACAAACGCGCACACGCATGCATGTACACGCAGACACGCACACTCAAATTGATGTGAAGCTATACAATATTTTCGAAGTAGAAAATAAATGGGAAGCAAGCCATTCCTCTTACCTTATAAATATAAATGTGGAACTTTGTCGACATGCGTGGAGAAATGGACAGTAAACAGGCTTTTTTCTATGGTAAGATCACGCTGCGGGCCATTATCAAGGTGTGTAATAACAAGTGAATTGTCAATCTCAAAGCCAGTCCATGGAAAAAAAATTAGAAATCTAGTTGGTACCATCACTGCTTGTTCATTATTACGTTAACTATACAGAAGCAGGACATATTCGCACAAGAATGCTCAGTACTTGAAATATAATATCTAATGGTGTCGAAAGTAGCGCAATATAAAAGTGATTTGCAAGATAAGTCAGTGCGAACGTTTTTTGAAGAATTTACATTACACGACACGGCAGTACGCACAACAAAGATACTCCATAACGCACCAAACACCACTTTGAACACCACCCTGTTCTGATAGACGTTTATATGAAAACATGAGATGACACCACTTTGAACGCCACCTTGTTGCCACAGACGCAAAAATACGGAAACATAAGGTGACTTTGCGTGGTTCAAACTGCAAATTAGTGCGTCGTACACTAGAAAGGCTGTTGAAGCGAGCCAACCGTGCAAACAAGGCTTTTGAAAGGTCATCGTGAATTGTCCTAATAAACTCACGCGGGCCATACGAGCAAGCGAGCATTATTAATCCCACTAAAGTCAGTGTTTTACACAAAAAAGCTCAATGAATCAAGCCTACAGTTAACCACATCAAAGTAGTACAGTGCCATTTTTGTTGCGAGCATTTCATCACGTTTATGATTTCTTGGCAGCACAGCTCTACCGCGCACGCTAACTATGCTGCTGGCAGACGCCTACTTATTCATCTGGCTTGCTCATGCACGCCCGAACTCTCTTCGTTTCGTTGTGGTCGCATAAACGTTCACGCTAAACAACAACGTCAGAACTCAAAGCAAGCAATAAAATGGCACAACGACTGCCTCAACCATATAATGCATAGGCAGTATAAACGCTCGTCACTCACCTCTAGGAAGCGTCCGCAGAATCAATAACCCAAGGCTTCAAAAGCAAACCTTTTAACGATGGTCCCGGAGCCTCCATAACCATCTAGAAACACGAACAAAGCTTCGGAAAAGCACGCCGGTTCATGAGCAAACAAAAGGGCGCACGCTGCCTCTTAGCCAATGCAGCACTTGTCAAATCCGTAACCACCGCAACGCTCGCCAATGAAGAGAGTGTGATGCGAGGGCACCGACGCGCTTTCTTCAGCTTGCAGGAAGATCCACTGCCGAGAGACGCGAACGTTCTGCAGTCGTTATTTCGCGAACGCTAGCCCCATGTTTAGCGTGCTTTCTTCCGTTGCACATTTGAAAATCAAAGAGATTCATGGGAAGGACCTCTTTTTGGACGCACAGCTGTAAAAACTGGTTCTTTATGCTGTCTGGAACATGCGATGCAGATACGGAATCGCTTTGCCGCCGTAAGTGGAACAACGATTCAAGCACGCCACTTGGTAGCTGTAAAAAATCGCAGGCCTTGATGACATAAGTCGAGTTCCACTGAAAAAAAAACTGAAGGAAAAAACAGCTGCTGTACCAGATAACCCTCACCAAACCTCTCTGATCCACATAACAGCTTCGTCTTTTCCGGTTAACGACTGCTTTATCTCGAACCTATGTGTAACATGATTAAGAGCGTAGTTTCGGCGCTAACGCAGGTTATCCCGAATAGCAAAGTGTTGTGCGTGGCGGCAGAGCGTCCTGGAAACTGGAGCGGGCATGTGGCTTATTATAAAGTCGAAAAGGGAAGAAATCTAAGCGTTTTTACGTTGCTCTGAAGGAATGTCAGAAATCCTGATGGCCAAGGCAGTTCTGGCGGAGATAGAAGAGCAGAGAGGATTTGAAGCAACAGTGAGCGTGACAAGACATGCTTCCGGCCAGAATGGTAGATACCACGGATGTTGATTTCCTGTTACTCCAATGCCCAATACGTGAGCTGACCATTAGGATTTTCAGTGAAAATAACCAGCAAAATGCATGGTGGTCTGTCACAATATCAAATGGACGTCCATATAAATAATGCCAAAATTTGCTGATTGCCGAAATAGTGGCAAGCCACTTCTTTTCAGTGACACTGTAATTCTTTTCTGCTTTGGTGTGGCTGGCCTAGGTAACGACGTACTCGACAAAGCTATCCTTGCGTTGGGCCAGTATGGCCCCTAGCGAGACACCACTAGCGTCATTATGAAGCTCTGTTGGTGCAGACGGATCAAAAGGTCGGTGTATGGGAGGCGTAGTGAGAAGCCGTCAGAGTTCCCAAAATTATTCATCACACGCCTGTGACCACGCTGGCAAATCAGAACTTCCAACAAAAAGATTGATCAGGGGGGCGATAATGGAGGCTAATGAAGTTTGAGAGATCCTTGATTGTGGTTGGTTTTGGAAACGCCGCAACTGCACTAAGTCTTGTAGGGTTCGGAAGAATGCCGTCCTTATAAACCACGTGGCCGAGTATTACAAGCTTGTGAGCGCTGAAGTGGCGCTTCTTCACCGCAGAAAGGCACCTAAGAACTTTCTCCAGGCAACTGAGGTGGATCGCCAAGTCGCTTGAAAATACCACAATATCGTCCAAATCCCAGAGGCTTGTTTAATATTTCAGACTTCACATAATACTATACATCATTCTTTCGAAAGTGGCAGGAGCATCGCAAAGGTCAATAGGTGTGACGGTGAATTCCATAGTCCACCCGTTGTTACAAAAGCTGTATTCTGGCAGGCATCCTCTGCCATGGGCACCTGCCAGTAGCTGGAACGTAAATTTAACAAAAAAAACAAAAACTCTGCTCGTTGTAGGCAGTGCAAAGCAGCATCGATGCGAGGCAGAGGGTACAGGTTTTTGTGCGTTATATTGTGGAGTTGGTGGTAGCCAACAAAAAACCGTATGGATCCGTCTTTTTTGACGAGAACTACCGGTGAAGCCCAGGGACTGTTGGAAGGCTCAATGATGCTACGTTTGAAAATGTCCACTTGTTCATCGATCACATGGCGTTCAGCAGATGACGGACGCTATATTAGCGGGGCTTATTGACTGGTGTAAATACTGTGAACGTCCATGGAGGTTCGGCCTAAGCCTGACTGATAATGATCGAATGAAGAGCGAGAACGGAGTCGAAAATTTATGATCTCTTGGCGCTGAGTTGGTGCGAGCTCGGAGTCGATGGCATCCGAGAAGACGTCCAGAACATCATTAGGCGCGTTGGTAGGGCTGACAGCAAAAATCGGCAGTGAAACCGTAGAATCGCCTGTACTAGCTGAAGGAACGCATTTGTAAACTTCGTAGTTTATCAGGCATTCCGCAATGTAGTGTGGGTGACGGGCTTTCCAAAGGATTGCACGCGCAAATGGTAGCGTGGCCGTTGCGAAAAGTGACGATGGCCAACGGAAGCATAAAATTTCGATGGCACGCAGAAGTGACCGGTGGCATCAACAAAACAGGCAACTTCGGAAGTGCTGCACATGACGTGGGTGCAAGAACAACACAGAAAGGCGCAATATCAACGTCAGAAGCAGCAAACACCCTCCCTACACGAAGCGCCATCATCGGAGTCTTAGCACGGCACAGATAACACGAGTTCGGAAAGAGCACAGTAGACCAAAGCAGAACTTGACGAAAGAAAGTCCTGCCCAAATATAACGTTACGCGAAGAACAGAATAAATCTACGAATGCGACAGCGTACAGCGCACCGCAAATGATGACTCGCGCAGTGCACAAAGCTGAAGGCTGAACATGGTAGGACGTAGCCGCCTGCAAAAATAGGTCGGTAAGTTGAGTGGTCACGTTCTCCAAATTTGGCAGAGTTTCCCGATAATTACAGATTCGACCACTCCAGTGGGAACAAGTCCGTGTACATTAATGCCATCTATATATAGATTGATTTCGTTCGAAGGACCGGCGTTAAGCCTTGAAATTTTCGCCGCCAACGCAATTCTTGCCTCCAGAACTGTGACCGTCAGTATTCCCTTAGCGGTGGGCTGTAGTGACGTAAAATTGGAGGAATTGATCCGCGACGAAAAGAAGGCGAAAAGCTTGAGCCGTTTGGTTGGTGGCTGGGACGTACATCTGGAGGTTATCGACAGGAAAGAGATATTGTGCCTAAGTAGGCATGGAGTGTGAGGCCCTTGAAACGACACAAGGAGGGAAGCTGCGACAGCGGCAGTGAGGAGTTATGTCGCCTGGGATGCCACATGAAAAACATGTTGGCCGATGATCCGGTGTGCGCCATTGGCTGACGGCGGGGGCATGGTTTGCTGAATAAGGTACCGAAACAGCTGTGCAGGGGCGACGTCATATAAACGTTCCGAGTTGTTTTGTATACAGCCGGTGACAGAACGGTTAAGGTCCGGGCAGGTGGCGTCGAAGAATAAACGTTGCAAGTTGGTTCGTAGCTAGCCGGAGACAATGAAGCACGTGGCCGAGCAACAGTGGCTGCATACGTTAGTGGTGTGCTAAAAGATAGTGGAGTCTAAGCTCGCGGCAATGCTTCGGCAACTTGCGATTCAATGACCTGGTGAAGCGAAGGCAACAAGGGTTCCATCGACATGGTAGTTCATATGGCCACGCTCGAAATGGACAGCAAACAGACACGATTTGGACGCTAACAGTCTCGTGAAAAGGGACGCTGACCGAAGAGGAGGACGTGCTTTTGTTGATGTCTTTGCTCTTGGCTGCTGCATAAAAACACGCCGTCGGTTCTCGGACTCAACGTCTCTATGGTCTGCTACGATGAACTACGACAGAGATGATAGGCTGCAAGCCTGCCGATGCTCTACACTTCATCTGGGAGCCGTTCATAGAGTCCTGACAGGCAGTCACCTGTTACGACACCAGTGCATTGCTTCAGTCGGCGGTTGCTAGGACTCTCTCCTGAGCTTACCTCTTTGGACGAACATTCTACCAGGCAATTCGTACCTTTTCCAATAGCCTCCGCCAGCCAGCCACAGGTGCTCCAAAGGGTACAAGGCAGCCCCGTTTTAAGTCCGGCCCAGGTAACAATTTTTCAGCCACTTATACCTTATCGCTTCAGTGGTGTCCCATATGAAGATGTTAAAGATTAGCTTAGGCATTACGAACGCGTTGCCCGACATCAACCAGTGGAATGCCCAACAGAAGCTAGCCCACACATACTTCACTCTCGATGACACCGCTTACACGTGGCTTGAGAATTGAGAAGGTCGTATGTCGATATGGGATGAGTTTTGTCAGCAGCTTACTGACACCTTTGCTAGCGTCGACCATCGAGAGCAGGCACAGCAGTTGTAGAGTCAAGACTTCAAAAACATAATGAAGCTGTGGCAATGTTTGCTGAAGACATGACGAACCTGTGTCGTCGGGCTGATCCAAATATGTCCGAAGAAAAGAATTTGCACTACTTTATGCACGGCGTGAAAGAACAACTGTTCGCCGGACTTGTGCGCAACGCCCCGAGTACCGTGGCCGATTTTATACAAGAAGCCACTGCCATTGAGCGCACTCTGCACCAAAGATCGAGGCTGTAGGATTCTTCGTCTACTACCACCCAATCAATGCCGCTTCGGTGACTGGACAATCAGGGCCTCCTACGTAACCTTATCAGAGGTATTGTTCGAGAAGAACTTCAGGAGCTTTGGACTCCGCCAGTAGATACACCACTGACGACCGCTGCCGCATTCGTTCGTGGCAAATTTAGACACGCTTTCTGAGCAGCTGATTTCGGTCATGAGCAGCTTCAAATAAGTTACGCCCACGCTGTCGGCCGTCCATCATCCGTCCCGCTTATCACATAACACTATCAGCCACCTACAGCCACACTTTCGTCACAACTTTTGCAGGAGGCTTTCAGACGTTGGCCCATGACTCCGATGTCTTCATGCCAACAGCCATCATTTCCCGTGCCTAACTCACCACTACTGGAGGATATGGGACGCCCACAATTTCGAAGAATGGACGCTTGGCGCACTGTCAATCGGCGCCCCCTCTGTCTGAACTTTGATGGTGCCGTCCATATAGCTCGCTATTGCTGGTATTTCAACGCATCACTTCACCCGTCTCGGCCAGGGTACGACGGTCGCCGTGCCAGCGCTGACTACGTTGTTCGCCATGACGACCCTGGTTTTTGATGACCTCCAACGACGTGTTCTCCCTATCACGTGTCGTTTCCCGATCGCCAGCCCAACTCCACCCACCGGTCACGCTCTCCATCCCCTGCACAAATATCGTCGCCGAATCGACGTACTTTTGCTGACTTTCGGGGAACAAGGTCGCCCAGCCCATACTATAGAAACTAAAGGCGGCAACCTCTTGGTGTAAGGTCGCAGCTCGATCACAAGACGATAAAAAGTCCCCAGTACTGCCTCTACAAAACGACGCGACACCGATGAATATTAACAGCGACAAAATGGTGAGCGCCGACCTAAACGTACTTATTGATGGAGAGCAAGGGACGGCCTTAGTCGATACGGCCGCTGATTTTTCCATAATAATTCACAAGTTGGCTAATTGTCTTAGAAAAGTAAAAACGCCGGGGACAGGACCACATATAAGAACACGGGTGGTCAATTGCTGCTCCCTAGGAACGATGCACAACAAGAATCAGAGTAGGAGATTCTTTTTTCGTCGCGACTTTCATCGTTATCCTACAGTGCTGTGAAGATTTAATTGTAGGAATGGACTTCCTCAGGGAGCATGGCGCAGTAATCAACATTCCAACCAGCTCGGTTTCGTTTTACGGGAGTGCTCGTCTGACTGAGTCTTCATCACCAGAGCACAAATATTTTCGTCTCAAAGACCACAATATAGTTGCGGCGCCTTGATCATGTACCCTCGTTACAGTAGCATGTGACGTACCGTTCGACGATGAAGGGGTCACCGACCAACTAACCTCGCTGCTTTTCACTCACAGGAATTCAGTAGCACGAGGCATAGTGCATGTAACCGACGCCCGAACGAACTTGCTGTTGACCAATTTCACTTCCGAACGACGGCTCTTCCCAAAAGGCAAGCTCTGGCAAATTTCAACGAGATAGAAGATGTTCGTGACTGTTTTGCAGAACTCGAAGCAACGCCTACACAAGACCCACATGACCCAGCACCTAACCTTGACGTCCGCACAACTTTAACTCTTCATCAGCGGGAACGCCTAATTGTGCTGGTACCATAGTTCTACGACTGTTTTGTGTCGACCTAGAAAGTTAGCCGCACATTCTGGACGAAGCACTGAATAATCACAGACGACACGGTGAGACCAATACATCAAAAGCCGTACCATGTGACTTCAAAAGAACGAGAGGCGTTAAAACAGCAGGTAACACAAATGCTTGAACACGACGTGATTTAACCGTCAAAGAGCCCTTGGGCGTCGCCTGTTGTTATAGTGAAGAAGAAAGACAGCAGACTGTGTTTCTGTGTAGACTATCCAAAGCAAAATCAGGTGACAAAAAAGACGTGTACCCGCTTCCCCGCATATATGATTTGATCGACAGGCATTGAAATGCATGTTACTTCTCTTCCATGGACTTAAAGGGTGAATATTGGCAAATTGAAGTCGACCCGAGGGATCGTGGAAAAGCCGCTTTCGTGACGCCAGATGGACGGTACGAATTTAAAATCTTACCACTTGGCTTGTGCTCCGCGCCTTCTAGTTTCCAGCGTCTCATAGATACCATGCTCTTTGGGCTTAAATGAAGAAGCTGCTTAGCCCTCACGACGTCCTTAGTATACCTTGACGTCATCAATGTGTTTTCTGCAACGTTTGACGAACACCTTGAACAATTACATGTGGTCTTGCAGGCCATACGGCCCCAAAGTCTCATGCTCAAGCCCAAGAAGTGTCACTTCTGCTTTGAGGAACTGCAGTTTCTTGGCCATGTCGTCTGTTATGCAGGAGGTCGTCGAGATCCCGAGAAAGTTGCCGCTGCCGCACAGTTTCCACACTGTCAGATAAAAATGCAGTCAGGCGTTTTATGGGTCTCTGCGCATATTATAGGCGCTTTATTGCAGATTTTGTGTGAATTGCGTTGCCTTCAAGTTGACGCACGAGCGATGACCTTATAATTGTTTGGGGCGACGAACAGCAATCTGCTTTCAATGACTTGTGGCAATGTCTACACACGACCCCTGTGCTTGCCCATTTTGATGAGACAGTCCCTACAATGCTCCATACTGATGATAGTTATAACGCGAGAACAAAACGACCACACAGAGACAAATGGGACACGAAACACACGTGTCCTTCTTGTCTCTGTGTCGTCGTTTTGTTCTCGTGCTATAACTATCATCATGTCATACCAACTAGCCCAAGCTGCCACACTTTCATACAGACGCCAGCAATGTTGGCCTCGGAGCTGTGCTTGTGCAGTGCCAGGTCGACGAGGAAAAAGTGATCGCTTATGCAAGCACAACTGTGTCACGCACAGAAGCAAATTACAAGACAACTGAAAAAGAATGCCTCGCCGTAATGCGGGCAGTTATGAAATTTAGCCCATGCCTGTATGGCCGTCCATTCAAGGTTATCAGTGACTACCATTCGTTGTGTTGCTTCAAAAGTCTGAAAGATCCTTCCTGGCGATTGGCACGCGGGAGCCTTAGACTACAGGAACTTTATATGACGATGGTGCACAAGTCGGGAAAACGACACACAGACGCCGACTACTTGTCTCGATTACCTATAGAGTCGGCTGCTTCCCTTGATGAAGAGACACCATTCCTCAAAATCCTCGACACGTCAAACATCGCCAATCATCAGCATGACGATCTGGAGCTATTCGGTTTAAATAATTATTTAGAAGGACGTAGCCAGAACGCGCCCAAAGCCTTCGCAAGAGGACTTTCATATTTCTGTCTGCGAAACAATGTCCTAACAAAAAATAATGAAATAAACTTCTGGTCAGACGGGTCCAACTACCTGCTTGTCATCCCTAATGCTCTTTGTTCTCAGTTATTGCAAGCGTGGCACAACTAGGACACATACTGGCATTTAGGCCACATACGAACACTGGGCAGAGTTTGGGAGAGGAATTACTGGCCTAGACTCACTAATGCCATGAAACGTCATGTTCGGACCTGCCTCGATTGCCAGCGGTGGAAGTCACCTCCAGCAAAACCAGCTGGTTTATTACACCCAGTTGAGATCCCGCCAACGCGATTTGAGTAGGCCAGAATGAACGTTTTGGGTCCACTTCCTACTTCTAGAGCTGGTAACCACTGGGTTATTGTGGCAACCGACTACCTTACTCGCTACGCCGAGACCAAAGCCATCCAGGGAGGCACAGCAGAGAAAGTGGCCAGATTCTTCATAGAGCACATTGTGGTGAGACACACGGTGCGCCGTCGATTGTTATAACAGATCGCGCAACCGCATTCACAACCGTGCTTTTAGATCATGTGTAGGTGTTCTGCGGTACTATTCATCGTAAGTTCACAGCCTACCAACCACAAACCAACGGGTTGACCGAGTAGCTCAACAAAACTCTGGAAGACATGTTTCAATGTATGTGGACATTGAGCACAAACGTTGAGATCAGATTCTTCCTTACATACGTTTGCTTATAATACTGCTAAACAAGAAACCACACGAATGACCCCATTCAGCCTTGTTCACGGACGAGAAGTAAGGACAATGTTGTTCGCGATGCTGCAACACAAATGCGATCACAATGAAACGAGTGCCGACTCGTTCACTCAACGCGCAGAGGAATCCACGCAGCTCGCACATCTGCAAATATATCAGTAGCAAGAGTACGACGCAGGTCGCCATAACCTCCGTCGTACACTTGTAACGTATGAAACCGGGGATAGGGTATGGGTTTGGACGCCTGTACGCAGACGAGGACTATCCGAAAAGCTGGTCAGGAGATACTTCAGAGCTTATCGAGTGCTGCGATGACTAAGGGACGTTACCTTCGAGGTCGTCCCAGATAGCCCAAACTCTACAAGGCGTCGCCAGCACCAACATAAAGTTGTGCACGTAGTGCGCCAACGGTAGGTCAACGAGTGACTCTGCGAAGGACCGTCGCTTGTACATACAATGTGACTTAATGCGCGAATGACTGGCTCAGCTATAGCATCGACGTGATGCTCTTTTAAGGGGAGGCAAATGCCACGCCCTAAATGGACAATAAATAAAGACGATCTGCGTGCCAACAGTCTCGTGAAAAGGGATACTGACCGAAGAGGAGGACGTGCTAGTGTTGATGTCTTTGCTCTTGGCTGCTGCATAAAAACACGCCATTGGTTCTTGGACTCAACGTCTCAGTGGTCTGCTTACGGTGAACCGCGACAATATGAATACGGATAGCTGCCGGATGACCTACTCGCACATGAATTGCTTTATTATTGGCATCAAAGCAGAGTGGTCGGTGGTGTCATGGCGAGTGTCTAGGGATGAAAAGTATGCGGCTCCTTGAGCAGCGCAACGTGTGGAAGCGTGCTCCCTACGCGGCTCATCATAGCTCTGGCAGACCCGAATCACTTCAGTGACGGTCTGGGAACTGTTCGCAGTAAGTGCTGGAATGCGCCGTCGTTCATTCTTTTCAGGATGTGCTTGATCTTGCCTATCTCGTCCAGATTCAAGTTGACGAGCTTGCAGAGGAAGAGCACATCTTCGACGTAGCTTGTGAAAGTATAATCTGTTTTCTGTACTCTGCCACGCAAGCGCTTTTCAGCACGAAGCCGTTAGACAGCAGGATGGTCGAAGACTTCCGAGAGAGTTTTCGTCAATTCAGAGCAGGTACTGAAATCCCTTTCATGATTTCTGTACCATAGTTCCGCCACGTCATTCGAGTAAAAGTTCACATTTGTGAGCTTATCGGCTGCGTACGTCCTCACGAGTTGATACTAAGCAATCCAGTTGTCCCCTTTTTTGCCGCCTGTGTCACCATGTATAAGGGGAGAGGAGGGGTCGGGCTGCCGGAGAGTGTCAGGGCAGAAGGCAGGTACGGTTGCGAGATCTGGAGGGGCGCCCTAAGACGGCTTCGGATCAGTCATTGCAGAAGGTCGTAGGAGTGTCCAGCTGCGAAATTCCAGAGTGTAGGCCTCATGTATCCCAGCACATCGACCAGTTAAAACGGGGTGGGATGTTGAACAAGGAGGCGTTCACACGGTCAACGAGAGATTTATTTAGTGCAAGGTTTAACTGGATGGAAGCCTGCGATCACAGCGCGTCTCCTTCTTCTTTTGCAGTGAAAGCTGTTATGAGATCACTTTTCCGGTCACGCGCAGTTGCATGGTGCCCGCCGCCGCCGTTGTCCGTAACAACATCGCGCGAAATTAGAAAAAAAACTTGCACCAATGACACAGTGGGGCCTGAGCCCGGGTCCGCTGGGTAGCAGCCTGGTATTCTACCACCGAGTTACGCTGGTGCTTGTAACTTGTCATATTTGTCTTAGGCAGGCATGGCATAGCACCAATGGCTCAGTGAGGCTTGTACTCGGGTCAGCTGGGTGCCACGCCAGTTTTCAACTACTGAGCTACGTTGTTTTTTTCTTTATTGCCTTCTTGATTACAGGTCAATTTAATCTGACAATCGCACGTCACACGTGTCGGATGTGTGCTAACGCACCAAACAAAAATATTACAGTTTGAACGAAGTCGGTAGCCTTATACACATCTCGCACTTTGATAACAGCTTTCAAGAAACACTCATGAACGGATGAAACTCTTACATCACAGAGCCTGTACGATAGCATGCTACGCCAAACCGAAGGAAGACCAAGTAAGAAAATATTGATTTGATTGATTGAATGATATGTGGTGTATAACGTCTCAAAACCACAATTTTGATTATGAGAGACGTCGTAGTGGAGGGCTCCAGAAATTTTGACCACCTTGAGTTCTTGATGATATATGGAGTTTAACGTCCCTAAACCACCATAAGATAATGAGAGACGCTGTAGTGGAGAGCTCCAGAAATTTCGACCACCTGGATTTCTTTAACGTGCACCCAAATCTGAGCACACGGGCCTACAACAATTCCGCCTCCGTCGAAAATGCAGCCACCGTAGCCAGGATTCAATCCGTAACTTGCGGCTTAGCAGCCGAGTAAGTAAGAAAATAACGTTAAAATGTTGCACAGAACTATCACAAGGAAAAAAACGGATTCTATGTGGAGTAAGAGGTAAATTTTTTTGAAGCCCTCTGTGAAATGTCCCAAAAGAAAATGGCATGCTTATAATCAATAAATACATAATCGGTGCTTGTGAGTTGTTGTCAAATTTGCCCTAGGCAGGCTTGATTTCGGGAAAGCGATCGCGTTATACGACTCAAAATGTCTTTTACAACCGCAAATTAACAACCAGTCGTCACACAATGCGAATAGCGTAACGAGTGGGCCGTCCAATGCTCCAACCCATTACAAAATTTTGTGTTTGTTAAGCTATTAACTGTGGCGCATACCCACTCCAGCCTTAATTCCTCATCGTCGTCATCTACTGCATGGACAAATTGTACAAAATTACTTTCAAGTGCTTATCGAATACCACGCTTCTAGGATGCCTTGACAAAAATAGCATACCGATTTCTGGCCCAAGCGCTCATTAATAATGCGCTAGTGGGTACCAAGCAAGTGTACTTACAGTATTTACTCAATGAGTGGTTTGAAAATGCTCTGAAAGGTCGCTCTTCAAGCTTTCGCTGTGACTGTGCTGCGCCTACCGCGCAGGCCTGGCGCATTCTTTTCCACTCGAGCTCTGTCTAGAGTGCCCATATATATATATATATATATATATATATATATATATATATATATATATATATTGTGGCAAAGCCTTCGAACATTGGGTCGTCCTCTCAAGTGCCTTCTAGTGGGTCACCCTTTTCATAAGAAGAAGAGCAGCTCGTGCAGAGAGTCGGTCCCCGCATTGACTGTCGCTGTCGTGAATCATCAATGAGTGTCCGCCAATAAACGTCTTAACAATTTGGTGGAGGTGTTGTCCCCTTCAAACATCTTTGGTTCGCATTCGATGCCCTTCGAGCTTCGATCCCGTACCGTTCCTTCTACCATGCACCACGATGCCGCTCAGCAAACGCTCCCTCCTACACCGACGCCATGTCCCGGTGTCCCCCGCATCCGCGACCCTCCTGTCTTAACAATATATATATATATATAAACGTCTTAACAATATATATATATATATATATATATATATATATATATATATAGAGAGAGAGAGAGAGAGATACGGCGCAAGCAGAGATCAGCTGAGACTTGCCATATATCTGCAATTTTATTGAGGTGAAACTTTCTAAGCCTGTCGGTGGATGTTGCGCATTGACGACACTGTTGGTTCTCTGTCACTTTAATTGGCAACCACTGGCACGCGTATGCTCGCGTCTTCGCGTCAAAATCGCCAAAGGCGCCTCTTGGCGTTGGCGTTGGCGTCGGATGGGCATACACGAGGAGGCGTGAGCGATCAAAGTGGGCTTGATATTTTTGCCACACGTACACCACGTCAACACGCATACAGCGGCGCCCACCAACCAGAGGTCGCGATGCCTCCTATTGCTGTGCATAATGGCCACCGCTTCGAACGCACGGCCGAGTGCTTGAAGCAAGCACGGAAACTACTCCAAACGTTCCTGAATGAACGCTTCGTAATTTAGAACGACAACGACACGACGAATGATCGTGAGCGCTACCAGCGTGACATGGTTTCGTGTCGAGTTCAAGCGACGCCTACAGATCCAGCGAATGCCGGCAGGCTGTGCTTGCGCTGGTCCCAAATGCAATCGGCGGCGGAGCTAAAACATTGCACAGACTACTGGAGCATGTAGGCGTCCTTGTTCTTTGATCTGTGATTTTCTGGGCTTAAAACAAGTGTAAACAGACTTCGGGGGTTTGAAGCTTTGAGCGCGAGCCCTCGCCTACCACGAAGGATATTCAGAGTGGTGTAATCTGCATCCAGCGGAGGCCCCTACCGTCGAGTTCGTATGAACCAGTGTAAGTTTTTTTTTATTTTGAATCACTTCAAGGCAATTGCATTGAAGAAGGGAGTGATTGAATACGTTACAACAAGTCAGAAAACTGCAGTACAAACAGCAGAACAGAAGTAGCTATAATCTCTACAAAACAAAATATACGGTTCAGAAAGGTCGCAATATTCCTGTTGCGACGAGAGAAATGTGGCCTATGCGAGAAAACATCGGCTAAAAACATTGACGGTAGTTTCGGTTGCAACGTAGACTCTATATACGACGCCGGAAACATCGCGCAGTGCATACGGAGTTTTTATCTGCACTGTGTTCGTTTTCAACATCGGAGTTCATCATCGCTGAAAGCAAACCTCGCACTAGCCAACACAATTCAATGATGTAAAAACGCACGTATTTATATAAATGTATTTGCGGATTGTCCGACGATGAAACATTCGTGGGCTTCGGTGCAAATTGTTTTCATGTGTTGCCAAGCTGTTAATCAGCGTGCGCTAGTTGGTAGCACTGTGATGTGACTTCGTGATGGGTACCACCGACGCTGACACATTCAGCTGTCAGCGGTCTCATTTCCGTTCACGTACAAGATAAAAACTCGAACGTGCCACTGTGGTGATAGCTGTGGTGATCTCAAAAGAAAGTTGCATGATTGAGCTCTGCTGGTATTGCCTGCTTTGTCACTTCTCACTTGTTCTGCTTCTGAGCCACGTTCAGTAGCGCGTACGTTGTTTGGAAGCATTCTCACATACACTTTCTTAATTTATAGTTCATTCTTATACTCATAGCTATAAGCATACAACGGCGCTTCTCCGTCGTTCTACAGTTTACTATATTATGGCACGCGTTTTGTTTACAGCTGAACAGATAACTGAAAACCTTGTGCGAAGCATCTGATCTGAAATCAGTTGCACGATTACACGATAGTGTGCAGGAAGAAAAAGTCACCACATGGATGCTCAGAATGAGCAAAGGTACACCAGTACTGTACTGCACTTTGTTTAGAAGAAATGCAGAAAGTGTTTCATGTGTCTTAAAAGGCCGTTCAGAACTATGCAAGTATTTATCTGTTCCTCCAGAGTGTAATGAGCTGAAGATATTATGAGATAAATTTGAAGAATGAATCTTTGTATGTTTTCCATAGACTGCTTCATTTCTGTTCAGTTGTTTAGTATACGCATTAACGTGGACCATATATGCATGCTTCGAATCCCGGCTGCGGCGGCTGCATTTCCGATGGAGGCGGAAATGTTGTAGGCCCGTGTGGTCAGATTTGGGTGCACGTTAAAGAACCCCAGGTGGTCTAAATTTCCGGAGCCCTCCACTACGGCGTCTCTCATAATCATATAGTGGTTTTGGGACGTTAATCTCCACATATCAATCAATCAACCATATATGCATGCACTTAAGCATATTCAAAATATAAAGATATTCAGTTTAGGTATTTTAGAAAACTTGCTAATACTTCGGTACTGTGCTCTGATGCTGTCTTTTGACCGGTATCTGTTGGATCAAAACATTGAACATAATTTATTGCATCATAGGGTATTTTTACTATTCGTAACGTGTGAAAGCCTTTTACGCAGTGCTTGGCTGCAATCTCAGAACCGCTTTCTGTCTCATCAAGAAGTGTCAGATGCGTATTGTATATGTTCAAGGATACTCAAACTAGCAGCAAAGTGACGAAGCCTTGAATGCCATTGATCTGCAATCACAATCTAGCTTAGTAGCCATTTGTAGTGCTCTCTAACGTGCTCAAATAAACTTATCAAACACTAAAATTATCTACTAGACTTGGTTCGCAATACCAGTGTGTGTGACTTTTTGTAGATACTTGTTCTCTTTTTCTCATTTTTCTATTTCTCTCATTTTTTACCGGGCTTCACTTAGGAGGTAGAGTATTTATTTACGTTGACACATTTATTGTGATACTACTGCTTTAATGCTTTCATTTTGTATTTATGTACATAACTTCTGCAGTAGCCATACATAATAGGGCTGGAGTATTTGAAAATAAATAAATATACTATCCGAAAGGGTTCCACACAGTGCTTGGTTCCGATCTTATGACTAATATCTGTTGCATCATAAAGTGTCGGGGGTCGGTTATTGCATTGGAGAACTTTTTGGCTGCAGTCAACATTGTGAAGCCTTCCGCAAAGGGTTCAGTGCAATCTTATGACGGATATCTGGGACTTCATGAAGTGTTGTGTGCTATTTGTTTTTCTAGAGAATTTTTGGCTACAGAGAACGTTCAGAAGTCTTTCATACAGGATTCAGTTGCAGGCTTTTGAGCAATATTTGTCACGTGATGAAGTGTCTGGCACCGTTAGTTGCATTAGAGCATATTTAAACTACAGACTATATCCAAAAACACTCTACACAGTGCTTGATTCCTACCTTATGACCAATATCTGTCGCATCATTAGGAGCCAGATGTGCTTTCTTGTATTAGAGGATATTTCTAATACTTACATCATCAAAAGCCTTCCATACAGGGTTCAGTTGCAGTTTTATGAACAATATTCTGTGACATCACGAAGTATTTTGTGCGGTTTGTCTCTAAAGAGGATATTTTGAGTACAGAGAACGTCCAGAAGTCTTTCATACAGGATTCGGTTACAGTATTTTGACAAATATCTGTCACACGATGAAGTTTCAGGCACAGTAATTGAGTTAGAGCGTATTTAAACTAAAGACTATGCCTAAAAGCATTCTACGCAGTGCTTGGATCATATATTATGACCAACATCTGTTGCAATATAGTAGCCAGGTGTGCTTTCTTGCCCTGGAGAATAATTATATCGCAGACAACATTCGCAAGCCCTTTCCAAAGGCCACTATTGTAGTCTCATGAACTAAATCTGACACATCATAACGTTTTGAATGTGAGTATTAAGGTAATG
The DNA here is from genome assembly GCA_013436015.1 of Rhipicephalus annulatus. Taxonomy (NCBI): domain Eukaryota; kingdom Metazoa; phylum Arthropoda; class Arachnida; order Ixodida; family Ixodidae; genus Rhipicephalus; species Rhipicephalus annulatus. Next base: position 836,349 of record WOVY01000422.1, on the reverse strand, counting down.
AGTGCTGTAAGGTTTGAAGTGTAAATGTACTGATTGTACCAGGATATTCACCATAATAATATTGAATTTGGTAGCGTAGATATAGGAACCTGGTGATATATGCACTTCAGTTTTTTATGAAACTGATTTAAAAACATATTTATGGGGGCGGCACCCCTTAGTCACTGAGAAGAGGGGAGCGGAATGTCAGCTCCATATTTATTATAATAGAGAGGGCGGCGCTAAAGCAGCGCCTATATTGACATAAAAGGGAGAGGGGTACTTCGGTGAACTGTTCGCCCCCCTTAAGCAGAACACAGGTAACGCCTATGGTAGACGTACAATATCCTAGACGTGAATTTTCGTTCGCTGGAGTGGCGCACGCACCGATGAATGATTTTTTGTGCATACCACAGCAACTACTTTGCTCACTGCGATGTCATTTATTATAAAATTGTCGAAACTGTGGCAGGTGAAGCACTATCAATATTTTAACGCGCTGCCATACTTTGGCGTCGTTCGAATCCGCTTCAGTTCAGAATGGGCCGTTCTGTGTTGAACTAAGACAGCTTTAAGCCAAAAAACCATGGAATACTGTGCTGCGGCCTTAGACGCGTGCGCGTCAACGCTGTTGACACGTGCCAGTGGGTTGCGCGCCATTTTCCTTCACAAGCGCGAATAGATGCTTTTGACGCGTTTGCTCGTGTCTACGCGTCTAAAGCTTCAAATGTTCCTCTTGGCGTCAGCGTCGGAGAGGCTTACGCTTGGAGGAGCGCGGAATAAATTGATTGATATGTGGGGTTTAACGTCCCAAAACCACTCAATGATTATGAGAGACGCCTGTAGTGGAGGGCTCCGGAAATTTAGACCACCTGGGGTTCTTTAACGTGCACCCAAATCTGAGCACACGGGCCTACAACATTTCCGCCTCCATCGGAAATGCAGCCGCCGCAGCCGGGATTCGAACCCGCGCCCAGCGGGTCAGCAGCCGAGTGCCTTAGCCACTAGACCACCGCGGCGGGGCGAGCGCGGAATAAAGCTGGGCTTGAAATTTTTGCCACGCGTACACCACGTCACTCTGCGCGCAGTGGCGTCAACCAACCAGAGGCCGCGGCGCCTACAAACGCTGTGCTTAATGGTCACCGCTTCTGTGGCATGGCTGAGTGCTGAAAGAAATCACGGAAACTGTGCCAAACGTTTCTGAATGACCGCTTTGTAATCTAGAACGACAACGACACGACGAATGATTGCGAGCGCTACCAGCGTGACGTGGTTTCGTGCCGAGTTCGAGTGACGCCTACAAATCCAGCGAATGCTGGCAGGCTGTGCTTGCGCCGGTCCCAAGTGCGATTGTCCGCCGAGCAAAAACATGTTTTTTGCACAGGCTACTGGAGCATGTCGGCGTTCTTGTGCTTTGATCTTTCATTTTCTGGGATTAAAACGAGTGCAAACAGACTTCGGAAGTTCATAGCTTTGAGCGTGAGCCCTCGCCTACCACAGAGGATATTCAGAGAGGTGTAATTTGCATCCAGCGTAAGCCTCTATCTTCGTGTTCTTATGAACCAGCCTATGCGAGCAACATCGGCTAAAAACATTGACGGTAGGTTTCGTTGCAACGTAGATACTATATAGGACCCCAGAAACATCACGTAGTGCATACAGATTTTTTATTTGCACTGTGTTTGTTTTCAACATCGGTATTCATCATCGCTTAAAGCGAACCTAACACTAGGTAATACATTTTGGTGATTTGAAATCGTACCTACTTATATAGGTGCATTCGCGGATTGTACGACGCTGAAACATTCGTTGGTTTCGCTTCAAATCGTTTTGTGTGTTGCCAAGCTAATAACAAGCATGTACTGGTTGGTAGCAGTGTGATGTGACTTTGTGTGGGCTACCACCGACGCTGGCACAATCAGCTGTCAGTGGTCTCATTTCCGTTCACGTACAAGATAGAAACTCGAACATGCATAGCTGTGATAATCTCAAAAAAAAGTTGCATGAATAAGTTCTGCTGGTATTGCCTGCAAATTTACTTCTCGCTTCTTCAGCTTCTCAGCCACCCTTAGTAGCACATACGTTGTTTGGAGACATTCTAACACACACATTCTTATTTCTAGTTCATTCTGATACTCATAGCTATAAGCATACATCTGCGCTTCTCCGTCGTTTTACAGTTTACTATATTATAACGCGTCTTTTGTTTACAACTGGACAGATAACTGATAATCGTGTGATAAGCACCTGATCTAAATTCAGCTGCACGGTGACACAATACTAGGAACAGAACGTCACCACATGTATGCATAGAATAAATAAAGGTGCTCTAGTACTGTACCGCACTTTGTTTAGAAGAAATGCAAAAAGTGCCTCATGTGACTCATTTATTTATTTATTTATTTAACATACCTTACAGACTCTCGTTAGAGCTTAGGGTAAAGGGGGCTTACAGAAAAAAAGAAAGAAAAATGAGAACGTATACAGTTCAACTATACAAATAAATGCAACATAACAGCGACACTAATAACAATAATAGAACAAGGAAAATACAATCACCAAGTATATGCACCTCCATACAAATGTCTATGAAATGATGCTAGATGTAGTGAGAGAGTATTTTCTCGCGGAACGCGTTGTTGTTAGTGACTGAAACTATCTCGTCGGGAAGATCATTTCACAGTGAGATTGCCTGTGGCAAAGCAGATAAGTTGAACGCGCGTGTTCTGCCAAAAATACGCTCAAAGCTGCGCTGATTTCGCATGCGTGCAGACATGCGATCCGGTGTATGTAGAGGGAAAGTGCATGGATTCCTGCTATTAATGTACCTGTGAAACAACACAAGGAGGGCTATCTTGCGGCGGATATTCAATGGTTGTAAACCGATCTGGCATTTAATTTGAGATACACCGCTGTGACATTGGTAGTTCTGAGTCATGAAGTGGGCTGCTCTGTTTTGAATGGCTTAGATCATCTGTATTGAATAGTTTTGATAATGGGACCAAACTGGTGAGGCTTATTCTAACTGTGGACGTACGAATGTTAAATAGGCTATTTTGCGGACGCTCGATGTGAAGTAATGGAGATTTCGACGAAAATAACTTAGTGTTTTGGATGCTTTGGAACAAATGGAAGTTATGTGGGAAGACCATAAAAGTTTAGAGTCAATAATAACCCCTAGATATTTGTATGGTGTGGTTCGAGATACTTCTCTATTTTTAATTTTGAATGAAAAAGTGGAAATCGAAGTTTTTCGGGAAACCGACATTATTTTACAATTTGAAGTGTTCAAACTCATTAACCACTTATTACAACAACTGCAAACGGGGTCTAGGTCACCTTGAAGGGCCTCATGATCAGAGGAAGATGTTATGGTTCGATAAATGACACAGTCATCTGCAAACAGGCATTTACGGGATGAAATGTTAGTCGGCAGATTGTTGATGAAGAATACAAAGAGTAGAGGGCCAAGGACGCTACCCTGCGGCACTCCTGAAGTGACTTCTGCGATATCTGAATTAGAATTATTTGCAAATGTGAGCTGTTCACGAAATGAAAGAAAATTTCGAAGCCATGATAGCATTAGGGATTCCAATTTAAGAGAAGACAATTTGGAAATGAGACCACAATGGGCGACACGGTCAAAGGCCTTCGAAAAATCGAGGAAAGCGCAATCTGTCTGTGTGTTCATGTCCAAGTTAGTCTGTAGATCTGTCGTGAATTCACGTTGTTGTGTATCGCAAGAGAAACCTTTTCTAAAGCCATGTTGGGTGGAACTAAAAAACTTGTTTGATTCAAGATGACTGTAATTGTGAGAAACAATGATATGTTCAAGTAATTTACAGCTGATAGAAGTTAACGAGATGGGACGATAATTTTCAACCTGATCTTTACATCCTGCTTTAAATATGGGAATAACTTTTGCCACTTTCCAGTCCCTAGGAAGCTTACCGGTACAAGAAGACTGTCTGAAAATGTGAAATATTATTTGAGAGGACGTGGGAATTCTATTTTTTAGTATCTTTGAATTGGTATTATCTATACCACTAGAAGTAGAAACTTTGAGGTTGTTGATTAGTTTTGTGATGCCCTCAATGTTAATATCTACGGGTGCCATGAAAGGTAATCAAGTTCCAGAAACTCGGGAATGCTAGAATGATCTTCCTGTGTGAAGACAGAAGAAAAATGTGTTAATTGCGATTGCACGCAGGTCTCTTGGGAGATGTAATTGATTTTTGCCTTTCAAAGTAATATGTGTCACAGCAGAAGCAGGTGATCATTGTTGCCAAAATTTTCTGGGATTGCATTTTAATAATGATGGTAGGTCATGTTTAAAGTACTTGTCTTTAGCAGTGAATAACCCAGAAGTATAACTTTTAAGACATTCCTTATATGAATTCCAAGAAGAGGCACTACAAGCATGCATCGCGGTCCTATACATCCTTTCTTTTTCGATTTCTCAAAGTTCGCAAATATTTGTTAAACCATGGATTTCTCTTATCATTAGATATGGCAATTTCAGGGAGGTATTTGTCGACTAATAAAGTAATCTCCTCTCTAAACAATGACTAATTTTCATCGACGGTACGACTTGACAATGAGGGCAAGAATGTGCTGTGATAGAATTCTTCCAAGCCAGAATTCATACAACTATAATTGGCCTTACTGTAGTCTCTAATCACTTTTGTAGTTTTACCCGCAACTTTGAGAGGAATGTTTATTGATAATTGAACGAGCTTATGGTCACAAAACTCTTCAAGGCAAGAGATTTCACCTATATTATCAGGATCTGAGGTAAGTAATAAATCCAAAATATTATTGCCCCGTGTTGGCTGGTTGATTATTTGAGCGAAATTGAAATCAAGGGCGAAATTCACAAAGTCAAGAGACATTTTTGAGGTGGATGAACAATTGATCCAGTCAATTTGTGGTAAATTGAAGTCACCAAACAGATAGACATCATTAGTGCGGTATTTCTCAATAGCTAAAGTGGTGCTGGTGCGAAGGTGATCTATAAATGATGGTTCAGAATCGGGAGGACGGTAACATACGCCTACTAGTATTTTAGTGGCACAAATCGTGCACGCGACCCAGACAATTTCTAAGTTTGAGTTTGTATCGATGACAAAAGTAGGTATAGATTCTTTTATAGCAATAAGGACACCTCCCCCACGTTTGCTTTGACGATCACGTCGGAAGATGTTATAATTGGCATTCCCGTGAAGAATTTCACTGTCATCAACATCCTGAGTAAACCACGTTTCTGTGAGCAGGAGGACATCAGTCTTGAACAAATGCGATCACGCTTGTGCAGTAAACTGCGAATGTTAGTAAAAAAAACACATACAGCCGGTGCAGATTTACTCCGAATTTCTCTAGGGACATGCGCACGCCTATGCCTCAGCTATCTAGCAGACAGCTTGACTGCGTGAGTAGCACTATCATATATGTACGTTTTATCGCCCATGCGCAGACGATCAACGATAAGCTTGTAGGGCTTGTTTTCATTTTCGGCAAATTCGATTAGCTTTCTTCTGGCTTGTAGTGTGGGTAAAGAGAAATCTTCACGTACTAAAAATGTCGATCCCTTTGGTTTATGAGCTGAACCAAGAACGCTTTGCTTATTTTTGAAAAAAGCAAATTTTGCTATTATAGGCCGGTGTCTGCCAACAGCAAAGCAACCAAGTCTGTGAACTCGTTCAAATTGCGTGGCACTTGTATTCTTCTGTAGTTTCTCTGAGCAAAATTTAATCACCTGCTCAGATGCATTCCAGTCCTCGTTTTCATCATCTTCTATTCCAAAAAAAGAGCAAGTTATAGCGCCTGAGTCTGTTTTCTGCGTCATCACATCTGGATATGATTTCCACGAGTTTCTTAGAGATGGAGGACATAGCGGAACTCGAAGTGGCATCTGTGGTATATGAGGAGTGTAGACTACCTTCCAGCTTCGACACCCTCTGAAGGAAGCTTTACCTCAGCGTTTGTGTTTATATGGCTTTGTTTTATGCCCCTGACCTCCTCAAGTAAAGAGGTTTGAGTAGTTTCAATTCGACGCACTGTTTCAAGTACCGCACTATCCAATTTGGGCTCAAATGTAGGAGAACCGGTATTGCCTTCGAGTACTGACACTGTCTCCGATATGCTTCTCAAATCAGCTTCTATGCGCTGCACAGTCGACAAAACACTACTCAACATAATTTCCATTTTGACTCCAGGCCCGGGATTTGACTCGACTTCACCCCACAACACAAGCAACAACCCTAAGTACGCTGAGTGCACATTTGACAGGCAAGATAACACTCGTTTCATAACACTGCAAAGTTCAGGTGGGCACGACAACGCAACAAGACAGTAACCATTGCTTTTGAAACATGAAGCATTTGCGAATTATCTAACCTGGAAAAGCAGCATATTTAATTGCGCCGTTTTCGCTGCGGTGCCGTGCCCAAGAAAGGTTGGTCTCGGTGGGCGTATATATGTGTTCACTGCGGTGCACATCCCAATGGACGCGTCAGTGTACGACCAGGGTTGCTTGGCGAGGCTCGTGTTGTCGAATGAACTTGGCTGCACGGGTAGATCCGATGCTGCAGGCGCCAGTAGATCTATTCAGCTATTAATCCAAGCATTTGAAGTCGAAGCCAAGTTGAAGCAGGGCAGTACACAGGAGAGTATCGCCTGGAAAAGCAGCATATTTAAGTGCGCCGTTTTCGCTGCGGTGCCGTGCCCAAGGAAGGTTGGTCTCGGTGGGCGTATATATGTGTTCGCTGCGGTTCACATCCCAATGAACACGTCACTGTACGACCAGAGTTGCTTGGCGAGGCTCGTGTTGTCGAATGAGCTTGGCTGCACGGGTAGATCCGATGCTGCAGGCGCCAGTAGATCCATTCGGCTATTAGTCCAAGCATTTGAAGTCGAAGCCAAGTTGAAGCAGGGCAGGACACAGGAGAGCATCGCCTGGAAAAGCAGCATATTTAAGTGCGCCGTTCTCGCTGCGGCGCCGTGCCCCATTCAGAGCTGTGCATGTGTTTATCTGTTCCCCCATACTGTAATGAGCAGATTTTATTATTATATGGTTTTGAAAATTGAATCTTTGTATCTGTTTCCAAGGACTGCTTCAATTCTGTTCAGTTTATTAGTTTACGCATTAACTTGAACTATATATGCACCCACTTAGGATATTCAAAATATCGAGATATTCAGTTTATCTATGTTAGAGAACTTGCCTAATCTTCTGTACAAAGCTCTAGTGCAATCCTACGACCGGTATCTGCCCGATAAAAAACTTTGGGCTTGTTTGTTGCATTATAGGGTATTTTGACTGTTGATGACATGCGAGAACCTTCTACACAGCGCTTAGCTGCAATCTTGAGACCAATATCTGTCTCATCAAGAAGTCTGAGATGAATTTTTTAGATACTAAAGGAGATTTAAACTACCAGTAAAGTGCAGAATGCTTGAACACAGCACTGCTCTACAATCACAATCCAGCTTAGAAGTCATTTGTAGTGCTCTCTACCACGCTGAAATAAAGTTATCTAACACCGGAATGATCTACTTGGTTTGGTTCGTGATACCACTGCGTCTGACTGTTTGTAGGCAGTTGTTATATTTTTCTGATTGTTCTATATTTCTCATTCTTACCGGGCTTCACTTAGGAGGTAGTAATATTTGTTTACGTTGGAATGTTTATTGGGATACTACTGTTTCAATGCTTTCATTTCGTATTTAGGTACATAACTCCTGCAGTAGCTGTGCATTGGGCTGCAGCTGCTGTAAACGGTTCAACGAAGTGCTCGGTTCCAATGTTATTACTGATAACTGTTGCATCATGAAGTGTCGGGAGTGGTTAATTGCATTGGAGAACATTTTGGCTGCAGGCAACATTCAAAAGTCTTCCGCACAGTGTTCAGTTGCAATCTTATAACCGATATATAATCTTATAACCGAGTGTTGTGTGCTATTTGTGTTTCTAGAGAATATTTTGACTACAGACAACGTCCAAACGTCTTCCATGTGAGATTAAGTTGCAGTCTTTTGAGCAATATTACATAATGAATTAACAGGGTTAGTTGCGTTTGAGCATATTTCTACTACAGCCAATGCTCAGAAGCATTCTACGCAGTGCTTGGTTCATATCTTACGTCAATATTAATTGCAAGATTGGAGCCAGCTATGCTTTCTTGCATTAGTGGATATTTCTGAATCACACATCATCAAAAGCCATTTATGCAGGGTTCAGTTGCAATCTTATGACCGATATCTCTGACATCACAAAAATTCGGGTCTGGTCTGTTTCTCTACAGATTATTTTGACTAAAGAGAACGTCCAGAAGTCTTTCACACGGGATTCTATTGCAGTCTTTTAAGCCACATCAGTCACATGAGGAAGTGTCAGGCACAGTTAGTTGTGTTAGAGCGTATTTGGACTACACACTATGGCCAATAGCATTCTATGTAGTGCTTGGTTCCTATCGTATGATAAATATCAGTTGGTTTATTAGGAACCTGGTGGGCTTTCTTGTATTAGAGGATATTTCTAATAAAGACATCATCAAAAGCTTGCATACAGGCTTCAGCTGGAGTTTTATGAACGATATCTGTGACATCACGAAGTATTTGGTGTGGATTGTCTCTTTAGAAAATATTTTCAGTGCAGATAACGTCCAGAAGTCTTTCATACAAGATTCAATTACAGTCTTTTGACCAATATCTGTCACATGATAAGGTGCCAGGCACAGGTAGTTGAGTTAGAGCGTATTTAGACTACATACAATGCCTAAACGTATTCTACGCAGCGCTTGGTTCATATCTTATGATCAATGTTTGATGCGTTATTGTGTGCCAGGTGTGCTTTTTTGCATTGGACGATATTTCTATAACACGCAACATCAATAGCCTTCGAAGTAGGGCTCCAGTGCAGTCCTGTAACCTAAATCTGTGACATCATGAAGTATCAAGGTGAGTTTTTTTGAATAGAGAACATTGTGGCTGCAGACACTGTTCTAAAGCCTTCCACACAGTGTTCAGTAGCAATTTTATGATTGATATTTGTGACATCAAAAAGTGTAAGGTGTGGTTTGTCACCTAAGAAAATATTTTGACTACTGAGAATCAAACGCATTTCATACAGGGTTCAGTTGCAATCCTATGATAGATATCTGTGACATCATAACGTGTTGGGTCTGATTTGGTTGTTTATAAAATACTCTGACTACAGAGAACTCCCAGAAGTCTCCATACGGTATTTATATGCAGTCGTTTCATAATATCTGTCTCATGATGAAGTGTTAGGCACAGTTGGTTGCGTTAGAGCAGATTTCGACTCCAGACTATGCCCAAAAACATTCTACGCAGTGCTTGATTCCTAACGTATAGCCCATATTTGTTGCATCATTAGGAGCCAGGTTCGCTTTCTTGCATTAGAGGGTATTTGTAATACAGACATCATCAAAAGCCTTCCATAGAAGGATCAGTTGCATTTTTATGAACAATATCTGTGACATCACAAAGTATTCGGTGCGGTTAGTCTCTTTAGAGAATATTTTGAGTACACAGAACGTCCAGAAGTCATTTGATACAGCGTTCAGTTACAGTATTTTGAGCAAAATCTGTCACAAGATTAAGTGTCAGGCATATGTAGTTGAGTTAGAGCGTATTTAGACCACAGACTATGCCTCAAAACATTCTGCGCAGTGCTTGATTCATATCTGATGATCAATATCTGATGCATTATTAGGAGCCAGGTGTGCTTTTTTGCATTGGAAGATATTTCTCTAACACGCATCATTAAAAGCCTTCTAAGTGTATCCGGCAAGGCTATTTGCATCTCGACTGCGCATCGGACCTGCGCAGATACTCACGGCGCGCTATCGTGCGCCTATATAATCAGTGACTGAATAAACAGATATCACTTCTTGTTCTGGCCGTCATGCTGTCTCGTCGTCCTTGCTAGCTACATTGTGTCAGAAGTGGCCACCACGGACCGAAGCACGGCAGCAACGGCGCGGAATCGCCATGGACCTACTGAAGCCGCCGGAGCCAATGCGCCTATCGGGCAACTTGTCTGAAAATTGGAAGCGCTTCAAGCAAAGGTTCGAGCTTTTTCTGCAAGCAATGGCAGCCGAGTAGTCCCCGAAAAGTGACTCCTCGATAGTGGCGCTCTTGCTGAGCTTCGCGGGAGACGAAGTGCTCGACATCTTCAACAACTTTCAGTACGGGCCCGGAAAAAGCAAGGAATCTTACGACACGGTCGTGCGGAGGTTCGACGCCTACGTCTCCGAGGTGAGCAATGAAATTCACGAAAGATATGTTTTTCGTACACCAAGCCAGGCGGAGAAAGAACCTTTTGAGAAGTTTGTGCGGTACTTAAAGAAGCAGGCGACACAGTGCAACTTTGGGGATCAGCACGATTCACTGATTAGAGACCAAATTGTGTTTGGTACTAACGACCCAAAGCTGCGTGAAAGAATGCTTGCCGAGAGAGGCCTGACGCTACTAAAAGCCGAGGAAATATGTAAAGCGGCAGAAGCAGTGGCACTAAGGAGCCTAGTTTGGAATAGGACGGAAGACAGCATTGACGCAGTTTCAAGTGGCGAAACGGTGACGAAAAAACGGCAGCAGCGAAAAAAAAGCAGAGTCGCGATAATCAAGATATTTGCTGCAGGAAGTGCAAGCGCAAACATAAACCTAAGCAATGCCCCGCGCATGGTAAACTATGTCGTTCTCGCCGCAAATACCACTTTGCAAGTTGTTGCCAGAAGTCTACCGCCGTTAGCGAAGTAGCTAATCTCGTTGAGAATGACTTTGAGATTCTCGAAATCGGCTCCGAAAATTGTCGCAAGAAAGACTGGACAATGAAGGCTCGAGTAAATGGCAGAGAAGTGACGTTCAAAGTGGACACCGGTTCGCAGGCAAGCTTACTTCCATTCACAACGTACCGTAAGCTTGGATCCAAAGAAGCGTTGCAACCTAACGGGTCACTGTTGCGCGCCTACAACGGGGGCGTTATTTCAAGCTATGAAACAACGTCACAGAAAGTGTCTGTCGGAACCACCGAGATAAGCGTGACATTCTTCGTCGTAAAGCATAGGCGCCAAGCCATCCTTGGGCTCGATGCCAGTGAAGCGCTTGGATTGGTTCGACGTACGGCGGACGCTGTCAATGCCTCGTCTGAGTATGAACTTTTGAAAGATTTCAGGCACCTGTTCCAAGAGCTCGGCTGCTTGAAAACGCAGTACAGAATGGTCCTGGATCCAGACGCGGTTCCGGTCGTTCAGCCTGCTCGCTGGGTTCCACTTGCACTTCAGGAACCTCTGAAGAAGGCACTACAGCGAATGATCCAGGGGGTCATCATCGTCGAAGAAAATGAGCCAACCGACTGGGTAAGCTCTCTGGTACTGGTAATGAAAAAAGACGGTGCTCTAAGGGTTTGCATGGACCCTAGAAGAGTGAACAAGTATATCAAGAGGCAGCATTTCCCTTTACCCAGACGCGAGGACTTGGAAGCACGGCTAACCGGTGCTACTTATTTTAGCTGTTTGGATGCAAACGCCGGCTTTCATCAGGCGCCCTTAGACAAGACATCAAAAATCTGCACGTTCTCGTCGCCTTTTGGCAGATAGTTTTCTAAGGCTACCCTTTGGCATCTCATCTGCACCCGAGGTGCTTCAGCAGGCACTTTGTCATATATTTGACGGTCTGCCAGGCGTGCTCATATATATAGATGATAACCTGGTCTGGGGCTCAACAAAGGAAGAGCATGATGAGCGCCTGGTAGCAGTTCTCAAAACTGCTGAAACAGCTGGATTAACGTTCCATCCGCACAAGTGCAAGTTTGGCGTAAAAGAGCTACGGTTTCTGGGTGATATCATAAGTGCGAACGGCATATCCCCAAATCCAGGGCTCGTAAAAAGTTTGGTTCAAATGCCAGTGCCAACATGCAAGGCCGATGTTCAACGTGTGCTGGGTGTGTTGAACTACTTTGGAAAGTTCGTGCCGCAGCTATCAGAAAGAACGGCCCTGTTAAGAACTCTTATCAAGGCCAGTTCTGAGTTTGAGTGGACAGATAACCACGCCAAAGAGTGGAAAAGCGTCACGCAAATTCTGACCACCACTCCCGTGCTGGCAATATTTGACCCACGACGGGAAACAAGGTTATCTTGCGATGCACCAAAGGACGGCGTCGGTGCCGCCCTTCTACAACGTCACAATAACGAGTGGTGGCCCGTAGCTTACACATTTCCGAGTATTGACTAAGGCAGAAAAACTGTACGCACAGATAGAAAAGGAGGCCCTACGAATTTGCTTTGGATGCGAAAAATTTCATCAGTTCGTCTACGGCCAGAAAGTCACAAGTGGAACGTACCACAAGCCACACTTGTCAATTGCTTAAAAGGAAATTAGTGACATGCCACCTCGCCTTCAACGGTTCTTTTTGAGCTTGTTCAAGTATGATTTTGTTTTGCAGTATATTCCTGGGAAACACCTTGTTCTTGCTGACATGTTGTCCCGGTCAACTGCTGACAACCAAGACGACGCTGGTGCTACTACCGACGTGGAAGTTCACGCAATCCAGCTTCTAGGTTACCGTGTCGCAGAAGAAATGCAGAAAGAACTGCAAGCGGCAACGGCTCGTGACCATTACCTACAGTCGGTGATCACAAGTTTGTCGGCGGGGCTTCCAGTACAAGGTGAACTAAAGCCTTTTGAGCCAGGTAATAACCGCTGTACGACCACAGCTATCCCGCAGGAGCTCTCATTTGTCAACGGAATACTTTTAAAGGCGTCGAAGGTTGTCATTCCGAAAAGCATGCAAAAAACTATGCTTGAAAAAATCCATGCAGGTCACCTCGGCATGCAAAAATGCAAAGAAAGGGCCAGACGCCTTGTGTTTTGGCCTGGGCTTAACGCTCAGATTGCTTCCATGGTGCAACTTTGTCCTACATGCCGCAAGTATGCTTGCAAACAGCCCAAGGAACCGCTTCAAATGCGGCCCGCGCCAGGTTGTGCATGGCATAGAGTTGGAGCTGATATTTTTTAGTTTGCGGGGGACTCGTACATCGTTGTCTTTGACGCCTTATCAAACTTTCCGGAAGTTCAGAAACCACCTGAGTTGTCGGCGCAATCAACCATCGCAGCACTGAGCGCTATCTTTGCCAGATTAGGCGTGCCCGTCGAAGTATGCACTGATCACGGCCCACAACTTTCTAGCCATGAATTTTCTTTGTTTTCAAGGAGATGCGACTCTCGCACGTCACTTCAAGCCCTCATTATCCGCAGTCAAACGGGCTTGCGGAAAAAGGTGTGCAGGTTGTGAAGCGCATCTTAAAAAAATTGCAGTATCGGGCGATGACTTCTGGCTGGGCCTGCTGGCCTACTGCTCTACCCCACTGGAGGACGGGCGATCCTCTGGTAAACTACTGCAAGGAAGGCGCCTTCGCGCCGACCTCCCGGACTTCAGTACGGTGACCGCAACCGTTGTCAAAAAGCAGCCAGGCCCAAGGGGGAAGACCTTTGCCTCCTCTGCCGAAGGGTGACGTCGTGAGGCTCAGAGACGCTGCATGGTCCCGGAAAGCTAAGTGGTGGGTTCGCCATATCCAAGGTCCTACCTTGTCACAACGGAAAACCAGAAGCTGTTAAGGCACAACCGTCGTCACCTACTTCAAACTGGCGAATGGTTCAGCGAGGAAAGTGACGGCGACATTGATACCAGCTCGGCGGATAACAACGTTGGTGGCCATCCGACAGTGGCAACTTCAACCTCGCCAGCCAATGGCCGACGTCGCGAAGTTCCGACGTCGGACGACTCTTCGCCACCTGTGGTGCGTCAGTCAGCTTCACCACCGACACCAGCTTTGAGAAGGTCGACTCGAACCGTGAAGCCACCACAGCGTCTTCAATATGACAAGGACTTTAACCAAGTGTATATCCTTTTTTGAAATTTCATGCACTTACCACCGTTTCGGTGGGTATGTAATCTCATTGTTAACGGAAAGGATGCATCCGGCAAGGCTATTGGCATCTCGACTGCGCATCGGACCTGCGCAGATACTCACGGCGCGCTATCGTGCGCCTGTATAATCAGTGACTGAATAAACCTATATCACTTCTTGTTCTGGTCATCATGCTGTCTCGTCGGCCTTGCTAGCTACACTAAGTAGGGCTCCATTGCAGTCCTATGACCTGAATCTGTGACATCATGTAGTGTCGAGTGTGGTTTTTTAAATAGAGAACATTGTGGCTGCAGACACTGTTCAAAAGCCTTCTACACGTGTTAAGTTGCGATCTTATGGTATATATCTGTGACATCAAGAAGTGTCAGGTGTGGTTCATCACTTTCGAGAATAGTTTGACTACTGATAATCAAAAGCATTTCATACATGGTTCAGTGGCAAACCTATGATATCTGTGACATCATAACGTGTTGGGTGTGATTCGTTTGTTTAGAGAATATTTTGACTACAGAGAACGTCCAGAAGTCCTTCATACAGAATTTACTTGCAGTCTTGAGAATACCTGTCTCACCATGAAGTGTTGGGCACAGTTGGTTGCCCTAGAGCATATTTGGCTACAGCCTATGCCCAAAAACATTCTGCGGAGTGCTTTATTCCTAACCTATGACCCATATCTGTTTCATCATTAGGAGCCAGATGTGCTTTCTTGCATTAGAGAATATTTCTAATACAGATATCATTCAAAGTCTTTCATACAAGGATCAGTTGCAGTTTTATGAACGATATTTGTGACATCGCGAAGTATTGGGTGCGGTTTGTCTATACAGAGTATTTTGATTACTGACAACATCCAGAAGTTTTTCATACAGGATTCAAATAGTGCAGTATCATGACCTGCATCTGTCACATCATGAAGTGTCCGGCACAGTTGTGTCAAAGCGCATTTCGCCTACAAAAAAATGTCCAGCAGCATTCTACGCAGTTCCTAACCAGGTAACGCAGAACATTGAGTCAACATAATTTTAATTTAACGAATGTGAGGCAACGTTAGACGGTAAAATATAACATTGCACTGACGTATATAGTATTACGTTGCCATAACACGGTATTTTTAATGTTGCAGCAACATTCAACTAATGACGTTGTCCTAATGTGTTGTCTTTAACGATGCAGCAATATTCAAATTATGACGTTGCGATAACGTGATGGTATTATTGTGGCAACAACAATCAAGTTATCACCTGGCATCAATGTTGTATATAGACATCAAGCCCATGTTTCACAGCAAACGTAGAGACAACATGGAGAACATAATCACTGAAACATCCAATAACACACATGGAAACTCAACTTTAAGTACTCATTTGAATATTGGCTGACAGTGGTTAGTTAGTGTGGTTGTGTAAGCAATAAAAGAAGCATGAACAATACAGACAACAGTTCACCCTATGTTCTCCACGCGCTCATTCTTATAAGAATCTGATTTCTTCATACAGTTGCACTCTGCAATTTATTTAAATATTTTTTCACAATACACGATTGCTATGGTGCAAAACACAAGAAACACCACCATGAGTCACCTGACTAGGCCTGTATAGCTTCCCACTATAGGTTCTTCACACAGAGTGATCGAATTAGGGAAAAAAAGAAACAAAAGAACACAACTGCATGGTGGAGACCAGTGCATTGCCTTCTTACGTCTGTAGCTAGATACAGTAAATACATTGAATTCATACGTGAGAAAGATATGTGCAAGAGCAAGCTTTTAGAACCCCAAGCTTCCAGGCTAAAAAAACGCTGCTGTAGGCAGGCTTATCTTAACATGTATGCTTGGAGGCATGAAGATTAAATTACCTGTCTATTTTAATTATTACTGTGTGGTTGTAAAAATCATGGGAACAAATACATTATGAAGTGAGCAAGCAGTTGTGAAATCAAACTGTGCTTCCGTTATGATGCATCACCACAATCGTGTTTCAAAGAGTGGTTTCAAATTAAACACACAAGAAACAGATCTACTAAAACTGGACCTACATGCTTGCATGATGCAAGGCAACAGTTACAACAAACCCTACTATTGGATAGAATTATGAAAATGGAACAAATGGGAACTATGAAGCTAGCAAAACAGCTGTTTTATAGAGCCCTTATTCTTGGGGAACATAAAAATCTATGCAATGCTTCGAGGAAAAGATGCAAACAGGAAAATCAGTAACTAAGTTTAGTAATAAAGTAAAATCGCGGTCGAGAGAGAGAGATGTAAGATATGAAGAGAGGCAGGGAGGTTCATCGTAAAGCAAGTATCTGGTTTGCTACCCTGCACTTGGGAAGGGATACAGAAAGGTGAGGAAAACGGAATGAGAGAGAAAAAAAGAGCGGGAGAAAGCGAAAACACACACGCACTAGAATGTTAGAAACATTCGACGAGGCGGGTAGATCGCAGTAATTTTGGGGGAAGGTCGAAGTCACAATAAATCGATAGACATGCTGATCTTTCGGACAAAAAAGGGTGCCCATTCTAATTCGAAACTGTTTTGACCACTGTTCGCAGTACTCAAGTATCTGGTAGTGTCTGTGACTGCTGAAAATGCGACGAAGCAGCTATATCACGTGCTCTGCTCTTACAGCTTTAGTTCGGAACTCGCTTCGTAATGAAATCATTTTATGTCTTTCTAATAACTGCGAGTAAGTAAACATCGGCAGTGTGTTAATTTGTTACTGCTAAAGCTATCATTCACGGCACACACAGAAACAACAGGCTTGCCAAACACACTGTCTGCAAGCAAATATAAACATTAAATTCCACTCCGATGAAAAGCCACACTAATACAGAAGGACCATCACCCACAAAAGCACAGTAGACACCAACACAGAGAAAGCACGCCTGCTGAAAACACTTTGTTGTTGGTAAGAAAACCTGAACCACAAATTGCAGTATTGTGAAAGGGCACGCTGTAATCTGCAAAAAATATCACCCACAGCAAATCTGGGAGACAGCAACAAGGAGATGCCAAGTCTGCACAGCACATACTGCAGCACACTAATAACACCAAACCACTGCTGTCCTCTTGCCATTTGTCCAAAGTCTGGCTTCAGCTTCGCTTTGACTGCAAGGCTTATTATGTAAGCTTGAACAAAGGCAAATAGTGATTGTGATTCCCTTGCTTGAGTCGGTCGAGAGAGAAGACACACAACTGAGGCAAAGCTGCTAATGAGAGGACATTCTTTCTTCAAATGACTTCACGCTGCTTTCTATGTAATAGGTGTAGAAGTAGCACCACGTTTATGCAGCTGTCTGGACGAACTGATACAATTGGTCAACTGCAGTGTTCTTCTAGTTGGTCACAACACAAAGGGCTGAGGCATGAGTCACAGGTGTGCTCCTTTCTTCTTAACATGCTGCCGTGTACTTGAATGCTTTAGGTTCTGGCCATTACTGGTCCTACAACAACACTTTTTTTCTGTGGAATTCGAGGCGTGAATGATTGCTGTCTTATTGCAGTCTTTTTTCTTCAGTAAGGTAAGCTTCGATGCTTTCTCTCTTAAGTAGTTCCTTATTCAATTCTTTTTTTTTCAAGTCTGCTAGTGCAGAGTGGGTTGTTTAGCAGCCCGTTTGTTGTCGACAGAGTAGATATGGTAACCTGTCAGCAGTTAGGCGAGCTTTTTTTTCTGTTCTAGCGTCGTGTACATGCATAAGTAGCACCACGTTTATGCAGCTGTCTGGATGACTAATACATTGTCAACTGAGTGTTTTCCTAGTTATTCACAACACAACGAAGGCTTACCTGCATTTATCACACTGTCAACTATTAAATTAGACTGACGCTTATTTGAGCTGGAAGTCGTGTGCGAGCTGCCACTGCTTGGGGAACTTGGCGAGCTCTGTACATGACAATCGTGGACTATTGTCGCCAGCTCGTACAAACGGTGGTTCATACCTAAAAAGGTCTGTTGTCTGATCATCTTGTCGCGCTGTTCCTCATTGTTACATTCATGCAGTTCTAGAATTGAGGCAGTGGGGGAAGAGTCGAGACGTTAGTTAGCTTGCCGCTTTAAGCAGCAAAGGGCGTACCGGGTATAACTTTTGTTGCATGTCGGTGTAGAGTGTGCATGAAGCGTTCATTTTCGGTTGTGGAGTTGCCTCAGTTGGAGCACCAATATCTTAACTGTTGTAGATAAGGACAACAGGTCCGCAAGCTAAAGAAAGTTTGAGGATCACTGTCCGTTCGATAGATGCAGTTTCTGGACTTGCAACAGTGAAATAAAGCTGAAATCGCTGTGTGAACAGCATTCAGTTCACCCACAAATCGCCGATCATGTATTTACGCACTCAGATGTTTCTCCTGTGGAGGTTCTTTTCTGCAGGAAGATCCGCATCAAGTGAGCTCACTGATAATGCTTAGCTGTTGTGTGGAGGTACGCTGCTTTTTTCACTAGAGGTTGTCGTCATCGGACATACTTGAACGACTCCTCACGCTTGACTAGGCAACCCTGATTTCACTCCATTGACCGAGAATGCAGGGCGCAAACGAACAAAAATAAGATGCTTCATGCTACTGTGTTACGATGATGATGATGATTATAGCGAGTCGAAATCAAAATTGCACATGTTTAGATTGCAACTTCTTTTTAAGGTGGTTTTGTAACAGTAAAAAATACAGGCAAAGCAGCATAAAAAGTGAGACAAAAGCTGTTTGCAAAGAACCGAACTAACTATACGCACTAAAATATCCGCAGGAGAGCGCTATGACTTATTGAGGCTTGTTTAGCAGGCAAGTGGTTGTTTGTGCGCGCCTGTGTGATGCAGTGTGTTAAACCCGGCTGATCAAACTACAGCCAGATTGCGCGCCGTTGGCGTCGTCTTTTGTGATAAGTCATCGACCTCACCATCAGTTCACAAAAATTGTGAAGCTCGCTCACACTTACTCCTGAAATAAACTTTGCGCTTAGCGCTCATTCGGTCTCGGGACTCAACAAAATTTTCCTGAGCCGGGTTCACACTCTGGAAAATTTTCTTCAACTGGACTAACTCAGACTCAAACTTCCCAAAATATTACTCACCCGTACCAAAAACACCAACCAGTTTAGAGAACGGAAACTGTACCTTCGGGCTGTTTTATCAAAATAACGTGCAAATACGTAGCGGCAGCGTACTGAACTGCAATACCGCGAGGCGAGATGGCACTGGTAGTACTATCATCATCAATAAAAAGACGCCTTTTTTGTTGCAGGTGGGGAGCTCGTGGCTGGTTCGCGCTGCTTGCTTTCTCTGGTATTTTTTTTTCCTTGCTAAGTCGCGCATCGCATCTGTAATTATTACCAGGTGACATAGCTGGCCTCTACTTGCAAAAACAATGTCAATAAAGTAAGGTTTGTATCGTTTTTGCTAGTTTCCAAGCCGGTACAACCAATGTATACGGTCAGGTCTGAACAAAACAAGTCACTCATAGCTACCGAAAGCTTTCAACCCATGTGTAAAGACGCTTGAAAGCTAACAAGCATATGCATATAACTTAACATCGAGATCGCTGTATGAACGTTGCTCTCATTGTGTTGCGGCGTTAGAGTTTAATAGCGTAGCTTGAGGACAAGGGTCCGATTCTGCCGTCAGATGGGGCGCTTGTCCACTAGTGATGATCTTGAAGTGTCGTGAATGCATGATGTGGAATCGGAAAAGAAGCTTGCACATTGCCGATAGATCGCTTGTGCAGTGAGAGCAATGTAGTTTTGCTAAAATGTATAAATAAGCAATTGCAGATGCGTGCAGTCCTGAATTTTTCTTGTTCTGCACTGCTACATTGAGTACTTCACAATTCTGCAAGGGCACGTCGTGTCGATAGGTTAGGCACTAGTTTGACATCACAGCCGTCAGTCTATGTCATAGGTTATATGTATTTAGGGGATGGGCCTAAAAATATGTCAAGCTTGCTACATTGATTGTTAAGTTACACAGTTACTACAGCTACAATATCTCGTCGCTGGTAATGACCGGTCTTCCGAGTATGCAACGAAAATGTATGCTTAAGGAACAATGATGAGGTGTGTGCTTACAGATGTAAAAGGTCCCATTCTAAGAAAATAAGCTTTAGGCATGCATTGTGCAGTATTGTTGTTTGTACATCTTTGCTGGTGCTGTTACATTACACTATCTGCTCAGCCCTGAGCACAACCTCTTTTTTGCATGGACAAGCCGATAGAACTTGAGCACTCTCTTGCAAGCAAGCACTCCCGAAATCAATTGGTGGTACATTCTGTGAATCTTTCGAAATAGTGGATCAATAAAAGTCACATTTATTACACACTTGTTTTTGTGTTTACTTTTTCAGTATACTTGTGCTTCAAAGCTGAAGTTGTTTTCTTCCTGCTAATTTTGGGGGTTAGGACTTGAAATATGTACGATCCTTACAGTGCGACTGTGGGTAAGTCAAAATAATGTATGTTTAACTACCTGTGTGATTTCCTAGATTTTTTTCATGACGATAATGCACAGAATTTCACTTCATAGTAGTAGACACTATCGTTATGACAACTTATAAAAAGAAGCTGATGTGCTCAAAGAAATCTAGGACGTTTTCCTGCTATATGAAAAAAATAGCAGTACCACATCCTATGAACACAATCTTGCTTTCCACGACAGCATTCATGTCTTTGGGGAAACTGTGCTGCAAGTGCTCATCATCTTCACGATTTATTCTAGGAGCACAGTGAATATATGTGCAAAGCTAAAGCAATTGAGTTCAGCCCTATGAGCTTTGGCACATCTTTTTGTAAACTGGTATGAGCTAAACACTGTAATTAGGACATAACAGTTCTGGGTGTTGTTCGTAAACTGCCACAAGGCACAACTAAATGTCTGAAAGCCTGTTAATGCCCCTCCCTCACGGCGGGGTTGTTAATTTATAATGCAATTAATAATTTATGGTGATTCTCATGCCCACTATGAATTGATTGTGAGTTGTACAGTAGTGGGCAAATTTAGATTCATTCTGGCTTCCATAGGTTAAAACAAATGACATCGTAGCCTCAGAGAAGACAAGACTGCTTGTCTAAACATTGAGACATTTGCTCTAAAACCCCAAGCTTATAGATTTTTTCATATTTTTAAGCTTGTATTGTTTAAGGGTCAGTTTAGTTCACCTGCATCCACAAGAACTGGTTCGCTGCTGTGCACGAGAAGTTCAAAACTTGTGCAGCACGAGTTCAGCAGTGCAGCATCACAAGTGAATGACACGTTGCCGGCAAGGTGGAATCCTTATTTTTGTTCGCTTAATTTAATGAAGTGCTAACATCTTGGCAAAACACGCCGTGATTGTGTAGGTGGGTACGGTACCTACGTCTAGTGCTGTGTTCTTTGTTAAGCTGTGCGTGCGGCTGCACCAAACCAGCGCCATCAGAGTAGGAGGTAGAGAAAAATTATGAACTAGTTTGGTGCTCGATTTCTCCTGCACTTTTTTGAAATAAATGGCCCGGCTTAGAAGATGCCATCGCTGGACCACGGAAACTAACGGCGAGGTGCAGCACCTCGTAAAATGGATCATGTGGTGCAGGCGGATCGAACAAATCCTTAAGCACACAAACGCCTTAGCATTTTATCCCCATCAAAAATGGCTGCTGTGGTTGGCATCAAACTTGTGTTGTTGAGCTCAGCAGTGCCACACAATCTAACTAATAGGGTTACAGTTTTAACGTTATTGAAGTGTAGATTCCATCCTATGGTAGACAGCCAATGCTTGTGGCCAATCTGAAGCACCTCTTTAAGATATGCGCACTAATTCATTCACAAATACAGCATTGTATGTGTTAGGTTCGCGACGACCTGTGGTAGTGGACATTCAGTTGTTTCAGCGTGCTTGCAGAGTGGACATTCGGGGGGTAGTCATCCTGTCATTGCATGGCAGTCTAGAAAAAGAAGTCACATCACCAGATATTTATAATGCATGATATCAATTCATATCCAATGCATAAAAGTTTCCAAAGTAAACAAATAATATCAGTAAACTAGTAAAGAGCAGTATTTTATACATATAAGTAATGACACCTCATGACACAAGTATCACTCAAGGCTGCTTCTTCACAAGGCATGTCATGTAGCGGGTTCCTTGCCCAGTGTACAAGGCTGCCTCCATGTGAGGTGGGCCTGGAGGCTGAGGCAGAAAAAGAAGTATTTCTAATATATGTGACACTTTTTGTCACACTGCAGCAAAACCACACCCAATATTATGTGATGTTTCTGAAACGCGACTGTGGTAAACTATCAACTCGTAGGTTTTTTGCACAAATGTATGGGCTAGCTACGAAGACACATGCGAGGTGACAATGATTTATTTGCCTTTTCTCAACGCAAAGGCCTGGTTGGTGTCACTTGCGATAGAATTTTAGAATTAACGAGTCAGCGACTCGTTTCCACGTGAAGCCACCCCGCAAGTGTCGCACGTTTTTCGGTGACAAATTTAGACGCTAAACATTTTAAAATTTAATATTGCGATGTGCTGCCATCGTGTGACGCCTACGCAGTCATTGGCAAAAAACTACACATGTTGATGTGAACCAACTAACCCAGCAAGCAACCGTCGTTAAAAAACTGAAGTGGTTTCTACTCACCGGCCAGGGCTTGCAACGGGTGTTCATCCTATGCAAGTTTCAGCGGTCGCTTCGTTCCTAAGAAGCCACTGGTATTCCCTTCGCGAAAGCATTTGAATGAGTCAAAAAAACAGAACAAAAAAAGTGTGTTGGTTGGCAGAGGCTCGAAATGTTTACAGCGAAACGAAACAGTCAACGACACATCAGCACGTACTGCGAACCGTTACCTGCCGTCGACACCGTCGGCCGTCGTATATTTTGAAAAGAGGATAATGATGTCGATAGGCTGCTGTTGACCTCGAGTTAGCTGGAGCGAAAACTATTACAAAAAATTTATGACGCAGCAAATGTTTAAGAAAAACTACCTTTTATAAAAAAACGTTGTGTTTATGCATAACGAAAACGCGAAAATGTAGTATTTGATCATTTTAAAATTAAAACTTGGTCCGAAGAGGGCGCTACTGCAAGAGAGAAGAAAAGAAGAGAAAAGTGAGCCCCCGTAACTGTGTGCTTTCAGGTGCTACACCTCAACAGAAGCTCACAAGGGATGGGGGTGAGGAGGGATTAAAGGATATGATTAAAGGTATAGAGAGAGAGAGAAAGTTCCGCTGGGACAGCGAGCGAGGGCATATAGAAAGATAGGATAGATAGGAAAGATGGATCATCACAGGAGTCCGAGATCATCACAGGAGTCCGAGGATGGGGCACCACTTGCGAGAGCTCTTGTCGGCGTCAGGAGATGTCGTAACGCAAGTCAAGTAGGTCAGAGCTATGCTGTCGTCGGAGGTCGGCGTCAGGAGATGACGTCGGGCCAGCCCAGTCGGCCAGAGCTACGCTGACTTTGAAGATCGCTAGGGCACAACTGGTCGGAACGAAATTCAGCAAACGAGTGTCCACCCCTACAAGAAAGTGCATAAGCGTGAGTGACGAGATGGGTTAGTAAATCCACTCTGGGTGTTTGAAGCAAAACGCGCCGTGTTTGATTTTTGCGCCTCCTACAGGCGTTCACTTGAACTGGAGAGTTTCCTGGGCCTGCCCGTACTCATTCAGACCCACACTCACGGCTCAATCTGAATCTGAGAAAATAAATCGACTCATGAATCATATGAGTCCTCCAAGGCGTCTGTTCTCTTTAAAACGAATAGCTCACGTCATTGGTGCTCTTTATGGCACCTTTTGATACTGTACTCTCGATTACAAGTTTAAGTGAACGATACTTTTTAGTAGACGTGAGTCACGGTTAGTGTAAGCGTCAATCTAGACAAAGCTGGTAGTAATGCTGAGGATCAGTAGATAGGTGTGGGCAAAAAAACAGCAATGGAACCACTCAAAAATTATGTTTTGCACTTTGAACCCACACTCGCGAAAACTTTCTTAGCTTGACCGACTCTCACTCAAACTCGCAAGAATACCATTCACCCGGACTCAAACCCAAGGTTTGATTTGAACCTCGTCGACTCTCGAATGAGTTTGCCGAACTGTGCACGTTCTCACTGACCTCACTCATTGCCTAACTTAGTACCTGCTGGATTCGGAGAGGTTGCTGTTCGGAACACCTTAAAAAGGGCCCAAAAAGAAATTCACAGCGGCAAAGCCTGTTTGAAATCGAACCGCAAATATATGTTCTTAGTGCATAGGGTCACAAGGTGGCTACGCTTGAATATTCCACAGAAGACCTTGCTTCACAAGGCTTGTAGTGGAGTTCGTAGTGCCAAAGTGAACCATTTTCTGCTAAATTTGCGTTCATCAAAAGAGTTGGCTGCCGGGCGACTTGGTACACACAGCACACAGAAAGATACACACGAGGACAGGCGCATACTTCTAACTGGCTTTATTAAAAAAACATCCACATCTTTATAACTCAACACCCTGCGCAGGGGCACGACCACAACAACCTCGAAAGTTTAAACCAGACCAGAAATAAATTGGAATTCAGCATTGTATAACGGAAGGGAAATTTCACTTACGCACTCATCACTTGCTTTTTATATTTTTTGCTCCTTCATGATGCGTTTTCACAATGATTTCTATGTTGCGCTCATCAGATGTCACCAAAACGAAAATTCAGCCACGATTAAAAGAATAATACACTTTGCACGTAGAATATCTAAAATTACCTAGTTATAAAAGAAGCAATAGTCTTTGAGATTATCACTGACTTTATTTGTCTCGGAGGCTATACATTGTCACCATCGGGTCCCACCTTGGATCTTTGGCTGTTATAGGGAGGTGACAACAATTTGCGCTGAAAATAATAAAGGGTTCCACCATGGTCTCTTATTCAGCAGGTAACAATATGAAATTTCAATTTATATAGAGTCTGCGTGGCTGTATTTATCGGCTTTGTGTTCTGTGGTGCCCCCTTCGTTCCATGTACAACTAAGCAAGGCGTTCGGTGGTGGCTTCCACCTGACCACTCCTCACTCTCCATGATCGGATAAGTTGCGGGGTTTGCAGTCTTCTGTTTTGTAGCCCTTTTTGCCATCACATGTTGCGTCGCACTATTGTTGACGTGAGTCACGTTCACTGCCGGTGTCACAGGGGCACTTTTTACTGTGATCTGGCTCCCGAATTGTGGTTTTACTCTCGTTTCGGCCAAACTCAATCCAGATTATTTGCACCGCTCAGCAACAATCATTCTTGATAGCGTTCAAGAAATCAGACCAGTCGTCGTTCTGTTTTCCCGCTATAACTATTGTCATGTCATACCAACTAGCCGAAACAGCCACCCTTCCAAATCAACCCTTCTGATGAGCAAAAGTGCTCGTGTGACACCGATGCAATCTACTGTATGTAACAAAAATTATAAATGTGTCATTTGTGCGTACATTCACTTTCAATATCCCGATTTATGTATACAATGTATGCACTAAGTAAAGTAAAAATAGTATCAACTATTCTATTCTCAGAATCATTGTTTTGTTGCTCTGTGTGATTATGTCTACAAAAAATTGGCCCTTTGAATGAGTAGCAGCCTCTTGTTCGTTTAAACAACGGTTTCACCATGTTCACCTGGACCACCAGTTTGGCCGTAAACTCTTCTGTTGCGTCTATTATCATGACCTTCTGCGTTTGGCTCAAGTCAGCGTTACTACATTTGTACATGTTTCTTAGTTTTATAGCATTAATATAACTTTACTCTAACTAGTCTGTGAGGAGAAGTATGATTTTATAAAGGCAGCTGAAACAACCGCAGCCCCTAAAGCGTATTCTTATCGACGTGGTGAGACGCAGAACAACTATCAATTTGCTTTAATCACTTGCAAATAAAAGAAAACAGAATAAATGAATGGAACTTTGTTAAATATTGTGCATTGATCTTCAAAAGTTACACTTTCTCTGCAGGTAGCCAACCTCGACACTGGAATGCTAACCACTCAAATGTTGAAGAAAACCTGAATGATTTATTGTTTCAAATTAACTGAGTGTAATAACCCCCTGATAAAGATTACTTGAAAGTACTAGACTGTCTTCAAAGACACGTACCTTCCCACTTATGGATTCGGAAATGCCTTCTCACTGTTGTTTGTATGCTATAAAGTTTCATAGAGTCTATCATTAGGACAGCGTTTCATCTGGCCCATGTACCTCCTGCTGCATGTTAGAGGTTGTGCACATCATGTCATTGACACAAGTTACATACTTCTGTCTGTGATGAGGGCTGCGATGTTTCCTTCTTTTCATCTGATCGATGAATCTGCGCAGGTCAGAAAGTTTCGGGGGCCATAAACACTTCTTCAACTCCACCACAATCTCCTTATTTTCTAGTAGATTTCTTGAGAAAACACTGTGTATGCTAATTGTCGCAGCCGTCTTCTTTTTTTGTAGCCCTTCAGATGGTCTGTAGCTCCTTTCTACGCCTAGGATACCTCGCATGCCTAAGCAAATCCTCGGCTTGAGGCAACCCGTTTTGAGTTGAACTTGCAATATGAAGTCTAGACACTTACTTGAAAATTGCTTCTACCATCTTGTGTTAAAGTGATCCGCAGAGAGCACACTGCAAGACCATGTGCATGGCCACCTTCTTAGCCCCTTTTTTGTGCCCCGATAAGAAAGACAGCAGCGGCTTCCACGGATGAGACTTCTACTGCGAATATGTGAACAATTTGTGAAAAGCTGTGATAAGCGCAGGTATTCGATTGTGAAACATTCGGAAATCGCATGTGTTGCCACAATATGCTTGAGCTTGTGCTGCAAAAACTTAACGCTGAGCTTGAAAACCTACTTGCAGTCCACAGATTCTGCCAAACTGAACAGTAAAAAATTATCCACATAGCAGGACATTGTACAGCACTGAAACTTAGCAATATGTTGTTGTACTTTCAAATACTTGTCAAGTGCAGGTTTCTAAAAATCGATACGGAGCTCTATTCAATACTAATACCCTGTCATTACAAATACACCTTTATGACATAGCCAGGGAAGATAAACTGAAGTAACGGCGTGAAAAACACTTTCAAACTTCTACCAGTGGCATTTAACACTTTCCAGGGAAGGATACTGCTCAAAATAATTCGATAGCATCCTTGACGCAGAACAGTAGAACCTTTGCGCTGCCAGGATGTTTAGTTAGTTATGTTGGGTTTAGTGGCGCAAAAGCAACTAAGGCTATGCTGCGCCAGCCACATGGTGAAAAAAAAAAAAAAAAAAGGAGAGAAAAAAGAGCAAAAGAAAACGTCACTAGTTAGCTCGGCATACATTGTGCTGTGAAAGTCTGATTGAAAAACTATTTTCTCTGAGGGAGTAAATCCGTCAGTCAGGGGAAATTGTGCTTCGTCGTCCAAGTGATTTTTCCTTTACAATGGTCATGACTATGAATGCGCGGTTAACGATGACTAATGGAATAAATGAATAATGTTGTGCGGCTGTATAGAGACCTAAAACCAATCGCGTAATGTGTATACTTTTAAAATTATGGACATGGTACATGGTGTGGTCAATGGGTATGGTATGTGCGTGAGGTGATTTTGTCAAAAAATGTAAGGGGATCGCTCCAGCACTCCCGCCTCACCTGTGTCCTTGTGCGCAAGGACCAGGAGGTAAGTGCTGTGTTCAGAAGAAGCTGTCACAGCACTGACCTCTCGCAAGAGGCCGTGCTGTGGCCACACAGGTTCGTGAATCTTGCAGATCTGTACCGTACAAATACGATGGCGTGCTTCTTATAACTTATTTAGAAATTTGGTGTCATCCAGGAAGTTGACAACGTCAGTTAGGGGTATCAGCGCGTCATCTCCTAGAAGGAACATGGGGTGACGTGGAATGCGTAACTTGTACAAGGTGTAAAAATGTTTTCTTCGATGTGCTTCCAAATGTGCGCATGTAAGCAAGATGTGCAACACTGTTAGAGGTTCATCGCATTTATCACATGTTGGCTGTTTTTCTTGTTTTAACAAGTAATTATGAGTGATGTGCGTGTGACCAATTCGAAGACGGCACAGGATTACTTCGATAAAACGTTCTTGGTGGTAGCATGACTTCCATTCACTTAGGAATGGCTTGATTAGTTGAAGTTTGTTGTTGCCTGTCATATTCCATTCCCGTTGCCATTTAGATGTTAGCGCTGTACGGATTGCGCGGATACTATCCCTAACGGGAACATTTACTTGCGAGATACTTAAGTTCTTTGCTGCTGCTGCGCACTGATCTGCCCTTTCATTTCCGGGTATCCCGACGTGACTTGGGACCCAGCAGAACCGGATATTTTGTCCTTCACTTAGACGCGATAATACGCTTAAAATGTCGCCGATGAAGGGTTCGTATTGAGAGCGTATATGGAGGGCCTTCAATGCACTCAAGGAATCCGTAAAAAGTATTGCTTTCTTGTATCTAGCACTTTCAATTCTTTTTACTGCCATCCACAAGGCATAACATTCAGCAGTAAAAACTGAAACAAACCGTGGTAATCTGACTGTTTTCTTCCCACGCACCTTGGACGACACTGCTACCGACATAGCTAGCCGCTTTGGAGCCATCAGTGTAAAATTCTTTGTATGTGCTGTACCTTTCTTGAACGATGCGAAATTCTTGCAGTATGTGTTCACGTGGTGTACCTTGTTTTTTGAGATGTGTCAATGAGAGGTCAAGAAATTGCGTAAAGTTTTTCCAGGAGGCAGCCTTCTTGGCCTTTTAGTAACAGAAAGGGCATCTGTAGGGACGTTACACTCGCGACATTTTTCTTCGAATCTGAGTATAAGTGGCCTTATTGCGTTTGGTTTGTTTGTGTAATGGAGTCGTTTGTCACAGTGTGTGATAATGTTGTAGCATATATGGTTTGGCGATGAGCGAACTCTTAGGACATATGTAAGCATTAGCTGCGTTCGTCTGCTGTCCAGTGCCGGTTCGTTACTCTCGGAGTACAAGCTGGGAAGCGGCGAGGTCCGGTATGCACTGGTTGCCAAGCGTATCCCTTTGTTATGTACGGGGTCGAGTCTCTTGAGGTGGGATTGTCTCGCTGAACCGTAACTACACTTCCATAATCTAATTTGCTACGTACCAATGAACGATATATGTGCAGAAGGCACTTACGGTCAGCGCCCCACCGCTTCCGCGACAGAACTTTGAGGACATTGAGTGCCCTAGTCGCTTTAATTTTTAGACTGGTAATGTGTGATAGAAAGTTAAGTTTCTTGTCAAATATGACTCCTAGAAACTTGTGCTCTTGTTTAACTGGTAGGACTGTTTCATTTAGTTCAAGAATTGGGTCCGGCTGCAAGCCTCTTTTATGAGAATACACTACGGCAACTGTCTTTTCCCCGGAGAAACAGAAGCCGTTTTTCTCCGCCCATTGTGTTAGTTTGTTCAACGTGATTGAATCTGTCGTTGACATGTCACCATGTTAGACGCGCGGCACGCAATCTGGAGGTCATCAACGTACAGAGAATGCATCAGTGTGGATGGTATAACTTTGTTTACAGAGTTCATTTCACAACAAAAAGTGTAGTGCTCAGAACGCACCCCTGAGGTACACCGTTTTCTTGAGTAAATACACGAGAGAGTGTCACGCCAAGGCGGACCTGGAAGGTTCGGTTGGGACAAAAAGTCGAAGAGACAGTTAAGCATTCTGCCGCGGATTCCCAGATCCGCCAAGTCTCGTAAAATACCATACCTCCAAGTAGTGTCGTAGGCTTTTTGAAGATCGAAAAAGACTGCTAGCAGTGTTGTTTGTGTAAGAAAGCTTCTCGTATTGTGTTTTCAAGCCGAACTAGGTGGTCAATTGTTGAACAACCTTTTTTGTACCCGCATTGATGGATATCTAGTGAGTTTTCTGTTTCGAGGACGTACGTAAGCCTAATGTTAATGACACTCTCGTAGGTTTTTGCAAGACAACTTGTAAGTGCGATTGGCCTATAGCTGTTTGCTAATGTAGAATCTTTTCCCGTTTTTAGGAATGGGATTATAATGGCCTTCTTCCAATCCGTGGGGCATTCGACCAGTTTGCCAAATAACGTTGAAGAAAAACACAAGGGCCTCGACTGTTTTTGGCGACAGGTGGGCAAGCATTGCATAGTGTATTGTGTCAGGACCAGGCGCTGTTTTTTTTACCTGTGGAGAGTACTGTGTTCAGTTCATGGATGGTTAAAGGCGCATTGTATGGCAAGTCTAAGAAACCTGCTGTGGGAAGCTTTTGTTTTTCTATAGATTGCTTGTGCCTTAGGAACGTTTCTGAATAGTTTGCTGAGCTAGATATGTTGTAAAAGTGAAGCCCTAATAGGTCTGCCTGTTCCTGTAGGGATGTCTGAGTACCTGTTGTTGAAAGAAAGGGGATGGTATAGGCAGCGTAGTTGCCATTAAACTTGCGAACCTGATCCCACATTCTTTTGGATGTGACCGAGCTGTTTATGGATGAAACGTAGTTTTGCCAGGAGATTTTCTCGGCTTGCCTACGAACATATCTAGCTTTCGCTTTCGCCTTTTTGAAGGAGATGAGGTTATCGTACGTCGGGTACCTCCGGAAGATACCCCAGGCTTTATTTTGGAGTTTTTTGGCTTCTGTACATTCGTGCGTCCACCAGGGCTTCAAATTCTTTTTTAAGCAACCAGAAGACTGAGGAATAGCTCTCTTTGCTGCCGCGATTATACACGTTGTAATCCTTTGATTCATTTCATCTACGCTCAGATTATTTAGACTCTCTTATCCAGACTGGCTTGATCGGTAAAGAGAGCCCAGTCTGCCAAATGAAGTCGCCAGCGGGGTGGTCTGGAGGGTATGGTAGGAAGTGCTGTGGTTAGACTGATGAGTGCAGGCATGTGGTCACTACCGTATGGATTATCTATTACCTTCCATTTAAAATCTGTGAACAGCGCTGGAGAGCATAGCGCAAGGTCCAGGCAGCTCATAGCTCCTGAACTTGGGGAGCAGTAAGTGGCAGCGCCAGAATTTAAAAGACAAACATCGTTGGCTAAAATAAAATCTTCAAGTGTTTGTCCTCTAGAGTCAACTGTTTTACTACCCCAAAGCGTGTTATGTGCATTAAAATCACCTGCTATCACAAAAGGTTCGGGTAGTTGGTCTAGAATTAATTCTAAATCGCTTACGGTGAATTGCGTGTGCGGTGGAATGTAGAGGGAACAGACGGTGATGGTTTTGTGCGCTACAATGGTAACGGCGGCGGCCTCTATATGACTATTAATATGAATTTCTCTCACTGCTATACCACCTTTAACAACAACAGCCACACCGCCCGACAGTCGGCTTGCCTGCGTACGATCGCCGCCGCACAACAGTGAAGCCTTTTAGGATGTTTTGATATCGATCACCTAGGTTGGTTTCCTGAAGGCACAAGGCTACAGGAGAAAAGTCGTGTAGTATTTCCTTTACGTCACCAAAATTGTTTAAAAGCCCTCTACAGTTTCCAATGAATTATAAAAGCCATGTTGAATGTAAAAGTTTAAAAATCGAAGGACAAGTGAGTAGGATATAGTAGAATGGAGGTGACTTGCTTCTAAAAGAACTAAAAAATGCGAGTTCCAAAATGGTGTAGGTTCACTTATTTTACAGGACCCTTTTCTGGCCCTGTAATTGGGGTTTTGCTTTTTTTGGGAGCGGTCGAGAGTGTCTCGCCGCTCCTTAGGCGCTGCCTGCAACCGCTGGGCTAGAAGTAGTGTCCATCGCCTCGTGCAAGACGTCGGACAGTTGCTCTAGCGAGCGATGATGGCGTTGTGTAGGCCTCGTCTTGGCAGACGAGGCCTTTGACCCCACCAGAGAAGAGGTCGGCAGGACCCCTTTGGCCTCTGAGCTGTCCCGGCTGGTGCCAGGTCTAGGAGAGGCCTCCAGTGTGGCCACGTTAGGGGAGGGTAGGGCAGCCGTGGCTGCTCCCACCGTGGGGGCGAGGGGCGGTCGCCTCAGCGCACTACGCGTGGCCTGGACGGCCGCCTGATGCCGTTGTGGTGCTGGCCCCCGTTGCACCACTTCGGCGAATGATGACTTTTTAGCAAGGTACGGTGAGAGGCGCTGTCTGGCTTCGCGGAAGCTTATGTTTTCCTTATATTTGATAGTGATGACCTCCTTCTCTTTTCTCCAAGCTGTGCAGGATCTCGAGTACGCCGGGTGGTCACCATCACAATTTGCACAGTGAGCTTCAGCATTGCAGTTGTCATCAGCAGAGTGTCCCGTAGCACTGCACTTAGCACAAGTAAG
Source organism: Rhipicephalus annulatus (assembly GCA_013436015.1). NCBI lineage: Eukaryota > Metazoa > Arthropoda > Arachnida > Ixodida > Ixodidae > Rhipicephalus > Rhipicephalus annulatus. The sequence goes on along the minus strand of WOVY01000422.1, from coordinate 804,201 downwards.
CTGCCCTCGGCAGCTCTGTGATGCATGGCCAAACCTTTGGCACTTGAAGCAGCGCCTTGGGTTCGGAATGTATGGTCTGACGTGCAACTTCAAGTAGCCTGTTTCTATTTCGTCTGGGAGTGTGCTAGAGTTGAAGGTAACGATTATGTGCCTAGTGAGTATTCCCTGTTGTCTCGTCTGATTTTTATTCGTTGTACCTGTACAACATTCTCATCCTTCCAGCCGGCCAGGAGTTCATCGTCAGTAAGGTCCATGAGGTCATCGTCTGACACGACACCCTTCACCGTATTCATTGTTCTGTGGGCGGTGACAGTTATCGGTTGGTCCCCAAACGCTACAAGGTTCGTCAATTTTTGATACTGCGACTTATCTTTAACTTCAACCAGCAGGTCCCCACTGGCCATCTTCGTGGCTTTGTAGCCGCTTCCGATGGTCTCAGTGAGACACCTTGACACTAGGAAAGGTGAAATGTTACGGACTTTTTTGTCGGCGTTCTCACAGTGGATGACGTGATACTTGGGGAAGGTGTCTTTCTTTTTTCTGGAGGATTTTCAGCGGTTGCATCGGTGCGCCCCCGCTTCGGGGGACGATCATTTGCGAAAATGTTGGACGATCCCATTAAATGAGTACATTGTTCGGCAACAATGCCAGTCACCCACCACCGAGCCCAACAAGGGGACACGGCAGAGGTTGTGATGGAGCAAGCCCTGCCATGCCAACTGTACATCGTTGCTATAACCAAATATGGTGTACCCAAGGTAGGACCACCACACAAGGTTAACCCTCGCCGCCAGGAAAATTGGAAGTAAATAGAAGAGAGTAGAAGACAGGACAGATAGATAGCGAGAGATAAAGACGAAGATGTAGGCAGAGAGAGATAGGAAAAGGCGACTGCCGATTTCCCCTGGGTGGGTCAGCCCAGGGGTGCCGTCTACGTGAAGCCGGGGCCAAAGGGGTGTGTTGCCTCTGCCGGGGGGGCCCCAAAGGTCCAATCACCCAGCGTCGGCTCAACCCCCAGGATCCCCTTTTCCCCGGACACGGCAAAGCCACGCACGGCTAGGCGTGGGAGGGAGTAGAAACTCCCCCGTTAGCTCGGGTCCGTGGTGTCGCTACACACCAAACGCCTACTTGCGCAGGCGCCCCTGCGGGGGCCAGGATGTTTACATTTGGTTATATATTACATTGATATTTAACGACTTGTACTTCGCCTGTGCTGAAAGGTAATATAATAATAAAAGGTTGATGACTTCTAGTGCTGTCAGATCTACCTGCTTTGTGGATGATTTTTTGGCGTTTCACTTGGCAGAATCAATAGCCTGGGAGTAAAATCTCATGCCCACTTTGAGCCCCGCCGCGGTGGTCTAGTGGCTAAGGTACTCGGCGGCTGACCCGCAGGGCGCGGGTTCGAATCCCGGCTGCGGCGGCTGCATTTCCGATGGAGGAGAAAATGTTGTAGGCCCGTGTGCACAGATTTGGGTGCACGTTAAAGAACCCCAGGTGGTCTAAATTTCCGGAGCCCTCCACTACGGCGTCTCTCATAATCATATAGTGCTTTTAGGACGTTAAACCCCACATAACAATCAATCATGCCCACTTTGAAGCTTGCTTAGTATGTGCTCCAACGTCTTGAAATAGCGTAGCTGCTTCTTAAATGATGGACGAATAAATTTTTGAACTTGAGGTGGTTTCTCCGAGAATAAGACTCACATTGGTGGTATGAACCTTGCGCTTAACAGCCACTGCTGCATTTGTGTAATGATTTTCAAAAGTGACTAAAAAGCGGAAGGTGCAGTTGCCTTTGCAGAATGCTCTGTAGCAATCTACTCATCACAAACAAGGTGGATGATGCATTCTCCGAGTATACATCCCATTTTAAGATATCGGGTTTCACTCAAGTTGTGTTTTTGTTGGTATCTGTGAGATTGCTTACGTATGCGATGGATCCTAGGCATGAAGAGGAGTTGTTGGCCATATCGAAGACCCAAGAAAAGAATAAGGCAACTGTGTACATTGCTTTACAGTGTCTCTCGCCGACTCAAGAAGGTAGGGAGAAAGTGGTGAAGTACAGGCAGTGTACTTTCTTGCCTGTGCAGATCCACCTGTTGAAAGAACTAAAAAGGCTGCAGCTCTGATCACAGGCAGAAGTGTGTAACATGTTTAAACACATGATGAACACTATTCCTTTAAAAAAAAACAAAAGTGAGCCCCTAAAATTTCCCTTTGTTCATTTATAGCGAGGGTCTCGTTCCTGTAGACCTAGTGTCATGAGGTAGTGTAGGAGGGCTTATTGGCAGCTACTAACATGCACAATATTCACGTGCTATGAACCGTGCCCCTTAACACTCCCTCGTTTACTTGCTCACAAACACTCGATAATGTCGACAAGAGGACAGCCGCTGCTTTAGCTAAATTGATAAGAGCATCAAATGCAATATCACAATGGTGGAGGTTCAGTATTTTCTGGTGGAAAGTTGCTTTGGTCCACCCTTATTTCTGAACGTTTTTATAGTAATTACTGTACTATAGTCTAAAAGCTACTAATAACGTCTCCTACATTTTTGATGGGCTGATTGACTGTTCTCATTGAATGACTTTATATACATCTGCACTGCTTTGCAACGAATTTCAGTTGGAAGATGGTGCTGCATCTTTGTATCTTTTGTCCCTCCAATTGCATTTGCTCTGAGCAGCCTTTGCAGCGAGTTAAGTGTGGGATAGATATGCGGGGGCACGGTTTTTGTCTACAAAATATAAGCAAGTGATATATGCTGGAACACACCAAAAATCAACTTTACAGTGCCTTTCAAACCATTACTTGCAAAACACCCGTTTGGTTTCTGTCTGAACAACCCACTGCTTTCGACGTCATAAGTGTGTGTTAGCTTCCAAAACTCTTGCAAGAGCTCTCCTAGAAGACTTCTTTAATTGAAGAGGGGGCACACTTGTCGACAAGAGGACAGCCGCTGCCTTAGCTCAATTGATAGGAGCATCGAATGCAATATCCGAAGGTTGTAGGTTGAGTCTTTGCTGGTGGAAAGTTGTGTGTTTGTCCACCCTAATATCTGAACATTTTTTATCGTAATTGATGTACTTTAGCCAAAAAGCTACAAATACCTTCTATATTTTTCATGGAGGGATTGTCTGTTCTCATTGAAGGACTGCATACGCATCTGCACTGCTTTATAATAAATTTCAGTTGAAAGATTGTGCTCCATCTTTGTATCTTTTGTCCCTCCAATTGCATTTGCTTGGAGCAATCTTTGCATCGAGGTAACTTGTGGGATAGATATGCGTGGGCACGGTTGTTGTTCACAAAATATCAACAAGTCATATATGCTGGAACACACCTAAAATCAATTATACAGTGCCTGTCATACCATTACTTGCAGAACACCCCTTTGGTTTCTGTCTGAACAGCCCAATGCCTTCTACGTCATAAGTTTGTGTTAGCTTCCACAACTCTTTCAAGTGCTCTCCTAGCAGACTTCTTCGATTGAAGAGAGGGCAGATTTGCATGGGAGCACAAAGGCTGATGTCCTTGCTTTGGCTGTGCATTTTTATGCGTCATGAATATTTACATCTCAGAGGAAATTATCACGGCACCCAGGAAGCCTTCAACAAAGTTGTTTGTGCGGTGGCCACGTCCATGCGGTTTTGTATTCCTGTAGCCAGCTATGTTCGCATGAAAACCTCGTTACGTCCACCTATTTTGTTTTGCGCCCTCTTAAATTGAAGTCGTGACTGAGCACTGTAAAAACTTTTTCTAGGTAACTAACTGTTCCATCCACGATTAGCGTGTCGTTAACTACTTATTGCAACAAAAAATGCTCTGAAAATATTTTGTGTGAAGCTCAGATTGTGTCCATGAAAGATAATTAAACCATTAAATGCTTTTTTTATTCTATGACATGCAGGAGGGTCAGTTGCTCGGACAGGAACCTTACATAATGATACGCTGTGTGAGCTCTAATGCTGTCTATAAACAGCAGTTTAAAGAATTCTCGGAATCTTAGTGTGAGTTGATGGGTTAGACCCATTTTTGAAGACAGTGTGTTTCTTTCACTTAGTCCAGGTCAAAGGGTCAGGGAGAAAATAGACGTGGAGGGGATTGCAAGGACAACTGACACATGTGTGAGCATGCTATTGTTGCACCTTTGAGATAAAGGGCATTCTCTTTTGGTTGGATTTATGAATGCGAGCAGTTACGCTGCATGCCTTTCGTTTCGTTTATCCTGATATTTTGATTCTGGGGCATGGCTTGAGGATTTTGTTTCTTGCATTTTTCTTGTGTACAGCTTACCCTTGTTGTAACTAGATGGACTGGTGAACAAAGAAATTTTGGTGTTGCAAGGGTTTCGTTATTGGAAAATGACACAGTACTTACTGAAATACGCAAAGATGCGTACGACAGGGAACGAATATGAGGACAGGACAGAAAAGGACCTCTCGCAACTAAATTTATTCTTGAAAAACCAGAGAAATATATACCCGTAGCAACCATGCGAGTGCACATTGACTCACATGCTAATAAAAAACATGCAAAAAGATTCACAAGTAAAGAATGATGAAAAAGCCACAAAACGAAAAAAAGATTCTTAGAAACGAAAGTTCCCCACCACGCAGAGCGACAGATGTAATACTTACATGCGTATATTCCTTCATTTATTGTAGATTGCTTTCATGATTTCATGTTCCAAGGTATAACTCTTACAAAGAACAAATACACTGGAAAACTTAGCCTCACACTTGCAGGAACCAAAATGGGCTGGCAAATATGCCGAAAGTTTAGTTTTCACAGGAAGTTCTTGCTCCTTAACTCGCTCCTTTATGCACCTGCACATTCGCCTGCACACTGTGGTTCCTGCAAGTGTGAGGCTAAGTTTTTCAATGTGTCCGTCCTTAGAAAGAGTAAAGACACGGTAGCACGCAAAATTATGACAGCATTTTACATTAGGAAAAAAAGACATACGCATATTAGTATTACATCTGTTGCTCTGCGTAGTGTGGAATTTCATTCTTTAGGATCTTTTTTTGTTTAATGGCTTTTTTGTCATCATCCTTTTGTTGTCGATCTTATCGCGCGTTTTTTGACTAGCATGTGAGACAATATGCGTGCGCAAGGTTGCTACGCTTATACATTTCGCTAATTTTCAGAGAATAAAGTTAGTTGCGAGCGACGCCCTTTCTGTTCTGTATGCAATTTTCTTCCCCGATGGTATGGATCTTTTTAGAATTAAGTAAGCATGTACCAACTAGCCCAACAAATTGATTTCTTAAGGTGGCAGTCGCATTCCTGCAGCACCAACTCTGCATTATAGTCACTGTTTGCTGACGCTCTACGCTCAGCTTTTTGATATGAATTGTACTGCATTAGAAAACTTACACTCTCCACTTTCTAAGACAGCTAGTATTGTCGCCTAGTCTGAAGCAGTATTGCATAGCGCTTAAAAAAGTGTGAGCAAAGAGCAGTTTTTTTTTGCTGTACAAGCCTCCGTTGCGCTGAGAGTGTGGCAAAACTGACCAACATAACTGAATGAAATTTCCTGAACCTCTTCATAAAGCATTATACAAGAATTCTATGAAGAGATATAGCCAATAAAGCAATCTAAAAGTCACGCAGGCTTTAATCAAATTGGGCAGAACAATGTTTTTTTCTTTTTTGTATAGAACAACAATGTCGAATGGGTTTCCAGGCTACAATGTATTTAATGTCTATGCGAAGTTGTTTTGCATTCTGGCGAATGGGTCATGAATAATAACTCCTTGAATTCACAAATTAATAGATCTACTTGTTCAGGCATTACCGACGCGGCAAAAAAAGTGTCGAAGATGAAAATCTGAAATTGTCAATATTGAAGCAGCAAGCCTATCTATGCAGAGAAAATTGTCATAAGTTATTTAGACAAATGTGACAAAGTAAATTTAGCTCATTTTTCTGCTTGCCAGGTTTGGGAAAACTTACTTTTTTTCTTTTATTGCTAATTCACCACTACCGCAAAATAGCAGGACTAAGTCATGTTTTGTAATTACCATTGACCACTATCTATGTGTTTCAGCGCTTGACTCAAAAGATTTTCACCAAAAATTAAATATTACAAACGTTTTTCTGGTGGCGTCATCGGTGGAGATAACCATGAATTTGTCTCGCGAAAGTTCTGAAATTTGTCAAAAGTGTCCGATAAACATTGAAATGCCGCCGAAACACGTATAGGTTATTTTTCAGGATTTCAGACTTCAGTGTCTAGCCCAGTGGGTAAGTTCTGTCGCCACATCTCCAATACACAATGTTCTCCCAAGAGGCTGCTGAAAAAAAGAAAGAGAGAAAGAGACCGAGTGACAGAAAGAAAGAAGTAAACAAAGCGTGTCACATTCCTGACTAAGTGGTTTGGCAGTTGGGGCGAAGATTTCAGGACCTGCTTGATTGCTCGCCTTTCTAGCCAGGGGACTGAAGAAGCCCTTCTGCAGTACACAGAGAACATCACTTCACCTTCTCCTATTTTTGAGACTCGTAGGACATTACCTGGTGGCCTTTCCTTCGCGGGGAGGGGAGGAACGTTTGGCATTGGGCGTTCCACGTGACACTGATTGAAGGGTAGTATGACATTGGGCCTTATTTGAGAAACTAGCCTGCACATGTGAAGGGGTGGCGACATGACGCCCATCACGTTTTTTTTCTTGGGAGAGGAGGGGAGGTCACAAGCCCAAGAAGCCTCTATAAACGTTGCACAGAGAGGTGGCAGTTGCTGAGAGGTACCTGGAATCATCCGCAAATCATTCCTGAAAAATACTAGGCCTCTGAGATTTTTTACCAGTGCGTGGCGGATAAATTCAGAGGCTATGGAATCCCAGTTTCGGTTTCGGTGACCTCCATGGAGGCGCTTTTATGATTGAAAAGGGCCCATTGACAAGTTTGAGGATAGCTTGCGATCAATTTGGTGGAAAAAAACTTGCTTGTGGGCAGTAACTATATTGTAAATTGTGAATTGATGAGCCATACTTCCCTGACTGCAGCAAAAAGTGCGGATGGCTGCGTGAGCTCTATAGCATTCCCAGCCACGCGCTGGAAAACAAACGTTAAATATCTTGACGCCTTCTGAATGTGGAAACAATAATTCAGAATGCTAACTTCTTGATAAAAAAGGTGTTTGCTAGCGTAATACTTACTCTCACTTTGCGGTAACACATGTATTTCGAATGATCATTGCGTCCTCGAAGATCATTGATGTGATGCCTGTTGCTTGTTGTAGTGGGCAGTGACTGGTCTAGCAGAGAGGTAGCCTGAATAAAGCTTGAACTGCACGAAATACAGAAGAGGATCACCATTTACTTCTAGCAAAGCTAAGCTTTGGCAAATAATCTCTTCGCTTATGTAGGTCATGTTATATCTTACTTTCTAGGCATCCGGACTTCACTGACCAAAGCGGGACATAACGCATTTACTCTCATCATCGGCTACCATAGACATTTAGAAAATGAGACAGTAGCCGAAAACGTAGACGCACTCAAGTGTATTTTTTCGATGAACTTCTTGATTTGATTGATTAATTTGTGGTGTTTAACGTCTCAAACCCACAATATGATTATGAGAGACGCCGAAGAGGAGGACTCCGTAGATTTCGACCACCTGGAGTTCTTTAACGTGCACCCAAATATGAGCACACGGGCCTTCGACATTTCCGCCTCCATCGGAAATGCAGCCGCCGCCACCGGGGTTCGACCACGCGACCTGCGGGTCAGCAGACCAGTACCTTAGCCACTAGACTACCGCGGCGGGGCGATGAACTTCTTCGAGTGCTCGAGTGAAGCCACAATAGTGTGAGCCGTCTATTCCCCTGCTCCTCCCATATGACAAATGCAATACCCGGACTGCTATTGCAGCTCTCTCTCGTTAAGCTAAGGGTTCTAATCAGCTAACATGCTGTCCAGACACTCAAGATGGTAAAGCACAAAGAAGGTGGGAGGGGGAGAGGTGATTCAAAGTTTAAAAAAAGAATTGGAACCTTCAAAAAAATACCGAGCTGAGTTTTCGCGATAACCATATCACATGCTAGTGCTATGAGTACTCACATAAGTGAGCACTAATGAAGCAATCGTTTCGTGTGTTCATTTCGTATACCACACCACTGTGCTGCTGTTCTAAAACTGGAATGAAAATATGTGCAGTAACATGTGCACAAACTGATCATATTCTGATAGGTCTACCATCGCATTCCTGAAAGTCCAGTAAGTGCGCAGGTAGGGTGCTAAATTTCTGTCCCAAAAAGACTCCCAAGATCCCATATGCGTTTGTCTTAGAGGATTTGAACGCCGAAGCAGCCATTCTTTTCTGCTTCTTGGTCTACTGTATTCCCTCACCAAAAGCTTTCTGCACCTCATGCGGTTTGTCAGTTTCTCGGAGATCTGCCTAATTTAGACCAAGAGGTGATGTCTCTTGAAGACGCCATAATTTCAAAAATTTTGGTGATCTATGATGTCAACCAATGATTTGATTTAGCACTTGTGTAGACAGTGACTGGCACTTTTCGCATTCGTTGAGGCCTCTAAGCTTTCCTGACCATGTGTGCTGTGCTGTTTATTTGTAGGAGCGTACGAATATTACCTTTTCACACTGAAGTGAATACTGCCTAAAGCATATAAAATTAAATACCCACTTTTTTATTAGAAACTGGCGTGAATATGATATCATTAGATTCGTTCTTCAAAATTCAACGAGTGGGATTTGCATCTGTTTCACAAATTTATTGCTGTGCCAGGGAAACTTGATTTTGTAACCGAGCTGGCACGGCCGCGATAGCGAGCGCAAGTGGTCGCTCCTACGTAAGCGTGACGTCACCCGCCTGGTCTACTTAAACTCGTCACTATCGGCAATAAATGTGCTGTTCGACCCATGCCATCGGCCCGTACACATGGTGGCAGCAAAAAACAGCCAGCATGACGACCCCGCCTACGCTGTCGGCACCGCCTGCATTGCCGACAATGCTCCTGCCGCCTCCGAAGCCCCTCGACACATCTCGAGACGCTTGGCTTAGATAGAAGACCTGGAAAAGTGTGTTTGAACTGTTTTCCACGGCAACTCAGCTGAACAATCAACCAAAAGAAGTGCAGGTGGTGAGGCTTTGAGTGAACATTGAGGAAGAGGCTAGAAAAGTGTTTGTGCCAAGAAAGGACACAACCAATGTAACCCTTAAAAAATTGATGATTTCTACCAGCTCACGAAGAACCTCACTTACCACGAGTTTTGCTTCAGCTCCCGAGACTAAAGAGAGGACGAAAGTTTCAATATGGTGTTTGAGAATACTGTTTGCAAGCACAGCGGGAGCTGCGGGTGAAGCGGGCGTCATAAGAGCTTTAGGATAGCGTTTGCCCTGCTGCGAACCGCAACGAACGATCGCAGCGACACCGTAGCCTCAAAACCAGCGCTTGCTGGCCACATGCGGGCAGCCATCACCACCCGTTGCCTCGAAACCAGTGCTTGCGGGCCATATGCAGGCAGCCATCACCGCATGCGATTTCAGATTTTCTGCGTGTGGTCCGCTAACGCGAACACCGACTCGCGCTACGACGCATGCGCAGTTGCAGCGACCGCACCGCAAGGGCTCGCAGTGCGCTATTCTAAAACTCCTTAATGACGGGCTTGTCGAATCGCGAATGCTAGCTGAACACTGCGATTTTGGAGACTTAGAAGAGCGCATGCTTCGTAGCCGCATCATGCTCGGTATCCGGGACAAGGGACTGCAAAAGAAGTTAATTTCTGAAAAGCCTTCCTACCAAGCAGTAGTCGAAATCTGTCGCATCCAAGAACATGGCAAGGAGCAGCTTCGACAGATACGTGGCACCACTGAAGGCGCAGCCGTAGATGCGTTGGTCAGAATGACGAAACCACGTAACAAATGTGACCACAAAGTTCACCGTGGCAGCCGCTGCCTAGTAACAGTAAAAGCGTGCAGGAAATGCGGAGGATCGAATCATTTCGTCCAAACATCTCGCAGTCATCTTTCTTGCGCAGCGAAGATGCAATTCGCAGGGAAATATGAGAGCGACATGTTGACGGAAGGTCAGATTTTTTTCTGGACGCTAGTGCGTGCGTTCACAGGAACGCATGCACTAGCGACCAGTGGAACGTGACAGTTTCCATCGAACGCCGTCTGATGGTCTGCAAACGTGATAATGGGGCAAACTGTTGTTCAATATAAGATGTTTTGTCGTTTCCAAGAAATACTCGTGAAGCCTGCCGAGCCACGTTAACGAGTTTTTTCGGGCACAAAAAAACTGCGCAGTTGAAAGTAAAGTTATCGCTATCCGTGAACGATAAACAGCACAATGAAACCTTCTTCGTCATTGAGTAAAACGTGCCGGTAACCCTCAGTGGATCAGCAGCAAAACGTCTTGGCTTGGTTTAGCGCGCCAATAGCGTCCAGACGCAGCAACTCTATCCGGCGGCGCAGCCCTGCGCCGTTATTTTCACAGGATTGGGACAGCTGAAGATTTTTGTGTAGGAAACGAAGCTTAAATCCGGCGCCGTCAGTGTTGTTGGGCCAGCCAGAAGGGTTCTGGTTGCCATTGAAAAAAGTAAAGGCCGAACTTTAACGCATGGAGGAGCACAACGTCATAGCCAAGGTAACCGAACCAACAGAATGGTCAAGCTATATGATAGCCGTAGTTACAAGCGATAAAGTAAGAATTTGTCTCGACCCTGTGGAGCTTAACAAGGTTATTCTGCGTGAGCGCTGCACTATGCCAGTTCTAGAAAAGGTCGCGCAACGACTAGCTGGAGCTAAGAATTTTACTACATTGCACGCAGCATCCAGGTTCTGACAAATAAAATTTTCTGGCAGCAGCTCCAGATTGTGCACAATAAGCACGCCCTATGGGCGTTATTGGTTTTTCCACATGCCTTTTGGAATCGCTTCCACCTCGGAAATATTTCAAGCAGCCATGCGCCTCCTCTTGGAGGGCCTGTCTGGAGTAGCGGTTGTAATGAACGACACATTAGTCTGGGACACAACGAACGAAGATCATGAGAACAACTTGAACGGCGTGCTTGTGCCCCGCCTCGGTGGTCTAGTGGCTAAGGTACTCGGCTGCTGACCCGCAGGTAGTGGGCTCGATTCCCGGCTGCGGCGGCTGCATTTCCGATGGCGGCGAAAATGTTGTAGGCCCGTGTACTCATATTTGGGTGCAGGTTAAAGAACCCCAGGTGGTCCAATTTCCGGAGCCCTCCACTACGGCGTCTCTCATAATCAAATGGTGGTTTTGGGACGTTAAACCCCACAAATCAATCAATCAATCAACGGGGTGCTTTCACGCTGCCGTGAGCACAACCTCCGTCTGAACTCGCAGAAATGTCTTTTTGCAGAAGTTTGCTACCTGGGACGCGTTCTCACCACGCAAGGGCTTAGGCTGGGACACAATCGCGTCCGAGCCATTTTGGACATGCCAGCGCCGAGTAACAATATTGAATTGAAAACCTTTTTCGGAACGATGAATTACGTGCAGCGCTTCATCCCTCGAATGTCTGTACTCACCGCACCACATAGAACTTTGCTTTGCAAAAGTATTGCCTGAGTCTGGACAGAAAAATAGCATAGCAGCTTCAATAAGCTGCGCCAAGCCTTAGTAACAGCGCCAATACTTGCTTACTTCGATCTGAAAAAGGCGGTCACCCTCTCTGTGGACGCTAGCCACATGGGCGTTGGTGCCGTTATGGTACGAGAAGGCCGCCTTATCGCTTTCTCGTCTAGATCACTCAGTGATGCTCAGACGCGTAGGCGTCGACTGAAACAGAAGCTCTGGTGATTGTGCATGGCTGCAAAAAATTTCACGACTAAATTTTCAGCCAATTTGAGATTACGGTGGCAACTGACCATCGTCTGTTAGTGCCAATTTTGAGTAAGCCACTTCACCAATGTCCACTTAGACTGCAATGAATGCGACTAACATTGCTGCGATACGCCATCAATCTACTGTACAAGCCAGGGAAAGAGCTGTTTTAAGGTTATCCGCTCTCTCGTCTTCCAAGCAAGGCGTTATTGGCGGAAGAAACCGAGCGTTTCAATGTTAACGTCATTGCCCTTATTCGAGCTTCTGAGCGTCACCTCGAAGAACTACGTGTGGCAACCGCCAATAATCCAGCTTAGACTCACTGACTGGCCGGAACTGACTGACTTGCCGGAACGAGAGACTGCCTAGCCGGAACGCAAAGAGGACGTCCCAGCATGTGCCACGTAATTTTGGGCGTATCAAGAAGAGATGCCCACACAAGATGGCCTCATCTTTCGCAGCAACAAGGCAACCATATCGAGCGCTAAGAGAGCTGAAATCCTTCGGCTTCTTCTTCTGGCCAACTCGGGGGTAGAAAAGATGAAAATTCGGACAAGAAATGTCATGTTTTGGCCATCCATCTCGAGTGAAATTGAACAGTTTGCAGCATCATTTAAATTTCGTCAGGCTCACCAAAAACAAAACATTAGGATGCCTCTACTGTCCCATGATGTCCCCAGTCTGCCTTGGGAAATGGTTGGCATGAACTTATTCCATCACGGTGGTAAAGAGTTTGCCTTAATTCCAGACTTCTACTTTTTTATTTTGAAATAATGGAGTTTCGATACACAACAGCCTGGCACTTGGAGTGGTGCGCGAAAGCTTTCTCTGTTCACGGCTTACCAGTGAAGCTTTGTAGTGACAACGGGCCCTTTTTTAGTAGCCAAGAGTTCCGTGAATTCCTGCATGAACTAAGAGTCACCCTGGTGATGGCAAGCTCTTATCACCCTTGCGCAAGCGGCATGGCCGAAAGGGCAGTTCAAGAAGCGAAAATGCTGCTGAAGAAGTGTTCGTATAACAGACCAGACTTCCATTTAGGTCTGCTTAAGTTGCACAATACTCCACGTGATGCTATTCTGAAGTCACCTGGGCAGAGACTGATGGGTCGACAGACGAAAACACTGCTCCTGGTTGCCTCCTGCCACCTGAAGCCGTCGCCATTGCCCAGCAGGAAGGTTCACTCCCGTCTCCAGGAGATTCGCCACAAGCGGAAGGTCTACTACAATTGAGGGGCTCGGGACCTACGTGCCTTCTCACCTGGTCAGAGGGCCTCGTTATACGACACGCACACACGAACGTAGTCACCTGTCGTTGTGCTGAGATCAGCGGGAGCTCCATGCTCCGTACTTGTAAAAATAGAAGATGGCCAAGCAATGCGACGCACACGAGAACATCTCCGGGAGGTTCAAGAGGTAGCATGCCCCGACACTACCACAACACTTTCCTCAGGCTTGCCACGTTCGGCTCCGGTTCCAGAGCCGTCACTACCACGGAGAAGCAGTCAGCCCCGTCGCGAGCCTTGTCGGTACACCATGCCAGAGCGACCAATATTTTCCCAAGGAAAGGAAGATGTAACCGAGTCGGCACGGCCGCGATAATGAGCGCAAGCTGTCGCTCCTACGTAAGCATGACGTCACCCGCCTGGCCTACTTAAACTCGTCACTATCGGCAATAAAGTTGTTGTTTGACTCATGCCAACGGCTCGTACAGTTTTATAGCTGAAAGAATTGACTCTCATATGTTTCATTTATTCTGAGCACTGCATTCATAAATGTAAGTGTAAGACCACCCTATAAGTATGAATGTTGTGCTGCTTGACATCATCTTTCACTCTGCTCACCACACTCTCACCACATTCTGACCGATGTGCTCCCAATCCCCATTCATATCCTTGAAGATTTCAATAGCTATGTGAGAAAGAAAAAGAAAGTGGCAACCAATACATCTGTTTAGCGATGCATAAAGCTAGTAATGTTTTGGCTGGCAAAATCTGTTCATGCCCATGAAATCACCGCTGTTCATTTTATTGAAATCATCATTTTTTGCTCACTGCAAGGCATGAAAAAGGGCTTTGTGTAATGATAGCCAGGAAGTAGTAAAAGATAGTTTTCGGGTAGCTTCTACATTCAGCGACATAAGTATCAAGCAGACCATGCGCAACATCCGCTGTATTTATGCAGATGGATCCGCTGTTAAAGGAAACGCCAGAGCCACGTGTCATCTGCTCTGGTTTTTTTTCCAAACTGCCACATCTAGTGACCACGTGATTAAGTAGAAGAGGTGACATTTAACATCCCCTTAAACGGTTTAGCGAACCTCACCAGCTATCGCTCATGTCTCTCAACTCATTAAATTCCCCCTGTAGGGTTCCTAAAACAAATATGAATAACACCAGCAGTGAATAATGCTGCCGGCTGGAGAGTAAAGCCCCGAAAAAGGGGTTATCTTAGCACTATTGTTGAAGAAAGAGTGCACGTAAAGCAGAGGTGGAGAAAGAGAAGTAGCAGGACAGAAAACTTACATATGCCGCAAGGACGTCTGACATTGTGCCCATCAAGGTGCTGCCTCACAAAGACTGGTGTGCAGCTGTGGCCTCCTGGCAATGTTTCGAAATTACAGGCAGATCTTCAGAAACACTGAAAGTAAATGGTTTATAGGAACAGAAGCTTCTTTCAAGTAGAATTGTGATGATTTTGTCTTTTTTCTCTGCTTTTGTTCATTGTGCTTTAAGCTTCGACAAAGGCATTATAGAGTGATGCATATTAGAATAGTTTGAGTGTCAGATACACAGTATGTTTAATAAAATGTCGTAAAATGCAGGTATTCTGTTGCTTTTCACAAAGCGAAATGTCGCTAGCAAAACTTATACCAGTATAATGAAAGCTAGGCATTGTACGTGAGTTAGCCATGCTTTGTTGTCAGTTCGCAGCTTAATATGATATTCAAGGGAATGCCTCAGCGAAGCCACTGATACAGTGTCTACATGAAGAGAAAGTAGGTAAATTTTTAATCTTGTACGAGAGAGTGTTCAGCAAAAAAACTAAGCTTGTCCTATTCTAAATAAATTGGGAAATATCACTTAAGGCAAATGCATGAAATTGGTTAAGTTTGTTCTGATGCTTTAAAGTTAGGAGCAATTGGATAGAGTGAGCAGCACTCGTTGAGTTAACTACTAACAAAAAATTTGGTGGTCAACTGTTGCACGTCTTGAATTAACACAGGTGGTGTAGCCAAGCAGAAGAGACGCATAGATAATAATTTCCAACAAAACAGTTCCCTGGCAATAGCATAATTATGGGATGGTAGATTATAAGCAGTGAACACATGGCATGAAGCTGAGTAGCAATGTTTATTTTCTCTCAGGAGGGAATTATGTAGGCAAAAATACAGAGCAAGTCAATAAATATTTGTTTTTTGTTTGAATAAAAAATATTTTTCGAAATATTAGAACATATGCCAAAGTAACATGGAAAGAAAACTCTGCTCCTTGGTGATTTTAATTGGTACTCCGAATTTACACAACAAAATATAACAAATCTACATACACATTTTGCCTCCATTGTGAGTGGCATGCTCAGTGTGCATTGGCACCGTATGTGTGGAGGTGACCGAATTCACTGATTGTCTCGTATGTGTCTACTCATCCTGCTTGAGGCCGTGATTGTTGTTCCACGCTGACTGGTCATGACGGTCTAACCACGACTCGAAAAGCTTTCTCTTCCCTCTCTTTTGTTCCCGAGCCAGCGTCGTCAAATTGCGGAAGTCGAAGGCATGCCCAATTTTCAAGCAGTGTTTTAAGAGTTTTGCTTTAGAATGCGTGGCTTTTGTGATGTCCTCTTTGTGTTCACTAAAACTCGTTGACCACATCCTGCCAGTTTTGCCAATCTAAGTGGTGTCGCAGCCACCGCACAATAACTTGTAAACAATGCTGTTTTGATCGTTCGCAGGGTTGCTCTCTTTGGGCTTAGAGAACACGTTTACCAAGATACAATGAGGCTTTGAACTTGTTTTGATTCCCAGTGGACGAAGTGCTATACGAATCAACGTAACGTTCAGAAACATTGGGTTTTGTGTTTTTTCGTGGCACACGTCTTGTTCCCTTTTGCATATGTTTATGGGTATCGTTTATAAACCTGCTCAGATAATGACTTCGTTGCAATTCACTAGCCACGTTTACCATCTATATGACTACAAGTGCTGATCAGTGATGTATGCGACACCACATGCATGAGTGAAATAGACTGGAATCGACCAATAGGAATCAAAGAGCACAAGGGAGACATTGCAAAAGCCACCCATGCCACGCATTATAAGACAAAACTCGTTGAACACTGCTCGACAACGGGGCATCCTTTCGACTTCAGTAACGAGACTACGCTAGTTCGGGAACAAAAGTGGGGCAAGAGAAATCTTCTCGAGTCGTGATTCATTACTATGACAAGTTGGCGTGCGACAACAACGGCGGTCGCATACTAAGCGACATACCAGACAAGCAGCAAACTGTGTAACCACCACTCATTTGGTGTCATGGCATACTGAGGATACCAGCTGCATATTTGGCAAAACGTCTATGTAGTTTTTTCTATGTTTTGCTCTGTTACGTATGAGTCTATATTTTTATACATGAACTGGCCTGTCTTTTGGAACATTTTTATATCTTCGCCTTAGTTGTAACTCTGTTTCATACTGTAGTGTACCAAAAACATGCTGTTATTTCTACCTTGATGTTTTGAATAAGATTTTTTATTTTGTTTCAGGTACATAAGCACGTACCGAAAGAAGAAAATGAGCAGCAGAATTTCATGTTACTATGCCAGCAATGCAGCTGATGAGACGAGACAGAAATTAATACTACGCTGCAAGTGCCATCTGTTTGGTAAGCACCATAATGTATGGCAATTTTAAACTACTAACAATTTTTTGTGCGGCATTTTAATAATTACTCAACGAACATTGCCACCCTAAAGATAACTAGGTAGACTGCATATGTTTCAGCTGAAGAACTGAATTAATACCGTAAATAAGCTCGAAATGTTGATTTTTGGCCATCGTTAATGAGTAAGGAGCCAATGATTCAGCTCAAAATAAAGCTTCTCAAATTTAATGTCTGCACTATTTAAGTTGTCTCACTTCTGTGTTTTTTTTCACTGCTGGATTGTTACATAGTTTTCTGTCAGTCCTGGCACAGCTTTCATAAAATGTTGTAGACTGATTTTGTCAGCCGATTCTCTGCATTTTTGTAGAGAAGTGTTCCTATTTAAATATTTTGTTTGCTTGATAAGCAACTGGTATTGGTATAATCACTACATCTTGATAATGCAGGCCCTCAGTTCCAACCGATTGCCTCGCACCAAGGCTTGTTCAACGGTCGTCAGGGCCATCATCCTGCAATTTCAGTTTGCCGACATTGTCGAGAGTGTACCCCTCTTGGACGTACCCTGACCTGGCGAGCTTGTTCACTCAAGTCGAACCACATTGATAAAGTCTCGAGCAAAAACTGGCGACATCAACATGCTGCTCAGTTTGCATATATGAGCTCCACTGGACATGTGAACTGTTGTGGTGGTATGGCTGTTGCTTCTCTGATGGTGATGCAGGTTGGTGTCCATTTGTCATTCTACTCTAAAAGATTGCATTTTCTGTGCCTGCTACTGTTACTCTGCCAACAAGTATGATTGTACGTATATCCTCAGTTGACACCTATGGTGTTATATTTTTGCGAAAAATAGGATACTCGATCATAATACTCGTTCTGAATACCTTCGAAAAAGCAATTTTCTTCCTAACGGCTTCCGCAAACAAGTGAGAGTACTTTGCCTTTTTTCCAAAGATGCGCATAACTACTCTTTACAAAGTATCAACTTGGAAGCTGCTTTCACTGCAAATAAAAAAGTTGAAATGCCAAAATTAGCGGCACACATAACACGAGAAATGCATAAATGAAAAATACTAGACACTTATGCAGAGCAGCGCATAACAATCTAAAGGTAACTTGAGCTCACCTCTAGATACAAATTAATAAAGCCTGGACGGAATGAAAGGGAATACATGTGTCAAGGCAGTTTAATCAATCAATGAACAAAAGGTCAACAACTTGGTAATGAACTGAACAGAAAGTAGTTGCATGCCTTGTGTATTCGTTTCATGATCAGTATTTCTCGCTTGGTTGTGGCTGCGAGAGAACTGTGTTGTGCGAATTACACTGAGCAGTAGCACCACTGATCAAGTTTCGCTTTTTTCTGACCGGGTGTTAGCTATCCTAACTTTCGAAGGCGTATTGTTTATGTAATAAATTGGCCACATTTAATGAGCCGCTTTTCACTCAATGCGTGTCAGCCAGTCATCATGAAGTTCAGTTGCTCTCAAACTGATAAGCTTCTTTTGATGTGTACCATGTGTTGCTACACAGATATCTGCAGCTTTTTCTGTTTTGGTGAAAACAAATTCTTGTTTTGAACCTTTTAAGCTCCATCAAAACAAGCCGTTCTTGAATGGGATGTGCCAGTTTTTCAATGCTGCTATATTGTCTCTGTTCATGAAATCAAGACATAAACAGTCAACAGCATTGGCAACCATTATTGTATAGAATGCAAGCATCACTGTTGGAAAATTATCAACAAGGCAATGGTGGTCTATGGTATTCGTGCCCTCCTATGTAATTAACACATAGCAGTTTCGCCAGTGTCTTCTTCCTTGCCTATTCACTTTCCCACTGAATATGTAAATAATATAGATAAAAGCTTTTTTCGTCAATCTTTTGCTGATTGTATAAACAAGTTGTGTTTTCATTTTGCACCTGTACTTGTTTCTTTTATGACCCAGCAGTTGACATAGTATGAAAGAAACTTGCAACATGTCTTGTTCCTCTTTACTACTGAATGCTTAAAATGTATTTGGTAACACTGTTTGTTATTCATGTCTTACTCAGTGACAACGGCAAATAAATAAGAAGTAAGTAATCTCCGTGAATAAATGTCTTCTTTTTTTCTTTCATATTGCATTCAGGCACTGCGGCATCTTTTTTCCTGTCTATGCTGTGTTACTGCATGTCCTAATGGTTGCTGCAATTCAGCACATAAAAATACTTCACCCTCAACACATGTTCATCTAATGTAGTCATTGCTTACACAGAGCAAAAGCTCATTTTTCAATGCTCGAAAGAAAATTGTAGTATGTATATGAAATGTGTTGGAAGGTTTGAGATTCAAAAAGAGTGTTTTTCGTTTTACCGACATGCGCAAGTGTGTTTTGACATTTTTATAGCATGGCTAGGGTGGCTAGAATGGAGAGGTGTGGAAAGCGGTAGCCGAAACCGGTCCCCAAAGCGCGCCGATGCCGCTTGGGGCACTGCACGCACCAGCACGGGTAACTTTGCGGAGGAGCCAAACATGACGGCACGCGCTGCTCTCTACAAATATTTCTCTCTTGCTGTGTGGTTAGCCGTTTTCGATAAAATCATTTTGATCGAGCAAGTGTAGGGCAGTACCTGACACTTAAGCCCTTTAAAGTCACATCTGTGAAAAATATTCTTGAAAAGGCCCACTAGTAAGACTCGACACCAACTTTCGTGGACTTAAAGGCCAACTCCGGCAATTTTTCGACCATGTCAAGGTAATGGTGTTTTTATGCGCCTAAGATGCGCTTATCATGAGACCAATCGCTGAAATGCTGAGGAGATTCGTAAGTGATTTTTGTAGGCAAAACGGTGCGCAACTGAAACCCGACCTGGTGCTTTTCTGCGTATGACGTAGGCCGTATACTGGTACCACCGGTGCATAGAATGAAAACTGTCAAATTCAGAGGAGTGAATCACCGCCCAAACACCACTCCGGAAGAAACAAAGCTTTCATCTGCAATACCCGTGCCAAACACTTCCGCTTTCACCTCGTGGCCACCACAATAAACGCTGTAGCGGCCAAAGTAGCGTTGGCATCTGCTACGTCACTTCCGTTGACACGCCAAAGTTGACGTCACCCAGACAGTGATGCCCATAATTCTAGCAAGCGAAGTGACCTTTGCGAGGAAATCTTTGACATTCATTTGCAAACTATCAGCACATCTCTCAAGCCTATAAATTGGCCGAAATGACGGATATGTGGAAAGGAACGTACCCAGCGAATTTCATGGAGATCCATTGACCTCGAAAAATTGCCAGAGTTGGCCTGTAATGATATATCGGTTGTTCGTGGTGGAGCTGCAGGTTCGTCGAGTGATGTTAATCACTGTAAGGATTCATATTGTAAGGCTTCATCATGCAGTCCGTGGGCCGCTCCCGTATTATTGGTCAAGAAGAAAGATGGAACATGGCGATTTTGCGTTGACTACGGCCGTCTCAACGCCATCACAAAAAAGGACGTGTACCCACTACCACGTATTGACGATGCTATAGACTGTCTTTTGTCAGCCTCCTACTTTTCGTCCGTTGATTTGAGGTCTGGGTATTGGCAGATTTCAAGGCACGAGGAAGATAAAGAGAAAACGGCATTTGGTACACCAGATGGACTTTTTAAATTTAATGTGATGCCATTCGTACTATGCAATGCGCCTGCAACTTTCGAGCGCTTCATGGACAACTTTCTGCGTGGTTTAAAGTCGGAAGTATGCATGTGCTATCTAGACGATGTTGTGATTTTTGGGCACACTTTCTGTGAGCACAACACACGCCTCGAACTCGTGCTGATTTGCCTAGGCAAAACACGCTTGGTGCTCAACTCAAAGAAATGTCGTTTCGGAGAGCGCCAAACACTCGTCCTTGGACACTTGGTGAACAAATAAGGCGTACGGCCGGATCCCGCGAAAACGGCTGCAGTGGAGGCGTCAAGCAGCTTCACTCAGCGAAAGAACTACGCAGCTTTTTGGGCCTCTGCTCGTACTTACATCGATTCATCCCCAGATTTGCCAATATCGCGCACCCACTCACGTGCCTGCTTCAGAAAGGCATGCCATTTGACTGGACGCCGGAACGTACGTCTGCTTTTTCTGAGTTGCAGTTTCTTTTAACATCCCATCCGATTCTTCGAAACTTGGATCCTCTGGTTCCCACAGAACTTCACACAGACGCCAGCGGTGTTGGTGTAGGCGCCGTGTTGGTTCAACGCTTGGATACCAGAGAACATGTTGCGTATGCAAGTCGATCTCTAAGTAAGTACGAGCGTAACTATACCGTCACAGAGCAAGAATGCCTCGCCGTAGTCTTCGCGGTGCAGCGCTTCCGGTCCTATCTGTACGGACGCCCCTTCACCATCATGACAGATCATCATTCGCTCTGCTAGCTGGTCAATCTGCGTGACCCATCTGGTCGACTAGCGCGCTGGACAATCCGTCTGAAGGAATACGACTTTACAGTTTCCAATAAAAGCGGCCATCGTCACGCAGATGCAGATTGTCTTTCGCGACTACCGCTTCCATCGACGGACTGCGACGCGGGCAACTTCGACTCCAACATCGTGCCATTGGAACTGCCATTTCCTGATACCAATGCCTTTAAGATTGAGCAGCAAAGGAACTACACTATACAGGAGCTTCTTCCTACCCAGTCAAGACCATCGGCGACTCGCTTCTGAATGCGCGACAGACTTGTGTACAAAAAAAACTATGCTACGACCGGCTTACGATATCTTCTCGTGGTTCCAAAGAGCCTTCGCGTTTCCGTCTTGCAGGCTATGCATGATGACCCAAAGTCCGACCATCTAGGCAAGGCGAAAACTCTTTGCCGGCTTCAAGAAAAATGTTACTGGCCGAAAATGCGCCAGACGACGGAACAGTACGTCTCTAGTTGCAACAAGTGCCAACGCCGCAAGCGCCCTACCAGTGCTTCTTCAGGGCGAATTCATCCTACTCCACCCCCTAGAACTCCATTCGAGCAAGTTGAGATTGACCTTCTAGGTCCCTTTCGAGGTCTTCTAATGGCAATCGCTGGATAGTCGTATGTACCGATCACTTAACACGGTACTGCGAGAGAGATGCTATACCATCGGCAACTGCAGCTGACGTGTGTTTATTAATGCTGCGTTTTGTGGTTCTACGACATGAACCTCCCGAAATTGTTATCAGTGATCGTGGGCGACAATTCACTGCAGACATCGTAAAAGAGATGCTTCGTTTATGCGCTTCAAGCTTTCGGCACTCTACGCCATATCATTCCCAAACAAACGGCCTGACGGAGCGAACTAACAGGACTTTCACGAACACGCTTTCTATGTATGTCGCCGCAGATCAAAAGAACTGGGATGACGTGCTACCTTTCATCACTGACGCATTTAACACCGCACAGCATGAGACTATCAGCTACCATCCGTTTTTTTCTTCTGTATGCTCGGCCACCTCGTCATACCCTAGATACCTTCTTCCCGTTTATGGACCACCATGATTCCGGTATATCCGAGATCGTCTGCGTGCAGAAGAAGCCCGACGTCTTGCTTACCTGCGCACCCTCACTTCGCAAGATCGCTCGAAGACACGTTTTGACCGTCAACGTCAACACGTGATGTATCATCGCGAAGACCACGTGTTGCTGTGGACGCCAAATAGGAAACGTGGGTTGTGTGAAAAATTGGTGTCACACTATGCGGAACCTTATGTTCTTCTAGACCGCTTAAGCGATGTAACTTACTGCGTAGCACGTCTTCATTCAAATGGCCGACGATCTGCAAAGACTGAACTTTTCCACATAGCACGTTTAAAGCGCTATATTCCCAGAGAGACTCTTTAACTCGCCCGGTGGGCTTCGTCTGCGCGGAGGGAAATGTTACTGCATATGTGATTTGGGTACGAGCCGGTGCGTAGCGGGAAACAGGCAGATTAGAAAAGAGGACGTTCGGCTAGCGAGATAGGCCTCCGGTGCATGACCACTTGAAGTCTACCAGTACGCCTCAGCGTAATAATTACATTACTAAACGTAACAATATTAGTTTGAACATACAAAATTCATTCAACCTCGAGTGCAGACTTTGGTATCAGAGCCCCCGTTTCGCTGTTCCGAACGCATAATCTTGCGCAAGCCGTGACT
Organism: Rhipicephalus annulatus; assembly: GCA_013436015.1. Classification (NCBI taxonomy): domain Eukaryota; kingdom Metazoa; phylum Arthropoda; class Arachnida; order Ixodida; family Ixodidae; genus Rhipicephalus; species Rhipicephalus annulatus. The sequence goes on along the minus strand of WOVY01000422.1, from coordinate 781,373 downwards.
TGAATAGTCACTTAGCGTTCACTATCGGCCACTGAATGTAACAGTTTTAGTGGCGTACAGTTTTTCATTTTTATATTTGGGTGCATGTTAAGGAACCCCAGGTGATCAAAATTTCCGGATTCCTCCACTACGGCATCTCTCATAACCACATGGTCATTTTGGGACATTAAACCCTACATATCAATCAATCAATCACAGTCACACAGTTACACACAAATAGCGCAATAACCATGTTTCCAGCAGCATACATGCGAACAGTTTTTACAAAAACACTTTATTTTCATGCATGTAAACTGTTTATGGACTACCACTCTGATAGTTTACTATTTGCTTTTTAATATATAGGGGAATTGAGTGAGTCAATAACAATGCACCAAGTGAATTCGACCGACCTGCAAAGCCCCGCTGAGATACTAATTCTGCCTGGACTGGAAGATTTCATGGCGCATTTAGTTTAGAAACAAGTGGTGTTGTATACTTTATCAAAAATGCAGTAACCAGACAGTTTACTCGCTACGCTAACAATAAATATTTGCGTTACCATCCTCAGTTGCACACCAGAAAGGCAGTGGATTACCGTTAGCAAAATAAAAATAACGTACGTCTTCTCCGACTATACCCCATGACTGGTATGTGGGGTTCAATGTCCAAAACCACGATATCATTGTGAGACGTCGTAGTGGAGAGCTCCGGAAATCTCGACCACCTGGTGTTCTCTATCGATTATACTTCAAGATCAGAAGATTGATTCAATGCGCCCGCGCTGCGGGAGCCAGAATATCATTTTAATAAACCTCGTATTTATATTTCAGATGTCATAAAGCGTTCGTTAAACATAGTGTTAGTACAGTAACTAATCTTGCTAAGATAAGCGTAAATTAAAGTGTTTGTCACTAGGGACGATGAATGAAATGTGAATTTTGCTTGTTCCTGGAATTATTTACGATGAACATTGTCCTTCAGGCTACCTTACCGATTAACCATCTTAAACCATGAAGACTTTGATACTTTTTCCTTTCTTCTGTCATTCAGAACTTCCTATGAACCTATTTGAATATTGCAAGAAACGTCGCTAAAATGGGCTGTCTTGCGGAATTTTTTATAATTCTTATTACCGTATTGTTTCTCTTACTGTGATGTCCCTGTGTACTAGTGTATAGTTTTGTTCCTGATGATTTGTGACACTTCATTAAATTATTATGTGTAATTTTTTTCATTACGAATAGTGCCCAACTAGGGTGTTGTAGATATATGTAATTATAAACAATCAAAATAGTCACATCAGATGCTTCACCCAGCTCATTCACTTTCCCGAATAGTACATCTCCAGGAATTTCGGTCACTCTACTTATTGATTTGTGCTTTTCGTGTTCATGCCACGTCATGATACGTATGTTCTTCCGTGCTCTCAATTTGTGGAGCTCTGTTTCATAACTTTTGTACTATTCGTACTTTGTGTCATTTTATACTTGTAAAGTATATTTTTTACTCTACGTGTATGAATGTCTGTCGAGTATTGTTGCTTTGCCAACTTGAGACTGGGTCAATACTTTGTCAATCCCTCGAGCTTCTAGTCCCGTGCTCCTCAACCCTTCGAAAGAAAAGAAATGATGTCTGTGGCCAAAACAACTATAGAAAATTTAGGTAAAATTAACTAGAAATTTATGCACAAGAAGCCTGATATAGAACACAGCGGTCTAATGTGCACCGAAGAGTTTTATGTGATGGCTTTTAACGTCGTGGCACATGTTAAATCTACTTCGCATTGTCACAGAAAGTGGAAATATTGTTTCACCGTCAAAGCTCTCCGAAAAGCTATTATCACTGACCTCAAAAAATTACAGTAATTCTGGCAGCTTGCGTTTGCTATCAGACCATAATCGCAGGTATTTGCAGTGTAAAATTTTTGCAGTGTAAATACCTTTTGCACCTTTAACCACCACAGGGCCCGCTAGATTTAAAACTGTTTATGGAAACGTGAGCCTTGCTTTTCCAGGTACGGCAAACCTAATGCTGCCTGACCTGTACGATCAGCAAAAGCAATTTTTATTTGGAAACAAAACTGATAAATGGTGCAACCATGTGTCAGGAACGACTTGCGGACTACTACAACTCGCACAATTTAGGCAGCAGCTCTATTTTTACATGTATAACGAGTGCGTCAAATACTAATTGCTGAACGAACGTGCTATGCCAGTAACGGTGTTACAAATAACGCGTAACCACCAACACTGGAAACAAGGCGGGCATTCTTGAAGTCATCATGATTATTACGAAGTACCAGATTTCTCACAGCATAGCATGCCATATAGTATACAGGGCGAGCATCCGCCGCTCAACGGTGTACAATTCATGGGCGACAGACACTGATAATGCATCAGATGGAAGTCTTTCGTAGTCTTCCTCATTTTATTCCATCTGATGGAGCATTTTTTTCACAAACAGAGAGACTCCTCCACTAAGTGATCTGCTTTGCCACCCTTCGGTCTCTCGAAGAGGTTGAGCTGAGGCAATAAGTTTTGCGGAAGATAATAATGCAGCGATGCTAGATGTACCTCTTTGTTTTTGTAATTGATACCTTCAGGCATTTCAGAGAAACTCAGCGCAATCGCCAATGGACGAAGTACTTGTAAACAGCTGCAGCCTGTGAAAAAAAGCAGCGCAGCCGAGGAAAACCCTGCGACGTGCACCGCTCACTATCCACGCCACTGCCGTCAGTGTCCTTAGCAGCATTGACGCGCCGAAGGGCCTTCTCCGGCAAGCGAAAAACGCCACGCTCATCACACCTCCCCATTCTAGCCACCCTAGCTTGACGGTTCCAACACCACCTGTTTATGCATGTACGAATGCGTTGATAAGAGCTGTTAGGAAACAGGTTTTGTGCATTGACAATAATAATGCAATTTATCGCATCATAACACAGCTTTTTTCTTAGCCAAAAACTTCGGGGCAGTTTCCGTAATACGTCAACATTCCCTTTATTAACGCACACACAGTAGTATATAAATTCTGCGCACGTCGCATGAAAGTCAACACGTCACACAGCAATGTAGACATCACGTTGCTGGTATGCTGACATCACGTTGCTGGTAAGTGGCGAAAACATTGCCGTGAGGTTGAAAATGTCGATGGAGGCGGAAATGTTGTAGGCCCGTGTGCTCAGATTTGGGCGCACGTTAAAGAACCCCAGGTGGTCGAAATTTCCGGAGCCCTCCACTACGGCGTCTCTCATAATCATATGGTGATTTTGGGACGTTAAACCCCACGAATCAATCAATGTTGAAAATGTCATCCTGGACGTTGCCATATCGTCCCGAATATTGCAAGCAACGCTATCATGTGATCAAAAAAGAGGACGTTAAGCGCTTTTAGGCAACGTTGCTGACTTACATCTGGGTGCTTTCATACAACCGCAAAATAACATTCTGTGTTACTTGAGTATCTTATGACTAATATCTCTTGCATCATTAAGAGCCAAGTGTGCTTTAACGCATTAGAGAATATTTCTATCGCAGACAACATTCGAAAGCCCTTTACATAGGGCTCTATTGTGGTCTTGTGACCTGAATCTGACACATGACAAAGTCTTGGTTGTGATTATTAAGTTAGTGAGTGCTGTAAGGTTCAAAGTGTAAATGGACTGGGTGTTCCAGGATATTCTCCATTATATCATGAATTTGGTGGTGTAAATATAGCGGCCTGGTAGTTTATGCGCCTCAGTTTTTTATAAACCTGATTTATAAGCATATTTAGGTGGGCGACGCCCCTTAGTCACCGAGGAGAGGGCGGGCGTCATGTCAGCTCCATAATCAATGAACTAGAAAGGGGGCGCTAAGGCACTCCTACATCGCTAAGTAGGGAAGGTGGTACTGTGGTGAGCATTCCCCCCTCCCTCCTTTAAGGAGAACCATGGGAAGGCCTTTAGTAGAAGTACAGTATCTTAGACGTGAATTTTCGTTCGCGGGAGCGGCGCACGAACCGATGTTGATTTCTGGTGCATACCGCTGTAGTTACTTTGCTCACTGCAATGTAAATTACCTCTAAAATAGACAAAACTGTGGCGGGTGAAGCACTATCAATATTTTAACGCGCTGACATATCTTCGGCGTCGTATGAACCCACGTCAGTTCAGAACACGCCGTTCTGTAGTGAACTTGGCCAGTTATAAACAAAAAAAAATTAAGCAACACTGTGCATCGGCCTTGGACGCGTTGGCGTCAACGCGGTTGACGCGTACGAGTGCTAACGCATCCGTCTCATCCATGGAAGCGACTAGACGCTTTTGACGCGTATGCTCGCGTCTACGCGTCAAAAGCTTCAAATGCCCCTCTCGGCGTTGGCATCGGAAGGGCATACGCGAAGAGGCACGAAGGATCAAGCCGGGCTTGATATTTTTGCCACGCGTACACCATGTCACCACGCCCAAAGCGGCCCCAACCAACAAGAGGCTGCGATGCCTCCGAATGCTGTGCCCAATAGCCGCCACTTCGATGGCACAGCTGAGTGCTGGAAGCAAACGCAGAAACTACTCCAAACGTTCCTGAATGACCACTTCGTAATCTAGAACGACAACGACACGACGAACGACTTCGAGTGCTACCAGCGTGACAGTGTTCCGTGCCGAATTTGAGCGACGCTTACAAATCCATCAAATGCCGGCCGGCTGTGGTTGCGCCGGTCCCGAGTGCGATTGTCGGCCGAGCGAAAACATCGCACAGGCTACTGGAGTATGTCGGTGTTCTTGTGTTTTGATGTGCGATTTACTGTGCAAAAAAACGAGTATGAACAGACTTCGGAAGTTCGAAGCTTTGAGCGTGAGCCCTCGCCTACCACGGAGGATATTCATAGCGGTGTCATCTGCATCCAGTGTAGGCCCATACCGTCGAGTTCGTAGGAACAAGCTCATGCGAGGAACATCGGCTAAAAGCACTGATGGTAGTTTCCGCCGCAATGTAGACAATATGCATACGATACCCGAAATATCGCGTAGTGGATACGGAGTTTTTATCTGCACTGTGTTTGCTTGCAACATCGGTATTTATCATCGCTGAAAGCGAACCTCAGACTAGCCAACACATTTCGGTGGTGTGAAAACGTACGTACTTATATAAGTGTGTTTGCTTATTGTACGATGCTGAAACATTCGTTGGCTTCGGTTCAAGTTGTTTTCGTGTGTTGCCAAGCTTATAACAAGCGTGCGCTGGTTGGTAGCAGTGTGATGTGACTTCGTGTCGGGTACTATCGACGCTGACACAATCAGCTGTCAGCAGGCTCACTTCCGTTTACATACAAAATAGAAACTCGAATAGGCGTAGCTGCGGTGATCTCAAAATGAAGTTGCATGATTAAGTTTTGCTGGTATTGCCTGCTGTTTCGCATCTCGCTTGTTTTGCTTTTCTGCCATGCTCAGTAGCGCATACGTTGTCTGGAGGCATACTAACACACACAGTCTTAATTTGTAGTTTATTTTGATATTCATAGCTAAAATCATACAATGGCGCTTCTCTCCGTCGTTTTATATTTTACTATATTATAACACGCGTTTTGTTTACAGCTGAACAGATAACTGAATATCTTGTGAGAAGCACCTGATTTGAAATCAGCTGCGCGATTACACAATAGTAAACAAGAAGAGAAGGTCACCAGATGTATGCACATAATGAATGAAGGTGCACTAGTACTGTACTGCACTATGTTTAAAAGAAATGCAAAAAGTGCCTCATGTGACTTATGAGACCGTTCAGAACTGTGCATGTGTTTACCTGTTCCCCCAGACTGTATTTAGCTGAAGATATTATAAATGGTTTTGAATATTGAAGTTTTGTATGTGTTTCGAAAGACTGCTTCATTTCTGTTTAGGTTTTAGTACACGCATAAAATTTGACAATGTATACAAGCGCACAAACATATTCAAAATACAAAAATATTCAGTTTAGCTACGTTACAAAACTTTTCAAAACTTCTGTACGGTGCTCTTGTGAAACTCCATGACCGGTATCTGTCCCAATAAAATTTTGGGCATGCTTTATTGCAATATAGGTTATTTTGACTATTGATGACATGTGAAAGCCTTCTACACAGTGTTTAGCTGCAATCCTAAAATCAATATCTGTCTCTTCAAGAATTGTCAGATGCATTGTGTAGATGTTAAAGGATAATTAAACTACCATCAAAGTGAGGAAGCCTTCAACACAGCACTGATCTGCAATCACAATCCAGCTTAGAGGCCATTTGTCGTGTTCCTCAACTCGTTGAAATGAAGTTATCAAACACTGGAATGATCTCTTTGGTTTGGTTCGTGATACCATTGTTTCTGACTTTTTGTATACACTTGTTCTATTTATGTCAGATATGTATTTCTCTCATTTTTACCGGACTTCACTTAGGAGGTAGTGATATTTGTTTACGTTGGCACATTTATTGCGATGCTACTGTTTCAATGCTTTCATTGTGTGTATATGTACATAACTCCTGCAGTAGCGTTGTATTGGGCTGCAGCTGCAGTAAACGGTTTCACGCAGTGTTCGGTTCCAATGCTATAACTGATATCTGTTGTATCATGAAGTGTCGGTTGTGGTTTATTGCAATAGAGAACATTTTGGCTGCAGACAACCTTCAAAAGCCTTCCGCACAGTGTTCGGTTACACTCTTATGACTGATTTCTGTGACTTCCAGATTGGTGTGTGCGATTTGTATTTCTAGAGAATATTTTTACTACAGAGAACGTCCAAAGGTCTTCCATACAAGATCAAGTTGAAGCTATTTGAGCTATATCTTTCACATTATGAAGTTTCAGGGTTACTTTGTTGCATTAGAGCATATTTCGACTACAGCCAATGCACAAAAGCATTCTACGCAGTGCTTGGTTCCCATCTTACGTCAATATTTATTGCATCTTTGAGAGCAAAGTGTGCTTCTTGCATTAGAGGACATTTCTAAAACACACAACATCGAAAAACTTCTATACAGGGATCAGTTTCAATCTCATGATCGAAGTCTCTGCCATCACGAAGTTTCGTGTGTGGTCTGTTGCTTTAGAGAATATTTTGACTATGAGAATGTTCAGTAGTCTATCATACAGGATTCTGTTGCAGTCTTTTTAGCAATATTTGTCACATGATGAAGTGTCAGGCACAGTAAGTTGTGTTAGAACATATTTGGACTTTAGCCAAAAGCCGTTAAAGAAAGACCGTCAAAGCCGTCAAAGCCGTCAAAACGTCTAAAGTCGTCAAAGAAAGATCGTCCACATGCACTTCCAGCAAGTTCTTATTAGTAGGTAGCGTCAACGGAAGATTTGGGTCTGTCGCCCTTAATGCTGCACTACCTCCACGAGCGGCATATACTAGTATTCCATCCGGGAAGATCCATAGTTAGTCGGCGATGTATAGCGGAGGGTTGGGGCGATAGAGAACGGCTGCGTTGCGGTGACGGTGAACGCGCGGTAGAGCGGCTGTTAGCTGCGTGGGAAGCACGATACTCATGGTTGGGCGAATACCGACGGGGGTTCACGTATGGCCGAGGAGAAGAAGAAAATTGGCTTTCAGCGGAGGGGCGTCCAAGTGCTGCGCCAGTAGCGGGAGACATGGCCAACTGAGTGACAGTGAAAGCAGATTGGCTTGTCGTCTGCTGTTCTCCATTCCGTCGGATTGCGGGATGTGGGCAGGGTGTATGGGTCGTGGCGTGGTGCAGTTGTGGGCATCGGTCTGTAGTCCGGTCGGGAGACGGAGCAAGCGACAGGAACACCAACTTTAGCTATTTTTCGCCGCTCGACTGCCTGACTAACTGACACCGCCGGAGGTGTTCGCATGGTGCCCTGGTCAAGTGGAAGTGCAAGAAACGGTGTCGGACTGGCCACCTCAAGCTCGCGCCGAACGATGCGTGTGACATTCTCGTGCAAGGGTTGTGCGGCACCGAGATCGGTACAGGTTGACGTGACAGCCTTGTTAGGGAGTCGTGAAAAGTGAGGCCGAAATCGGTGGTTTTTGGCAATTTCGAAGTGGCGGCATTGCTTAATTATGATATTGATGGTAGTGACGTTGTACACGAGCAAGTTGAAAGCGTCATCCGCGATGCCCTTGGGTATGTGGCCCACATTGATTGATTTGTGGGGTTTTAACGTCCCAAAACCACCATTTGATTATGAGAGACGCCGTAGTGGAGGACTCCGGAAATTTTGACCACCTGGGGTTCTTTAACATGCACCCAAATCTGAGTACACGGGCCTACAACATTTCCGCCTCCATCGGAAATGCAGCCGCCGCAGCCGGGAATCGAACCCGCGACCTGCGGGTCAGCAGCCAAGTACCTTAGCCACTAGACCACCGCGGCGGGGCTGGCCCACATTGTCGCTCACGGTCATTTGCCCATCCACTTTGTGGCAGAACACGAGCACGTCCTGTATGTACGAGACATACGACTCGGTTGATGACTGTACTCTGGTGGCGAGTTGTTGTCGTGCGGCTGTTTGTCGACCGGACGGGTCGCCAAAGATGTCGCGTAGTCAGTCCTTGAAGATGTTTCAGCTGGTGACCTCGGCCTCGTGAGCGTCGAACCATACACGCGGGGTGCCATCCAACTAAAAAATTACGTTGGCGAGCTACATGGTTGGGTCCCATCATGAAACAGGCCAACGCGCTCGTACATGTGGAGCCAGTAGTCGACGTCAAGGCCAGGTTGGGCGGAGAACGTACCGGAATCACGGGGTTGGGACATCGCAAGGTACGTAGTAGCTGGCGCTCTAGGTTATGGTGGTGTGGGGGGTTATATTAGAAGCCATGGCCGGAGGCTGGACGTTGCGGCCACTGCGCAGCTTCGTGGCGAGGACGGGGAACGTTCCACTTCCACCAAATATGTTACGGAAAAGAGACGCCGTATCGACGAGGCTGTGGATGAACTTACTATCGACGCAATTTGCCCTGATTAACTGTTCCGCCGGCACTCTCTGTTTGGAACTTCCTCTTCTCCTGAATTCTCACCCTTAACTCCCGAACAGCTTGTGCACCACTGACTTCTTCCGAATACCACCTAAAGCTCTGACATTCGTTGAATCGGCAACAACCTCTCCCGCGCCCGACGGCGATTATATCGTGACGCCTATTCCTGATGTTCTCCTGGCGCCTGACATTACTGTCCCACACTCCGTCGTAACCATGGCCTCTAACCGAACATATTTATCTGTTTTCAATTTCGGTTTTATAAAACAAGTGCTACCTCAAACAATATCCGTCGCCACGCTAAGACCCTAATTGACGACCACGTCACCTGTTTTGCAGCAGACGTATGTCCCGATTACCCACGTCACTCACATGATGCCACGTGCCTGGATGCAACCTTACGCTACATGATCGCCCCGGACCTCGAACCTGAGAAGTCAACCGCGCTCTGCCACCTTATGGCTTCATACCGCGACATATTCGACATACACAGCCATAAACTCGGCCAAACTTCACTCGTCAAGCACCGCATAAACACAGATGATTCTCATCCCATTCATAGGCGACCATACCAGGTGTCTACCACCGAGCGTAAAATAATTCAACAAGAACTCAGCAAGATGATAGCCAAGGGAATTACTGAACCCTCTTCGAGCCTTTGGGTGACCCCGTTCTGCTCGTTAAAAAGAAAGATGGCACGTGGCGCTTCTGCTTGGATTATCACCATCGGAATAGAATCACAAAAAAGAATCTTTATACCGCCCCATCTGATATAAAGTGTCTTGCTTACAAAACCCTTGTCAGATCTATTATCGAATATTCTAAAATTGTCTGGGACCCTTACACTAAAACAAACTGCAATAAAATAGCAAAAATACAGTGACTTGGTGCGAGATTTATTTTTAATAAATATCGCCGACATCATTCACCTACTGAACTTTGTAAAAAAGGTGGACTGGATAGTCTTGAACTTAGGACGAGGATTGAGCGTCTGAAATTCCTCTTCCAGTTAATTCATAATCATTTTAAACTAAACTATTCAGATTACTTCCGGGTCAACACACAAGAACACTCCAGACATCGCCATAATATGTACATACCACCCCTAGTCCCACGTAACGATTGCTTTAAGTTTAGTTACTTTCCACGTGCTACTGAAGATTGGAATATGCTGCCAGAGTCTATAATTGGTTGTTCCACGCTTACATCATTTGAACGGAATCTAAAACGTTTATTTTCTGAATAACAGTGGTGTGCGTGTGTACTTTTTGGTTGCATGAGACTGTAGTAGTTGACTTTCAAATCTTCAGCGTGGTGCAAAAGTGCCGCCTCAAATGCGTCATGTGGTGTTCTGCACGTATGTATTGCATTGCATGTGTGTTCCATTTCTTGTTATGTATATCTTCGAGTTGCTGCTCACAATAATACCTAGAAATTATCTCGAGACCTGTACGGTACTTCTTTTTCGCAAATAATTGTTTGTACCTCCACCCTGTAACAGCCCACTGCTGGGCTAACAGTATAAATAAATAAAATGAAAATGAAATGAAGAACGTTTACCCTTTACCCCGCATCGATGACGCCTTCGATTGTCTCTACGGTGCCCAATACTTCTTTTCAATAGACCTACGTTCCGGCTACTGGCAGATTGCTGTCGACGAAAAAGACCAAGAGAATTAAGACTGCATTTGTAACTTCAGACGGCCTATATCATTTCAAGGTTATGCCAGTTGGGCTATGCGACGCCGCAGCAACGTTCGAGCGCATGATGGACTCTCTGTTACAAGGGTTCAAATGGTCAACATGTCTCTGTTATCTTGGCGATGTTGCTGTATATTCCCCAACGTTTGAGACCCACCTTCAGCGTTTGTCAGCTATTCTCGACATATTCCGCACTGCAGGCCTTCAATTAAACTCGTCGAAGTGCAACTTCGGACGCCAGCATATTACAGTGTTGGGTCACCTTGTCGACGCATCTGGTGTGCAGCCGGACCAGGAAAAAAATTGCCCGCAGCTTCCCTCGGGGGAACACTGAGGAGGATGCGGAGCATATAATTGGTTAACGGGGTGTTAAAGTGCGACTTACTTGGGTCGATGGCTAAATTGGTTAACGTGGTTGTGAAATGGGGTGTTAAATTGCGACTTACTTGGGTCGATGGCTAAATTGGTTAACGTGGTTGTAGGAGGGGGTGTTAAATGAGTGAACACGTACACACGTATGCGAAAGGACGGCGCTGGTCGAAGGGACGTCGATCATTGTGTTTGTGGATTCGTTGGAATTCATTTCACCGCGACCTTGGACGTCGACGCGCCGTACAAACCAACCGACGAGCGGCAACTGAGCGAGCGAGCGCCGACCTTGAGTATATATACAGCGCGACAGCGCATGCACTGTCAGCTGTTGAATGTTCTCGAAGGAGAAGCGCGCGCGCGGCACAGATGGCGACGGCGCGACGGCGCATGCGCTGTCAGCTGTTGAATGTTCTCGAAGGAGAAGCGCGCGCGGCACAGATGGTGGGCGACAGCCTGACGGCGCATGCGCGCGCGTCAGCTGTCGAATGTTCGAGAAGCGGTGCGGACGACGCGGACGGCGCACTACAAGGCGCGAGTATAAGATGCTTCCGCATCTAAAAATTCGTGCAGTACCCCCATTTCCTGCACCCCTGTCAGTTAAAGACATCCTGAGTTTTCTAGGACTTCGTTCCTAGTTTAGAAGGTTTGTGAAAGGTTTCGAAACCGTCGCTTGACCTCTCACGGAGCTTCTGAAGAAAGACGTCACGTTTACGTGTGGTACCGACCAAGCTGCTGCTTTTTCTCATCTAATCACGCTTCTGACGACTCCACTTATATTGGCTCACTTTGACTCATCCGCTCCGATAGAAGTCCGTACCGATGCTAGTGGTCACAGGATTAGAGCCGTCCTAGCCCAACACCAACGGGGACACGACCGAGTTGTCGCCTACACTAGCCGCCTCCTCACAGCTGCTGAGCGCAACTAATATATTACAGAGCGTGAGTGTCTCGCCCTTGTTTGGGCAGTCTCAAAGTTCCACCCATGTTTATATGGTACAAATTTCTCTGTAATAACTGGCCATCATGCACTATGTTAACTTACGTCACTGAATTATCCTACTGGCCGGCTCGGGCACTGGGCTCTGTGACGGCAAGGGTATACCTACATGGTGACGTACAAGTCCGGACGCCTACATCAGGACGCAGGCTGTCTGTCCCGTTACCCGTTTGGTGAGTCGAGCACTCTACTTGACAGCGACACCGGCCAATTGGGTCTTTTCCTTTTCGCAAATGACATGCATCGGTGATGAGCAGCGCCGTCATGCGTCCATGCGTGTTATGAATTAAGACTGCATTTGATAACAGATAAAGTCCTGTGGACCTGATAATCTCACAAATATGTTCCTAAGAAGATATGCTGAACATGTCGTTAAATTCCTGCATGAAATCTTCCGTGTTTCATTGTTGTCATCAAAGCTACCATGTGACTGGAAAGCCGCACGCATAAGTCCTGTATTTAAGAAAGGTGATCGCTTGTCGCCTCAAAATTACCGACCCATATCCTTGACCTCACCCTGCTGCAAATTATTAGAACACATAATTGCTACACAAATTGGAAATTTTTTGACTCAAAATTCAATCCTGACCAATTTTCAACACGGCTTTAGAAAGGGATATTCGACAGTGACGCAACTAGTTACAATAATCCACTCATTTGCACTTAACCTGGATAACAATAGGCAAACTGACATAGTATTTTTGGATTTCAGTAAGGCATTCGACAGGGTTCCACACGACAAATTGATCTTGAAACTTAAACGTATTGGCCTTCCCGAGATCCTTGTAAACTGGATTGCTGACTATCTAAATAACTGTGAACAGTTTGTTGCTATTAATGACCAGCGTTCGCAGTCTCTACAGGTTACATCAGGAGTACCCCAAGGAAGCGTCCTAGGGCCATTGCTTTTTCTTCTATACATAAATGATATTGTAAATGTCATCAGCCCTTCTGTACAAATAAGATTATTTGCAGACGATTGTGTTTTGTTCCGGGTTGTTAACTCTTTGGATGATCAAAATGAACTTAACTCAAACCTTCATAATATTCATCTGTGGTGCAATGAGTGGGGAATGATCCTTTATGCAGAAAAGAGTGTCTGCATGCGTTTGACACGTAAGAAAGTTCCACTAAATACTACGTACCAGCTTGGGTCTTCAACTCTTAGAGAGGTTACAAGCTACAAATATTTGGGCATAACTATAACTAGCAATTTGTCCTGGAACATGCATGTAGACAACATATGTTCAGCTGCCTTTCGGAAACTTGGTTTTCTAAGACATAAACTGCGTACCTGTCCTGCCAATGTAAAGCTTCTTAGTTATTATTCTTTTATACGACCTAAACTGGAATACGCCAGCATTGTATGGGACCCTTACACTAAGCTTAATATTAACAAACTTGAGCGGGTTCAAAGGAAAGCTGTTCGGTTTATATATTCAAAATACTTACCATCGGATTCACCTTCCGCGCTGATGTCTGCAAACGACATTCAAACCCTTGAATCCCGCAGACGCGAACAACGGCTGGATTTCCTTCAATTATTACTTAATCAAAAACTCGCAATCGATTCATCGCCTTACTTATCTTTTCTCTCAACAAGGAACACACGACATCATCATCCCGATTTGCTAACCCCATTTTTTGCGAGAACCGATGCCTTTATGTATTCTTTTTTTCCTCAAACAGTGTCGGATTGGAACAAGTTATGCGAATCTCATTCATTGTAACATATGTGTAACGTATTGTAAAGTATGAGGTATGCAACGTATTGTCGTTGTTTGGCGTAAGTTACTACTTGTGTTGTGGAACATAGTGTAATGTAGTGTTGTAGAACCGGGTGTGTTGTTGCTTTGCATATTGAAGTTTATTGTAGTGTATAGAGCGAAGCGTGATGATGTTACATAACGAAGTGTATTGTAGCGTGTAAAACAAAGTGTGTTTTTCGTATGATGTACGTCATTACGCCTGTGGTATACGTGACGTGCCCTTCCTGCTTGGACCACTTAGTGTCCGCAGTATGTATTTAAAAAAAATGATTGAGCGCCTCGAATAGCCATCTTCCAATCAGTCCTATTGCTCATTCGTGCTCCACGATGGTATAATATACCGCCAAAATTTCGAGCCAAATGGACCGTTTCTGCTGCTTGTCATACTGAAACACCTTCGCTCGGAAGTTCTAAATTAACTTCATGACCTTCCGACTGCCGGTCACCTTGGTGTCTCGCGCACTTACGACCGAATACGCTGACGCTTCTTCTGGCCGGGGCTTGCACGCTCAGTCAGAAGATACGTAGCGGCTTGTGAGAAATGTTAGCTCCACAAAATGCCATCGACACTTCCCACCGGATGCCTTCAACCACTTGACATTCCATCAGAACCATTCTTCCTCGTTGGCTTGGACCTACTTGGCCCTTTCCTCTTGTCTTTCTCGGTAACAAGTGAATAGCTGTGGCCACTGACTACGTCACACGATATGCCATCACACGAGCTCTTCCAACAAGCTGCGTCACAGACGACGCCGACTTCCTCCTCAAGGACGTGATTTTGCAACATGGAGCCCCATGGCAGCTGCTTACAGACCGTGGCCACCCTTTTTGTAGAAGGTGATAGCCGACATCTTGAAGTCTTGTCAAACGAGACACAAGCTGACTACGTCATACCATCCGCAAACCAATCGACTCACGGAGCGTCTAAATCGAACTCTTACAGACATGCTCGCTGAATATGTTTCTACTAATCACACCGACTGGCATCTTGCATTGCCGTACGTCACATTTGCCTATAATTTTTCGTGCCATTGACACTGCCGGTTACTCTCCATTTTTTCTGCTGTTTAGCCGAGAACCAACGTTTCCTCTAGACACCGTCAAACCGTCCCTTGCTGGACCGACCAGTGAATATGCCATGGACACTATCAATCGGACCGCTCACGCGCGCGAAATCACCCGTACTCTCCTTCTGACCTCTCAAGAGAAGCAACGGCGTTTGTATGACCAACGACACCACAACGTACACTTTCCGCCCGGTTATTTGGTCCTGCTCTGGTCTCCGATCCGTCAAGATTGCCTGTCACAAAACTGCTTACTCGCTACAAAGGTCCATACCGAGTACTTCGTGTGGTTACTCCTGTGACATATGAAATTGGTCCTGTTGCCCCATCGCCTTCATGTGCCCAACCGGCTATTGATATTGTACATGTTGCACGCTTGAAGGCTTACCGCTCTCCTAGTGACGTTGACATTTAGATGCACTGAGACGGCACTTCTGCTGCCGACGATTATGCTACATGCATACAAATTGAGATTCTTGGGGCGACGCGCGTGTGTGCCTGACGAGGAAGACGAAGAGTGGTCTCCGCTCGGTGTCTGTTCTACCGGACACGCCGCTGCTGCTGCTGGTTTAAAAGATATTTCATCCACAGCCTCGTCAACATGGCGTCTCTCTTCCGTGACAATATATAAAGGGGCGGCACCCCCTAGTCACCGAGGAGAGGGCGGGCGTCATGTCAGCTCCATAATGATTAAAATAGAAAGGGTGCGCTAAGGCACTGCTACATCACAAAATAAAGAGGAAGTGTACTGCGGCGAGAATTTCCCCCACCCTTCAAGGTGAAGTCTGGGAACGCCTATGGTAGATTTACAGTATCCTAGACATGAATGTTGATTTCTTGTGTATGCTGCTGTAGTTACTTTGCTTACTGCGACGTCAATTATCTCTAAGATAGTCAAAGCTGTGGCGGGTGAAGCACTATCAATATTTTGACGCGCTGTCTTATCTTCGGCGTCATACGAACCCGTCTTCAGTTCCCAACGCGTTCTATGCTGAACTAGGATAGTTTTAAGCTAACAAATTAAGCAAGACGGTGCATCGGCCTTGGACGCGGGATGCGGTTGACACTTGCCACTGGTTGCGCGCTTTTTTTTTCCTTCGCGGGCGCGACTAGACATTTTCAACGCGTATGCTCGAGCCTAAACGTCAAAACCTTCAAATGCGCCTCTCGGCGTCGGCGTCCGAAGGGCATACGCGTGGAGGCACGAGGGATCAAGCCGGGCTTGATATTTTTGCCACGCATACACCACGTCACCACGCGTACAGCGGCACCAACCAACGAGGGTCCGCACGCCAACCAGCCAGAAGCCGGGATACCTCAAAATGCTCTTCCTAATGGCCACCGCTTCGATGGCACGGCTGAGTGCGGGAAGCAAGCACGTTCCTGAATGACCGCTTCGTAATATACAACGACAACGACACGAACGACTGCGAGTGCTACCAGCGTGAGGTGATTTCGTGCCTAATTCGAGTGACGCCTACAAATCCAGCAAATGCCGGCACGCTGTGCTGGCGCCGGTCCCGAGTGCGATCGTCGGCCGAGCGAAAACATTACACAGGCTAATGGAGCAAGTGGGCGCTCTCGTGCTTTGATCTTGTTATGTCCGGTGTTGTCGTCGGCCCATAGACGTACGCGTTGGTCGCGGTAGTCCAAAAAGCTCAGACAGGCTCGAACGGTTAAAAACAAGTTTAATTCTATTTGGATTGAGGTGGTGGCCGAACTGCCGGGGGAAACGACGGTGGCTCGTTTGCGCCGAGCGGGGGAAGAGGAGGAGTCAACATCTGGAAGCAGTTTCAGCAACCGGTCCTTCGCGGGTTCGGAGGCTCGCTCGTGACACAGGGGTGCTTGGAACACATCTCCTCCCTCCTTAGCTTGTCGCTTGGAAGCGATGTGGGGGCCGCCGTGGGCGCGTAGACGCTCTGGACGCGCTAGGAAGAGAAGCCTCCGCTTCCTGGGTGTCGTTTCTCTTGTGTTCAGGGCCGGCGGGCGGTGGCGCCGATTCATCTGGTGCGAGATGCCAGGCTAAGTGGAACGAAGCTTCCGTCGAGGTGGCTGCTTGAATGGGAAGTTCCCTTGGCAAATTACTTGAACGGCGTAGCTGAATAAGGTGGCGGCGTGTGGCCTTTCCACCAATGTCGACGAGCCATGACCGCAAACCTATGCGTTTGAGTGCCGTCGCTTCGACCCAGCCGGGCTTTCTGTGAAACTGGCGGGCGTATATGCACTGTCCACTTTCAAGTCTCCTGCCATGCGGGAGCTTTTCTTCCTCCGACGCTGCTTTCGCTGAGGGTTCCGGGACAATTGCTGTCAGCTGGGTTCGCATTTCTTGTCCGAACATCAATTTTGCTGGCGTTTGATCAGTAGTGCTCAGAACAGTGTTGTGCTGTCTGAAGAGAAAGCGCGCGATGCGGCGTTGCATTGTCTCAGTCTGGTCTTTAGTAAGGGCGCGCTTTAACTCAGCCACGTAGCGCTCGGCTAGTCCGTTCGTAGCCGGGTGGTAAGGAGCTGATGTAACAGACGAGACGCCGTTGTCGCTGTAAAACTTGAGAATCTCCGTGGACACAAACGGAGTGCCGTTGTCCGAAACCCCCTTCGCGGCAGGCCAAACGTTGCAAACAACGACCGCAGAGTGTCGATAACTGCTGCTGATGTCGTTGTAGCCATTTGTTTTACCTCCAGCCACTTGGTGTATGCGTCTACAACCACCAGGAACGAACACCCTTCGATAGGTCCCGCAAAATCAATGTGCAGGGTGTGCCAAGGCGTGTCTGGTCTTTCCCAATCAGGAATAGGGGCTCTTGGCGGGCTTCTGTGGTTGCATTGGCAAGGCTGGCAATCGTGAACTGTTAATTCTATATCATGGTCGATACCAGGCCACCACATATAACTTCTGGCGCACTTTTTCATGGCAACAATGCCTCGATGACCTGCGTGGACAAGCGACATGGCCTGTTCGCGAAGTGCCGCTGGAATTACAACTCTTGATCCCGAAATGACGCAACCGCGATGAGTGCTCAACTCTGCAGCTCACATGCGGTAAGCGTTGAAGTGTTCACCCTTTAGCTTCAGCACGTTGCCTCCTTGTATAGCTGCATAGACTTCCTTCAAGACAGTGCACTCCTGCGTTGATGCTGCTACCGTGTCAGCTGATAGCGGAGGGTTCGGCAGCGCCTCGAACATGAGTATATCACCCGGCGGGGGTGGTTAATCTATTGTGGTGTCTAGTGGCAGGCGGCTTAGTGCGTCGGCGTTCTGGTGTTTCTTCTTCGGGCGATGTACGAGTTCGTAATCGTACGCCGACATCTTAATGCTTCATCGTGTCATTCGCGGCGACAATGTCTGTGGCATTGGCTTCTGGGGACCCATAATACCCAATAAGGTCCGGTGATTTGATATGAAAGTCACTTTCCTACCGGTAATGTACTGTCGAAAGTGATCTGCTGCGTAGACGATGGCAAGTCCCTCTTTGTCTAGCTGGGAATCATTCCTCTCCGCCTGCGATAGGCTGCACGAAGCAAAAGCGATCGGGGCTTCCCGTCCCTGGTCGTCAACTTGGGAGAGGACTGCTCCCACTCCGTATGGTGATGCGTCACAGGCTAGCAGTAGGGGTCTCCTTTCGTCGTAGTGTCGCAGAACAGTAGACTTGCGAAGTAGTTGCTTAAGGGCAACAAATGACTCTTGGTGGCGTGGCGACCAAGTCCATGGGACTTCTTTCTGCAGGGGCTGATATAAATCGTTGGCCACTGCAGCTCGATGTTCTAAGAACCGGTCGTAGAACGTCAATAGCCCAAAAAACGACTGCAGTTCTTGATTGTTAGTAGGCGCTCGTGCTTCGGTGATTGCACGCACTTTGTGTTCACTCGGATGGATACCTTGCTCGTCAATTTGATGTCCAAGAAACTTCACTTCAGGCACCGCAAAAACACAATTTTCTTTACTGATGCACAAATTAGCATTTGCTGGCCTTTCCAAAATGAGCTCCAAGCGTTCTGTGGGCTCTTCATTGGAGGTGCCACCGACAATAACATCGTCCAAGTAGACTCAAACACCTGGGATCCCGCTAAGTGTAGACTCCATAAATTTCTGGAAAATTGCTGGCGCTGCAGATATTCCGAATTGTAGCCTTTTAACTTTGTAAAGACCCTTAATAGTGTTTATTGTGAGCAGTTCAGACTCTGATTCGCTCATCTTAAGCTACTGGTAGGCTTGTGTCAAGACCAAGGTGCTGAAGATTTTTCCACCACGAAGCCTGCTAAAAACCTCTTCCGGTGTCGGCACTGGGTAGGAAGATGCTATTGTCGCCAGTTTGACAGTGCTCCGGTAGTCTCCGCAGAGGCGTAGGGTACCGTTCTTCTTTCGGACGACAACGAGTGGTGTCGCCCATTCCGAATGTTGCGTCGGTTCGATGATCCCTTGTTCCTGCAGTCGGTCAAGCTCATTCTCGACTGACGTTCGTAGGGCGAAAGGCACCGACCTAGCTTTCAAAACTTCGGCGGCGCATCCTCCCGCAGCTCCACTGTGACTGGAGGTCCGTTGTTCCCCGGTATTTCTTCAGAGAAAACCGCTTTGTACTTATCTTGAAGCTGCTCCACTGACGGATAACTGAGTGTGTGGTGAACTCCGCCAATGACCACTCCAAGCGGGGGTGAACCAATTTCATCCTAAAAGGCTTGATCCAGAACCGTGGACGACTAGCAAGGGGAGCTGATGGGTCTGCCCGTTGTAGTACACGTCTACGTTGGCACAGCCCAGCAGTAGAAAGGAATATCCGGACCACGTTTTCAGCTGCGTGTCGTCTTGCTGGAGAGCTGGCGCGTTCTCACGCCAAGTAGCGCGGAAAGTGTCAACGCTGATAAGCGTACATGCTGCTCCGGAATCCACCTCAAACCTGATAGGGCGCTGGTGTACCATAATTTCAGTTTTAATCTTCGGTCTCGTTCCGAGGTTCACAACGGCGTTAAAGTCATATAGTGCCGATGATGTTAGTGCAGTTCGGCTTGTATCTTGCGTCTGGCCCTCCAGTGCGTCGACATTGTTGTTCCGTTGCACTGAAGTCTTCGGTCTGAGCTGCTTGCGCTTCGAGATGCATGCCCTTTCAATGTGTAACAGTTTTCGGCAAAAATTGCAGATCGCTGTCTTGTATCGACATACCTGGGGATTGTGCATGTCGTCGCATCGCTATCAGCGCTGCGTCTTTCTGCTTGATTTCGCCTTGGACGTGGAATGACCTGAGTGCTGACTGGTGTGATGCACCGGCACGACGTTCCATCGAATATCCCTCTGCTGGTGACCGGCGCTCTCCGCTCGTTGGGCGATGTCGTAGGCTTTGGAGAAGGTGAGACCCGTCTCCGCAAACAGGCGTTGTTGTAGGCCTGCGTCACGCAGTCCGCACACAAAACGGTCTCGCAACATAACGTCCAAGGGGAGCATAGTGGTGTTAGCAGGTGTGGCAGTCGATCCTCCCTCCTGCGCAGTAGCTGCAGCTGTCGCGGTCAACGTCCCGAAATTGCAATCAGCAGCGAGCTTTTTGAGAGCCGCTACGTATTCGGCCACTTTTTTGCCTTCCATTTGGTCTCGCTGTTGGAAGCGGGCTCGACAGTAGACCTCCGATGGCCTTGGGTCATAGTGCTCTTGTAGCGCTGCTACGATGTCGTCGTAGTCAACGGCTGCTGGAGTGCGTGGCTGAATCAGGGCACAGACTGTGTCAAATGTCTGCTCCCCACACAGCGTTAGCAGGTTGGCCCTCTTCATTGCTGCATCAGTGATGTTGTTAGCCTCGATGTAAAATTGCAGGCGTCCAAACCACGATGACCATGATGAGCCGTTGAATTCGGGTAGCCGATTTGGGAGCCCGTGCGTAGCCATAGCTTGTAGCTTGTCAATATCGTTGCGTAGCGTTGGTCCAAATCCACTTCCTCCACGCCACTGTTATGTCCGGTGTTGTCGTCAGCCCATAGACGTACGCGTTGGTCGCGGTAGTCCAAAAAGCTCAGACAGCCTCGAACGGTTAAAAACAAGTTTATTCCTATTCGGATGGAGGCGGCGGCCGAACTACCGGGGAAACGACGGTGGCTCGTTTGCGCCGAGCGGGGGAAGGGGAGGAGTCAACATCTGGAAGCAGTTTCAGCAACCGGTCCTTCGCGGGTTCGGAGGCTCGCTCGTGACACAGGGGTGCTTGGAACACAACAGATATGTTGTTTTCTGTGCTAAAAACGAGTGTAAAGAGACTTTAGAGGTTCGAAGCTTTGAGCGGGACCCCTCGCCTACCGCGGAGGCTATTCAGAGTGGCGTCATCTGCATCCAGCATAGGCCCCTACTATCGAGTTCCTATGAGCCAGCTTATGCGAGTAACATCGGATAAAAACATTGACGGAAGTTTCCGTCGCAACGTAGACACAATATATAAATATATACTACGCCCGAAGTATCGCGTAGTGGATACGGAGTTTTTATCTGCCCTGTGTTTGCTTTCAACATCGGTATTTATCATCGCTGAAAGCGAACCTCAAACTAGCCAACACATTTCGGTGGTTTGAAAACGTACGTACTTATATAAGTGTATTCGCAGATTGTACGATGCTGAAACATTTGTTGGCTTTGGTGCAAATCGTTTTCATGTCTTGCCAAGCTAATAACAAGCCTGCGCAGGTTGGTAGCAGTGTGATGTGACTTTGGGTCGGATACCACCGACGCTCACACATTCAGCTGACAGCGGTTTCATTTCCGTTCACGTACAAGATAGAAACTCGAACGTGCATAGCTGTGGTGATCTCAAAAGAAGGTTGCATTATTTAGTTCTGCTGGTATAACCTGCTATTTCAGTTCTCGTTTGCTCGGCTTCTCTGCCACGCTCAGTAGCACATACATTGTTTAGAGGCATACTTGGACTACAGGCTATGCCCAAAAGCATTCTGTACAGTACTTGGTTCCTATATTAGGACCAAAATCAGTTGTATTATTAGGACTAAGCTGTGGTTTCTTGTGTTAGAGAATATTTCTAATACAGACATAATCAAAAGCCTTCCATACAGGGCTCATTTGCACTGTTATGAACAATATCTGTGACATTATAAAGTATTGGGTGCAGTTTGCCTCTTTAGAGAATATTTTGAGTACAGATAACGTCCAGAAGTCTTTCGTACAAGATTCAGTTAGAGTCTTCTGACCAATATCTGTCACATGATGAAGGGCCAGACACAGTTAGTTTATTGAGAGCGTAATTGGACTACAGACAATGCAGAAAAGCATTCGATGTAATGTTTGGTTCCTAACCTATGACCAATATCAGTTGCATTAATAGGAGCCAGGTGTGCTTTCTTGCATGAGAGGATTTTTCTAAAACACACATCTTCAAAAGGCTTTCAAGTAGGGCTCAATCGAAGCCCTATGACCAAAATATGTGACATCATGAAGTGTGGAGTGTGGTTTATTGCATTGAAGAACATTTTGGCTGCAGACAACGTTAATAACCTTCCGCACAGGGCTCAGTTGCAATCGTATGATCGATATCTGTGGCATCAAGAATTGTCGGGCTTGGCTTGTCGCTTTAATGACTATTTTGGCTACTGACAATCAAAAGCTTCCATACAAGGTTCAGGTGCAATCTTATGATTGATATCAGTGACTTCATAAAGTGCTGGGTGTGATACTTGTCTTTAGAGAATCTTTTAACTACAGAGAAAGTCCAGAAGTCTTACACACAATATTTAGTTGCAGTCTTTTGAGCAACATCTGTTACAACACGAAGTATTGGTTGCGGTTTGTTGCTTTAGAGAATATTTTGACTACAGACAAGGTCCAGAAGTCTTCCGTACAGGACTCAGGTAGAACAGTATTATTACCACTATCTGTGACATCATGAAGTGTCAGGTACAGTTAGTTGTGTCAAATGGTATTTCACCTAAAAGATTCCCAGAAGCATTTTTCACAGTTCCTATTTTATGAACAATATCTGTTGCATCATTAGGAGCCAGGTGTTGTTTGATGCTTTAGAGGCTATTTTTATCGCAAACAACATCTGAAAGCTCTTTACATAGGGCTCTATTGTAGTCCTATGACCTAAATCTTACACATCATGAAGTTTTGAGAGTGATTATTAATTTGATGAGAGCTTTACCCTATGAAATGTAAATGTCCTGTATGTACCAAGATATTCAGAATATCAATGAATTTAGTAGTGTAGGTATAGCAACCTGGTGATTAATACGCCTTGGTTTTATAGAAACCTCATTTGTAAACATAATTAGAGGGTGACAGCCCTTTAGTCACCGAAGAGAGGGGGGCGCAATGTCACATCCAGAGATTGATATAATAGAGAGGTGGGCGCTATGGCAGCCCCTATATTGACTTAATAGGAAGGAAGGGTACTGCAGCAAATATCCCCCCCCTGCTTAAGGAGAACCCTGCGCACGCCTATGATAGACGTATAGTATCCTAGACGTGAATTTTCGTTCGCAGAAGTGGCGCACGCACCGCAGTTGATTTCTGGTGCATAACCGCTGTAGTTACTTTGCTAACGACGATGTCAATTACTTCTAAAATAGTCAAAGCTGTGGCTGGTGAACCACTATCAATGTTTTAACGCGCTATTGTATTTTCAGCTTCGTGTGAACCTGTTTCAGTTCAGAAGGCACCGTTCTGTGCTAAAATAGGATTGTTTTGAGCCAAAGAAGCAAGCAACACTGCGCATCGGCTTCGGACACGTGGGCGTCAACGTGGTTGACGTGTGCCAGTGGTTGCGTGTCCTTTTTTTCCACAGAGGCGACTAGACGCTTTTGACGCGTAGGCGCGTGCGTACGCGTGCCAGTGGTTGGCAATTCCGTCATACTCGAAAACACATTCATCATGTGATTCATTTTTGAAATCACCAGCACGGCTTCAAACAGTGTTGCTCTTGGAAGACGTAGTGGTTCCAGCTGGCCACAAACATTTGCGAAGCCGTTAATGATTCACCGCAAATATCTACTCACTCCCTCCAAAGCCTCGCCGTGCGTGGCTTCGCCGTGTCCGGGGAAAAGGGGATCCTGGGGGTTGAGCCGACGCTGGGTGATTCGACCTTTAAGGCCCCCTGGCAGAGGCAACACACCTCTTTGGCCCCGGCTTCACTTAGACGGCACCCCTGGGCTGACCCACCCAGGGGAAATCGGCAGTCGCCTTTTCCTATCTCTCTCTGCCTATATCTTCGTCTTTATCTCTCACTATCTATCTGTCCTGTCTTCTACTCTCTTCTGTTTACTTCCAATTTTCCTGGCGGCAAGGGTTAACCCTGCGCAAATAGCCTACCTTGGTCTAGGCGCATTGGGTTATGGCAGTGTTGTACGGCTGACGTCTGCAAGCTTTCAGCACCTGTAGACTTGCAGCGTCCCCTTGTTGGGCTCCCTGGTGGGTGGCCGCCAACGCTGCTGAACAAAAATAAGACCAGCATGCAAGGCGCATTTCCTCTACTATCTGATCGTACCCGCCTAAAGCGGGTACGCACCGACGACATAAATCTCTTCAACCAGCCAATAGAAACTTTTCCCCACTTCCACGTCATTCACTGTGAAAAAACCGGAAAGCAAGCCAGGACCGTATCTCCTTTCGTAGTTGCCAGGTGCCTCACGGAAACTCTCGGGGCTGGATACAAAGTAACCAAAATGGCGAGCGGAGACCTTCTTCTAGAAATTCGGGACAAAGCACAATTTGTAAAGCTAAACACCCTCTCAACGTTTGGTGACGTACCGATCACCATAACACCACACCGATCCATGAACACCACTCGCGGAGTGGTATCTGATGCAGACTTACTTGAGCTCACCGAGACTGAACTTTTGGAAGGGTGGAAGAGCCAAAATGTCAATAATGTACAGAGAATTATCATCAGAAGAGATAATAAGGAAATTCCAACGAAACACTTGATACTCACGTTTGCATCCAGTAAGCTACCAGATTCCATTCAAACAGGGTACACAAAGACATCTATCAGGCCGTATATACCAAATCCTCGTCGTTGCTTCCAATGCCATAAGTATGGCCATGGCTCTAAGACCTGTCATGGTCGCCAGACTTGTGCACAATGTGGAGTCTTAGGCCACGTGTCTGAGAACTGCAAACAACCGCCACACTGTGTAAACTGCGAAGGAAACCATGCCGCATATTCACGCGCCTGCACGTACTGGAAAAAAGAAAAAGAAATAATTACATTGAAGGTGAAGGATAACATTACGTTTAAGGAAGCACGGCGAAGAGTCGCTCCATTCTATGGAACTACATACGCTGATGTGGCGCGTCAGGGGGCACCGCCGCACCCTCGCCACCCCTTCGGCCCTCGCAGAGCGAGCTGTCGGCTGTGGCACCGGCCGCCAAGGCGGCTGTAGCCCAGGCTACACCGCCTACTCCCAAACAGAGACCGGAGACTCCAGAGTCTTCGGGTCTCAAGGCCTCCCCTCACCAGGCGAGGCCCAAAATCTAAACTAACAGCCCGCACGTGCGGGCATCCAGTGCTTCCGAGGAGGCAATGGATACGTCGGCACCCTTGGTGCCGAAAGAGCGGCGTGGCTCCTTGGAGCGCGCCAAGAAAACAAAAAAGCAAATAACAGGGCCTGGTGACGGTCCTGTTAAGTGAACTCAAACTCCCCGTCTAAAAAGCCACTCGCTTTTCGTACACACAGCATTATTTTACATTCACCATGAACACTCAAATTATACAATGGAACGTCAGGCGCCTTCTCAGAAACCTTGACGACATCCAAGAACTCCTACACGAACACTCACCAAAAGTGCTGTGTGTACAAGAAACACACCTTAATTCAAAACACACAAATATTCTTCGCAAATACGTTATTTTTCGAAAGGACCGTGATGATGCCATGACATCATCTGGAGGTGTTGCCATCATAGTGAATCAAGGAATTGCATGCACACACTTACAACTCCAAACATCCCTTGAGGCAGTGGCTGTTCGAGCGGTTCTTTTTGATAAACTGATCACAATCTGCACGATTTACATTCCTCCTAGTTATCAGCTACAAAAACGTGATTTACACTCTTTAATTGATGAACTTCCGGAACCTTATGTTCTCCTTGGAGACTTTAATGCGCATAGCAGGCTATGGGGTGACTCTCGGTATGACGCGCGAGGTCGATTGATCGAACAGTTCCTTCTATCGTCGAGCGCGTGTCTCCTAAACCGAAAAGAACCAACCTATTATAATCTCGCTAATAACACCTACTCCTCCATAGACCTAAGCATAGCATCTCCATCCCTTGTCCCTCTACTCCAGTGGAATGTCGTCAGTAATCTGTACGGAAGTGACCACTTCCCCGTAGTTTTGAGCACAACTACAGTAACCGAGTGCCCACCACGTGTTCCCAAGTGGCTAATAAACAGAGCCGACTGGGAACAGTTTTATACTATCGCTAGTCTAGGTTGGAATGACATCTGTATTTTGAACATTGATGTTGCTGTGAACTACTTCACAGCGTTTTTGATTGATGCTGCAACAAAATGCATCCCACAAACAAATGGACAACCTGGAAAACGACGTGTGCCATGGTGGAACTCTGAATGCCGAAACGCGCGCAAACAGCAAAACAGAGCTTGGAGGTTGCTTCGGAACTCACCGACAGCCGAAAATCTTGAAACCTTCAAGAAAATAAAGTCTCAAGGCAGGAGAACACGTCGGCAGGCCAGAAGAGAAAGCTGGCAGAAGTTTTTATCAGGGATTAATTCATACACACAGGAGGCTAAAGTCTGGAACATGGTCGGTAGGATAGCAGGAAAACAAGTACACACACTTCCCCTCGTAAACACTCAGGGTGATACCTTAGAAGATCAGGCAAACTTCCTCGGTGCACACTTCGAACAGGTATCCAGCTCGTGCCACTATAATGACACTTTCCAAAAATACAGAACAAGAATAGAAAAGCAGAAACTCGAACATAAATCCACTAGATACGAGGCATATAACCAAACTTTCAGTCTAGCTGAGCTCCAAACATCTCTGAACTCCTGCAGTAATTCCGCCCCAGGTTCAGACCGTGTGATGTATGAAATGGTAAAAAACCTACCAAACGAAACCCGAAAAACCTTACTTTGTTTGTACAATGCTATTTGGTCTTCTAGCACTATTCCTACCTCCTGGAAAGAGGCGATTGTTATTCCCATTCTGAAAGAAGGCAAGGACCCATCTTTAGCTGCAAGTTACAGGCCGATTGCACTTACAAGCTGCTTGTGCAAAGTCTTCAAAAAAATGATAAACGGCCGACTTGTACACTTTCTTGAAACAAACAATTTGCTCGACCCATTTCAGTGCGGGTTTCGAGAGAGTAGATCCACGACAGACCACCTTGTTCGTATCGAAGCACAGATCAGAGACGCTTTCGTCCATAAGCAATATTTTCTCTCTGTATTCCTCGATATCGAAAAGGCTTATGATACAACATGGCGCTTCGGAATTCTAAGAGACCTGTCCCACCTTGGCGTGCGCGGAAGAATGTTTCACATAATCGAAAGTTACCTGTCAAACCGGACATTCCGTGTCCGAGTAGGCACGGTTCTTTCCCAAACCTTCGTTCAGGAAACAGGCGTGCCACAAGGTGGTGTATTTAGCTGCACACTTTTTCTCATCAAGATGAATTCCTTGCACTTGTCCATCCCTCGCAATATGTTTTATTGTACATATGTCGACGACGTCCAGCTCGGATTTAGATCTTGCAATCTGGTAATGTGTGAGCGACAGGTTCAGTTAGGTTTAAACAAGGTCTCCAAATGGGCAGAGGAAAACGGATTCCGACTGAACCCACAAAAGAGCACGTGTGTCTTGTTCTCCCGAAAGAGAGGCATGCACTCAGAACCCGACATTGAGTTGAACGGTCAACGTCTGTCTGTCAATGCGGAGCATAAATTCTTAGGATTAATCTTGGACAACAAGTTGACCTTCGTACCGCACATCAAGTATCTAAAAACAAAATGTTTAAAAGCCATGAATGTTTTATAAGTGTTGTCACATACTACGTGGGGTAGTGACAGGCAATGTCTCATGAACCTCTATAGAAGCCTCGTTCGTACCCGCTTAGATTATGGAGCCGTTGTCTATCAGTCTGCTACTCAAAGTGCCTTGAAGATGCTGGACCCCGTGCACCATTTGGTCATCCGCCTTTCTACGGGTGCTTTTCGCACCAGCCCCGTAGAAAGCCTTTACGTTGAGTCAAATGAGTGGTCGCTTCATCTGCAAAGAACTTACATGTCCTTTGTTTATTTCCTTAAGGTGAAAGCAGACAAGGAGCACCCCTCATACTCTACAATTAACGATTTGTCGAGCTCAACTCTGTTTCAAAACAGGCCTTCGGTGAGGCAGCCCTTCTCAGTTCGCCTGAAGTGTCTAGCTGAAGAAACTGCAGTATCACTTGAAAATAATTTAATGGCTCCTGTAGCATACACGCCACCGTGGCAGTGGCAGACTATAGACTGCGATATGTCTTTCCTAGAAGTTACAAAACATGCACCTCTTGCCCACATCCGAACATACTTTTTGGAACTTCAACACAAATACACACGTCCTGAGTTCTTCACAGATGCCTCCAAGACTAACTCCTCTGTGTCCTACGCTGTTGTCGGCCCATCCTTTTCGGATGCTGGCCCTCTACATCCACGCACAAGTACCTTCACAGCGGAAGCTTACGCGATACTTGTGGCAGCTAAACACATCAAACAATTACAAATAGAAAAAGCAGTAATTTATACAGACTCTCTCAGTGTGGTAACGGCTCTGCACAGTCTTAAAAAACAAAAAAACCCGGTCCTTGTCTCACTTTACTCCATTTTGTGCACACTCTACACACTCAAACAACATGTTGTAGTGTGCTGGGTGCCAGGCCACCGTGAGATCCAAGGCAACGTGAGGGCGGATCAGCTCGCTGCATCCGTCCATGAGAGCACCGCCATTACATCCATATCAATCCCGGCCCTTGATCTTAAGCCGTCTCTCAAACAAAACCTCCGGGACTACTGGCAGAGCAAGTGGGACACACACACAAAACAAACTACACATTATTAAGCCACACCTTGGTCATTGGCTGCCCGTATCGAAATCGCGTCATACAGAGGTAACACTAACGAGACTCAGGATAGGACACACATACACGACACACACATATCTGTTGTCTGGTGGGGATCCACCATTATGTGACAGATGTGGTGAATCCTTAACCGTCCTTCACATGTTAATTCAGTGTAAAGACTTAGAAACTCTAAGAAAACAACATTTTCCAATACTCTACCGACAACATATACCTTTACACCCTGCATTGTTTGTCGGTAGGGAACCACTTTTTAGCCATAATTCATTGTTAGCGTTTTCAAAAGAAATTCACAGCTTTCATGTCATATACCCGGGCATACCGTAGCATGACCTCTCCAGAGAGGTTTTTGCTGCGGTGGCTACACAAGAAAGCACATGCCTCACGGCCCTTGGACGCAAGGGTTTGAACGAGTAAGGCACTTGTGCTAATGCCATACATATCCACCATCGTCTTTTATTATCACCAACTTTTGTCATCTGTTCACATCACACACACCTTTCACGGCATGGTCATGATTTTATTACTTGTATGTTTTTACCCGCCTTACTGCGAGGAATTTTATGGCCCTTATACAGCCGCTTATCACAATCATTGTCCATATTTTTAGTAAGATGAACTGGCGCTCTTTGGCCGTGAA
Source organism: Rhipicephalus annulatus (assembly GCA_013436015.1). Lineage (NCBI taxonomy): Eukaryota > Metazoa > Arthropoda > Arachnida > Ixodida > Ixodidae > Rhipicephalus > Rhipicephalus annulatus. The sequence goes on along the minus strand of WOVY01000422.1, from coordinate 751,839 downwards.
TCGGCCCTTGCGCCATAAAACACCAAACATCATCATCATCATCACCGCAAATAGACGTCATTTTTATTGACTCCACCAAGGTATTTGATAACGTATTTTATATCCGTTTATTATTTGAAGGGGCACTAAAGGCAACTATTAGGTCGTCGTCGATTGTTGAAATGGCGGTCCAGAAACCTTGTTGTGGTACTTTTGTGCGAAGGAAGGGCATATTTTGTAATAAAATTACATTTTAGTGGTCTGCATCAGGTTACCACACATCAAACTACCCGCCTCAAAAAGCAGACCCAAGGGACCAACTCACGTCACTTGTCCGTGCACAATGTTTTCCGGCTTTACTGCGTTAGTGGCAGCAGTCCGAAAGCAGCGGGAGCCACAGCAGCAGCAACGGCCACTGACAAATTTCCCGCCATGGGATTTTAGATTGCAAACGTTTTTTGTTTCAACTGCGCCCCACCAGATTACACAACCTGTTCCGTGTAACTACGTGAAAATTGAATTTTTCAACCACTCGCGCCATTCCTCAGAGTAACGTCTGGCGGTTAAATTTTTTATGAATCAAACAGAAACGAACAAGTAGCGTTTTATTGCGTCTATTGATGCACGGCAGGCTCTTCATTTAATGCAGTTAGATGAATACTTGTGAATAATTTGAAGTAGTCCATCTGATGTCATCGGGATCATTTTGAAAATGTCCCATGGTGGCGCTTGCGTTTTTGTGCATCTGGTGGGGCGCCACGGTTCGCACAGTCACGGTTCAGACTGTCACGGTGGATGTACGTGATTTTAGTGCTCCCGATCGACTGCGCAGATAAGTGTTTTTGCATGTTTTGAGCTTGTCTTTATAATTATAAGGCAGCAGTTGAAATCTTCGTAGCACTTATTTTATGGTACGGTTTTTCGGGGGCCAGTCACCAGGTATTTATTAGTGAGTGCGTGTGTGTGTGTTTGCTTTTTTGTTGTTTTTTCATTCGCCACCCCGTGGGGGAGGTGCGCGTACATTGAACACACAACATTTCGTAGTAGAGCTTAGACTTTTTTTGTAGTGCAGGGCTCGAGTTTAGTAATTATCGAGTATAGGGACAATTGGTGTCAGAAAGACATGGTTAAAAAGACTGTAAAGTGTTCAGGATGTGGAGTGGGTATGAAAGTGGACCCAAGGGTAAAAGCGGATGGAGAAAAGGCTGACGAGAAGTGTATGCAATGTGAGGTCGAGGAAAAAATGGAGGAAATGATGGTTGCCCAGAGTGAACTGCTGACGAGTATCGCCGAGCTCGAGACTGCGTTGGCGACAGAGCAAGAGAACACGAGGGCAACAGGAGAAAGGCTGAAGTCCACCGAGGAAGCACTAGCGAAGCTGAACAAAAGAGCGGCCTACGGAGAGAACCATAGGGAACCGGCAACGAGAACAGCGGAAAAGAAAGAACAAGCAAGTTTAGAAAAAACAGGTTCAGCCGGTTCAATTGTCGCAAGGTCCAGCTTCAGCGAGGTATTGGTGGGGCTGGGAGGGGACAAAGCAGCCGGCGTCACAGGTGCCAGTAGCCCCCTGGTGCAGGATGCTCCAGCTGAAAAGCTACAGCCTGTGATAATCGCCGGGGACTCGAATTTAAATTTATGCACAGAAGCCATCAAAGAGAGGGTAAGAGGTGAGAAGAGGGTTGCATTAGGGGCGTTCCCTGGACGCAAGCTGGAGCAGTCATTAGGCAAGCGAGCGCAAACCTCACAACTACAGCTGATAGACGAAACCTCGTGATAATTTCAGGCAGTGTAAATGATGTCTTGAATGAAGATACAGCCGGACTAGCAACCACACTGGCGAAAGGCGTCGATGACATGCGCGCCACTTCTCCTCGGGTACAGGTAGTGATATGCACGATGCCGGAGGGACCGGTGCGTAATAGCAATCTGCGAAGAGCGGTTGTCAACGCAAACCAAGAGATATGGCGGATGAGTCGAGAGAAAGGCTTTGAGGTGGTGGAAATAAACAGAGAGGTGCATAGGTGGGGTGGTTTTCAACGAGACAGAATTCACTTCGATGGGCGGCTAGGTCATTAGATGAGTTGGCGACTTGCAGAACGCGCAGTAGTTGTTTTGCGGTGCAAGCGGTCTCTTCGGGGTGCAGGATAGCTAGTAACGAGGAAAACAGCGAGGAGACTGTTTGACAGGTGGCATGGACAGATACGATTCCAAATGGGCCCCAGTATCTAAAATAGGTAGAGTCCGGGGCATAAATTGTCGTAGCCACGAGTGCCGAGCCAACTCAAACTAGGGTATATTAACATGCAGGGTTGAAGGAACAGGCTGAAGTAGGAAGAGATAGAAGAACGGCTACGGCAAGAGAGGCCAATGGTATACGGTTTTGTAGAAACACATCTCAGGGACATAGTTCAACCTCCGAACAATCCGGACTACGTGTGGTAATATTGCAATAGAACAGAAGGCAGGAGCAATGGGGTTGGTATTGGGGCATTCATTCATAAAAGTACAGACTGGCAAAGGGTTAAGCAGGAGTGCAAAAAACATTTATGGCTGAAAGGGAAAGTGGCAGGTCAAATGACACTCCTTGGTTTCGTGTACTTGTGGACGAGAGCGAAGGCCAGAGAGGAAAACCAGGCAATGGTGGAGTGTATATCAAAGGACATTCAGGAGTTAGGAAGAGAGTGCGAGATAATTATACTAGGAGATAGGAATGCACACACAGACGATATAGATGGGTATATCGACCCCACAGGCAAAATGATGATGAATGTGTGTTGAAAAGATGATTTGATCATTTTCCGAGAATTGTGAAGGGCAAATAACATGGGAGGTAGGAAGGCTGCAGTCGAAGATAGATTATGCACTGATGTCACATAGGATGTATGATAAGCTCAGGGGAATGCACATAGATGAAGGTGGCTCCAGAAGTCCAGGTTGTGATCACAAACGTATCAAGCTAAGTTTTGCAAGAGCAGTGAAAGTGGGATAGAGACAAGATGAGCAACTACCGGAAAATTTTTATCCAGAAAGGCAAATTTAAATAGCCGCTAAACAAATTGAAAAAGTAATCACGGAGGATAATAAAACAGTGTGGACATACACGAATCTAATTAGACTGAGCTAGAGCTTCCTAATATGCGTGACAAGTCACACCGGAAGAGAAGACACAAACCTAATAGTTGGTGGAATGAGGAACTAAAGAGAGCTATAGCAGAACGTCAGGAAGCCTCTAGGGAACACAGACATGCTACGCAGCGAGGGGAACCGACAGATGATGTTGAAAGAAAAGGAGAAACCTTTCTAAGCTGTTGAAGAGATGCATTCCTTCTGATCAATTAAAAGATTAGAAGAAATGGACCTCAGTAGCTGGCTTTCATTTATGTTTTAACGTGTCATAGAATGATCATGTAGAAACAATCTATAGTAGCGCATTCAAAACACTTGGCTTCATTCGGCTTAATCTTTATTTGGCAAATAAGTCTACTAAATTATTTGACAATACTACATCCGTTCGTGCAAAACAAGGATATACATCTTACTTTCGAAACCCGCATCAGTCTTACCTCATCACCAAACTTGAGGCAATTCAAAATAAAGCTACCTCTTTATTACCAAAGATTATTCATGAATATCTACTATACCTGCCCTGACGAAATATCTGAACCTATCCTGACTAAAATATTGAAAAAATTATCTCACAAGATTCCATCTCATTTTCACAATCGTTATCTCTCAACATCTTCATTCGCCGCATGCCACATCAGGGCCGCCCATCATATCTTTCCACTGTTCGATCACCCCTTTAAAGTGCATCGCATTTTTTTCGCACACACAAAGGTCTTAAGAAAGTCCCTCTTCTGGCGCAATGAATCATTGGAACAAGCTACCTTACGGCATCGTTTCTTCTCTATATTTCATAAATATTCATTATTGTTTTTATTGAACGCTATTAGTGTTTTGTGCATATAGTTTCCTTGTTTTTCTTCGCACACCATAATCCAATCAACGAGAATTATCTCTTTTATTGTACCCTTTTGTTCTTTTTTGAGCACTGCATAAAGTTATCTTTTCAAGTAGTTTTTTTTTTCTGTCTTTTCACTTTTTTGAAATAGTAGCTTTACTTTAACTGCGTTGGGTCAGTGCTCTCTTATGTAATGGTACCTCTACATAAGTACGCATACAAGTACTAGAGTATGCGTGTATTTCTCTCTGTATCAAAAGTTTTATTTGTTGAATATGTACGCTTTATTTGTAACAGCTTTATTGTATAACAAATCCTCTATGTATTGCCTACTCATAATTTTGAGTATTTATTTAAAAATTTCCGTATATGGTCACTTTCATGATATAAGCTGTACCCATCTGAGCAGTTTGATGCTAAGAACAAGAAAGGTTACCCTCCGCTCTACTAAAGTCCTATTTTGTCACACATTTTTTGTCGTTGCTCATTTTTAAAAAAAATTACAGCATATGCGCGGAGTGAATGACGATAAATGGGGCGAAGCATCCATCCGCCCGTCCGTGGTTCCGTCTGTCTGTTCGTTCTTGCTTCCGTTCGTTTGCGTGACCATCCGTACGTCAATCCATGCGTTCATCCGTTTGTCCATGCATCCATCCATGAGAACGTCCATACATTTGTCTGTCGGTCTGTTCGTGCGCCCAACCGTCCGTACATCCGCGCGTCTATCCATCTGTCTGTCCGTCTTCTAGTCTGTCTGTTCGTCCGTCCGTGCGTTCATATAGTGAACACTCCAAGTGCCACCGTTTCTCATCTCGCATTCACTGTGGCAAACTTCCGCTCTAGAGCGGGTATGTGCCACTGGTGGCTACGTACTATTATATAAATACATACAAGGGATTTACAGACCCACGCCCTAAAAAGCTTGGTCCCTAAAAATGAAAAAATAGTCGGTATTTTGAATACGCTGTAAAAAGTTTGAGTACCGTATCAAATAGAACATCATTCAAATATTTACTAGAATTTACCTTTACTAACTCACCCGTTCCTTCTTTTGAACAACCCACTCCTCCTACCCTAACCTAGAGTGTTCTGGCCTTTTAGAGACTCAATTTTGTGACTGCAGCCAGTTTGATGTATGAAAACTTTTGCGGTGCGATGACACAAATAAACAAAATTTCACAATGTATCATTTCGTCACTTCCTGGCAGTCGTCACTTACTGGCGTTTTTCAAGCATTCCTTATAGCCAGAGATCACAAGTTTGCCCAAAGGAAACTTTCAAAAAGTACACAATCTGCGTGACCCACCAATAGGGCACGCAGAATGAATCGTGCCATCATCTTGTTCATTTTGTTCAGTATTCGTCACTCAATTTATCTAAAAATAGTCGTTTTTGGAGGTGAGGATAATGGAGTGTGTTCATAATCAGCAGCGTTGTGAGCGGAACCTATTTTGTGCGCGTGCACACACACACACACGCACACACGCACAATGGCAACGCACACGCGTGCTGTGCACAAACTCGACGAGTGTGCGTCGTGAAAGCACGCACACATATCGGCCTGGAGATGACGTCCGGCCTAAAGATAATTGGAAAAGGTTGTGCAATCGTTCTTTTAAGATGTCACAAAAATGTCTTCTTCTAAGGAGGCACTCAATGACCACCGGTAGCTTTGAAAAGTGAGAATATGAACTTTATACAACCCGGATTGTGATGTTAATTTTCCTTTTATTTTTGTGTCCCTCCTCACTTGACTTGTTTCAGTTTCCAATGCTTGTATCGTTTTGATGTTTCCCTCTTCCGACTATGCGCTCTTTTTCTCGTACATTGATGCGTATTTGCGAAAAATAAACGATGCCATAGACGCAAGTACAGCGACAATATTATCATTACATCACAGGTAAAATTGCGAGATTGGCCATAAAAAACACGCAAGTGTTGTGGGTCCACATTTCACTGCAGAAAAAAGACAGCTGATTTGCTTAGATTCCGGTGGAATATCGCGCAAACCTGCCTCGACTCGAGTAGCAAGGGAAAATGAACGTGCGCATATAAAATATTTTGCTACAGAGATGTAGCTCAAATGCTAGTCCAGAACTGCGTTGTTCCCAAATACTAGATGTGCTAAAGTGACAATCAGTGAGAAATAATGTTGGACAAGCGCTACACTCCTAAGCTATTCTAATTTGATGAAACGCTACCAGAGAACTGCGTATTGAAGCAAAATAAAGAGTAAAAACAGCGATTTTGATGCGGGTAGCAGTTCCCAGGGAGCAAGCTTATAAATAGTGTTGGTGGAAACCTACCTATGTACAAGCATTAAACAAAATCACCATGACAATTGTTCAAATCAGGTGCTAACTTAAGTAAGAAATGCCTAGATGTATGCCTGAACTACACTTACAATGGCCGTAAAGCGCACGTCCTAACTTTTGACAGAAATAAATTTGCAGTACTTCAAATGAGTACATAGTAAAACAAGCACAGATATGGCCAACTCGCTAGCACCCCTCACGGATGGCGTCAAGCAAATACCTCCTAATGAATGGCGTATGTAACCTACGAGAAATTACACAGAACACCCATAATTGGCCAACACGGCTCACCAGGGCACTTTGCAGTGGTATTTGTTGACGTTGCCAAAATCACACAAACACTCGAAGTATTCCTTAACAGCCTGAGACTACTATTACAGACCACAAAACTTATTAATGTTGAGTGACCTTTCGTTTGCTCAAAGGTCCCCAAGAAAAATACAAAGGACGAGAATGTTCTGGCATCTATATTTATAGATGAATAAAACAGCAAATAACCTTATCAATGAAGATGTCATTTTTCGATTGGTGCAGCGCTTTTTATAAACATCTACGGTAACTACAAACTTCAGAAATGGGACAAATAAATTATTATATTTGTCTTTACCTTATAAATAACCACGTGATGAAGAAAAATTTATACTCACTGTATAGCGACAGAAAGCGTGAAAACATAGAGATAACCAAACATAAACAAAGTGTTAGAAAATCTTTTAATTCTGCAAAAGGTGCCGGGTTTAAAGAGAAAGGAGAAGGTCTACAGAGAAGGGAAAATATATGCCACAAGTTTCACTGTGCGCGTCAAGACAGTCAAGGTGAAGTGTCATCACAATGCCGTAAAAAACACACCTAACTTCTCTTAAAAAACGCCAGGCCTGCGCGAAAAGCGCAGCACAGTCACAACGATAGCTAGAATAGTGGCATTTCAGAGTTTTTTAGATCACCCGTTGGGTAACTGCGGCAAGCACACTTGCTGTGTACGCACTACGGCATTATTAAGACTAATTTATGGGTATCAAATCAGCGTTTGCTTTGCTAATTTTCGGCATTCTTCCGAGAGGTGCTGTATCCGCTTACCACGGGCAACGAATTTTGTGCCACTTGTTCATGCGGTGGCTCATGACAATGTGGAATTATGCGTAAGTGGGTATGCCCGACATATAATGAGGGAACAAGAACAAGTCTTTGTAATGGGTTGGGGCACTGGACAACCCCATCGTTTCGCTATTTGCATTGTGTAAAGCCTCGTTGTTTATTTGCTGTTCTAAAACGCTTTATTTTTCATATCAACACAATTCCATTCCTGTGATCAAGCCTGCCTAAGACAAGATTGCGAACAAGTTCTAAGCGCTGGCGTGGCTCGTTCGGAAAATATTGGGCTGGTACGTAGCGGGCTCAGGTTCGAGCCCCACTTTGCTTTTGGTTTAAGTTTTTGTAATTTTTCGAGTGTTGTTACTGACACAGGCGGTTACTGACTACAGTGCAGCGAGTCACACAAGTTTTGATCTCACAACAGCTTTCGCTGTAAATATGCTTTTTACTATCTCTGAAGTATTCTCAATAAAAAGCGCATCCAGGATCTCGCCATATGCGTGCTGGCGCGAAGAACGTCGTTATTAAGAATCTCTTATCCACAAATTTGTTGCAAAGACACGAAAAGCACGTAAAACATGTATGTGTCTTCAAATTTTTTACATCGCACAAACACCTAAAGTTATTTTCATTATTAATGTAACTCTATCAAGCAGCCAATGAAGAATAAATGCAGTCAGTTTAAAGAATACAGGACAACTACCATAAAATAGTTTCGTTCATACGCGTTCGAACATGGACAAAAACTATGGCCTACATTTAGGTTTCCATATGTAACTAATTTATTCATTGTGAATGTAGCAGTTACACACCACTGAAACACACCGCGCAAGCAATACGTGATACACAGCAACATATTTTTGGTTCTGATATATTTTTGGTGATTTGAATAGAGAGTTTAACACAACAAAAATTGCTCACCTTCAGATAGAGAGTAGTATGCCGTTTACACCAATTCCGTAAGTTCAAAAATAAGTAATTTCACATCAGAGTATTGTGTCATCCTTTGCAGTATATTAATAATGTAGGAAAAGTCAGGAATATGCCAAGGAGTCTACTGTAGGCGGGCCTCAAGTATCCCCTATATTATTGAGAAGAAAGGAAATTCTGATAGCACTCCACTTACAAGACGAGGCATGCATCTTTCCGTTGGGAGTCTAACGGCACTAGGCCTAACCATCAGTCGGCGCAACAGTCACTCCACAGAAACACACTTGCATTCGATCGGGCCCATTGGATGTACATGCGGTTTAGTACAACAATTTCATAGCTGCATTCGTAGTGTTCAAGACGAACAGAAAGTAACAAATCATGACAAACACAAAGTAATCACGATGAACACAAAGTACCACCAAACAGGATATGACTGATGGCCGTCACCGCACATGCTCAATTGACGAGCTTAACTGGCATGGCATAAGCCGAAGGAGGACCGTGAACGGATACAAGATCAACGCTAAAACACTCGGAAGGAATTGGGGTGGGATGTTATCACATTCCGTATATTAGGTAAAGTTTTGGAAACCCTCGAGACTGCTGAAGCAATGTCAACAGTACACGCATTCATCATCTCGCGCGTTGCTTTCCATTTCGCAGAGAGCGATGGCGTGTGCAGACTCGACTTCAAATTCCAGTTCATGGCGGTTCGTGCATGCATTGACCAAATATCCGTTATGCTGCTTGGCGAAAAAAAGCGGGTCTTGAAAAATGTGTCTTCCTTCACGCTAACCCCATATATAAAACTATATAAAAACCCCCTTATAAGGGCATTTATAACCTGATATGCCCTATTCCTCATGTAGTCATATATAAGCCTTGTACAGCCTGATATACCCAATCCTTTATATACCCATATACGGTTCTATATGGCATTCATCTATATACGACTACATATAGAAGCATTCATGTTCAGGTAAACATGGCCTTCTATGAATATCTTTATAAATAGCTATTCAGATGAATCATCTATACGAATTCAGCTTGAGTCGCCGGCATAAGTTATAGCCCCACAAATCATTTTTTATCTAAAAATATTGCTGTTTGTTGAAAGGTTTGCATGCAGCCGCCATCGTCTCCGAGAGAAAAGTTGTATTTATCCTCTCAACATTCTTGTTTGAGTTATCATAAATATATCTAGAGTTATTTTAAAGAAATTATAGCTAAAAATGTAACTTGGACAATTATTTAAGGTTCGTGGCGAGCATATATCACTCTAAATCCACTTTTCTTGAAGAGATACATTGTTCGTCTATAAATTTATAGCTTATCTATAGACCTCTATTTATTTATTTCATTACCGACAGCGCCGAATGGCATTACAGTAGGGGAGCTTTAACAAAAAGTAGAATACGAAAAAGATACATGGTCAGCCAAACAAATAAACAGTTGTGTCAATCACAATCCGCAACCCAAATACATTTTTCAATGAAAAATGCAACACACTTATTCTACCATAGAATAAAACAAATCATTTGAGATGGTGGACGAAATGCTAGAAGGTGGTTGGCTCCAATCTCTGACTGTTTGGGTTAAAAAAAAATCATTTTAAAATACGTCAGTCTTGCACGTGATTTTTCTTATCTTGAACCTTTGGTCAACGCTGTCTGAGGCATAGTACGGGGCAAATAAATATTTCGCTTTACTGATTTCAACTCGACAATGATAAATAGCATAAAGGAACATCAACCGCCATCTGAGTTTCGTGAAAAGATTTTTTACAGTGTTTTTATTTAAAAGTTTTCTAGAATCTAACCTACAGGCGATAGGTCTTCGCACACCAATATTGAGGTCTAAGTTTTGAACCATCTTTATCATCTCCATTCCAAAATATACGACTCTACATATCTATAGCGTCTCAAGAGACATTTCTTTCGAGCGTGTCGCCGTAAAATTTTGAGACAATTTAAAAGCAACATAAACTCAGAAAAGTACTCAATTTTTGCAGCTGTCATTGATTGTTGAAGTGAATTACATGATAGTACGGGTTTTGCTGCCACAGCAGACTTCTAATATAAACTTTAGTGCGTATAGTGTTCACAATTCAATCTTGTACTTATTACTTTGAATAATTTAGTAATTGTGCGTAATCGGCAAGTAACACTGTATGTTTAACACCTTTAATATTTTTCACTTATCTTTCTTCTTGGTCGACCATGTGCCCATTTATGCCACCCATCTCCATGTTCTTTTTTGTCACCACTCCTGCTTGGGCTCAAATGTGGCCTACTGCACGTATAAACAAATAAGAAATGAAGAAAACCAAGAATGCCAAAGGAAAAGTGCCCCTACCCAGCCGTGTGCCAAGTACAAAGTGCTAAATAATGCGGTATTGTCTAGTTGTGTAATTGAATTCATTTAGGCGTTTTTATTAGTGAGCCTTATGTATTTTATGTTTGTAGTGTTCAGCCTCGTACCCCATATATTGCACCAAGATTGAATAGAACCTAAAAAGTGATTTAGCGTTTGTTGATCTGCATGCCTGTGTATTGGCTTGATATGTTCTCGCTTGCGAATAAAGCATGTTTAGCGACCCTCAGAATCCTCATGCCCGGAAGCTCCGGCACAGCCCATAGCCGTTGACTACGAGATGTAGTTGTTGGACACTGGTGGACTGCCACAAGAAGACATGTCAGTGAAATTTTGTCGGCGCATTTGGAGCAAGTAGAACCATTCGATGAATCTTCAGCAGACTAGGCTAGTTATGAAGAATGCTTCCAAACATTTTTGTTTGCTCACAAAGTCACAGAGGAGCACAAGGCTGATACCTTGATAAGCCTGGTGGAACCAAAAACATACATATATTAGAAGTCGTTAACGTACTCTGAGACTACCGCTAAGAAGTATTTTGAAGAACACTCAAGCTTACTGCAAAACTACTTTGTTCCATATTATCCGTAATTGGAGAAAGAGCAGGAATTTATCACCGCTTATCATCGCCTAGACGATTATCCAGTATGCCGTAGAGCTCCCTAGACTCGCACAAACTCGTGATTAGTTAGTTTGGTACTTTCCTTTTTTAGGGCTTAATGGACAGATTTGTTTGTTGTTTGCAAGCCATAATGGGCCGATTTGTTTGTGGTTTGTGGTGATATGACATACGATGCAGTTTACTTGCAGAAGTCATTGAGTCAAAGTTTCTAACAGGAGTTGATAATGCGATAGCCATTGGAGCTGTTATTCACAGCGCATCTGCTCCGTTCTCTGCAGAACAGGAAGAACTTCAAGTACACAAAGCTAAAAGCTCGCCTCACATAACCGCTGTGGGTAAGCGACAAACTCCACTAGGTTTTGTCAGTTTGCATATGACAAAATTTTTTTATTTGCAAGAAAAAGAGACCCATAGAGTGCTTGCCGGAGGGAACAAGTACATGAAACTGTAGGTTAAAATTAACAGCATGTTGGTACCTTTTCACTGCCACGATACAACTCGAGAAGCGTAAAAGCTGCTGAAAACGCAAGAGAAAAACTTGTCATTGTCAAGGTCACTATTGACGATGTACAAGTGAACACGGAACTCGATAAAGGGGCTTCTGTTTCCGTCATCTGTGTCAATGTTCTGTTCTTTTTAGATGCGAAGCATTTCTTAGTGAACTATCGTGGCTTTGACTCTATCTATCTATCTATCTATCTATCTATCCGCCTACAAATTTTAGCTCTCCTGGCCGTTTTGATAATGGGATCTATACAAAATTTGGCATGGATAACATGTTGTAATGACGAGCGTAAATGACTTGTCGCAACATAAAAGTCATGGCATGTGTTTCATGATTGTAATGATTTACATATCGTAGCCTTGGTGCTTTTGCGGTGGTTTTGTTAACATGAAAAATTTCGAAACTGGTATGGTATCACATGATTGCATGGCAAACATAAACGACAGACCCTAACGGGGAAATCATGGCATGCATGTCATGTTATCAAGACTACACGTCACACTCATGGTACTTTCGTGGTCATTTTGCTAGCTTCACATATATCAAATCTCGTACCACGTGACGTAAATAGACGACGAAGGTAAGTGACACGTTAAAACGTGGTAATCATGGCATGTGTGTCGTGTAAAACATGACTAACTGCCAGGCTCATAGCGCTCTCGCGGCCGTTTTGCTAGGTTTACACAGACCAAATTGGGTCTTACGACACGTGGATGAGGAACGAAGGTATATAACTGATGCAAAATGATATCATGACATGCGTGTCATGTAAGAACATGAGTACATACCATGCTCATGATGCACTTGCGGCCGTTTTACTAGCTTCACGTATACCAAATTTTGTATTACGTCACGTGAATGAACGATAAAGTAAATGACTGATTCAAACATGATAATCATGATGTGCATGTCATCTAGAAATTGAATGCATGCTACGGTCATAGCGTGCTGGCGGCCCTTTTACTAGCATCCCATATATCAAATTTCATATTACATCAAGTAAATGAATGACGAAGGCAAAGGACAGTCGAATAATCATCATATGCATGTCATCTTAAACATGAGAGCATGGTACGCTCATTGTGCGCAGGTGGCCATTTCACTAGCTTCAGATATACCAAATTTGGTATTACGCGACGTGAATAAACGTTCAAAGTGAATGACACATCTAAACATAATAATAATCACTAGCTTGTGTAAAACATCACTACATGCAACATTTACAGCGTGGTCGAGGCCGTTTCACTAGCTGCAGATATACCAAATTTGGCATTACGTGATCTGAATAGATGACGAACACAAATGCGAGGCGCAAGCATGATAATTGTCACATGGATGTGATATATGGCGTAATTTACGTACGTACCACTGCTGTCCACTAAGCTCGCGAGGTGCCCCACAGTGATGGTCTTGGGGCTGAGGTACTCAGCTGCTGACCCGCAGGTCGTGGGTGGGAATCCCAGCAGCTGCGGCTGCATTTTCGATGGAGGCAAAAATGCTGGAGTGTGCTCAGATTTGGTGCACGATTAAAAATCCCATGTGGTCGAAATTTCCGGAGCCTTCGGTGTCTCTCACATTCATATGATAGTGTTTTGGATGTCAAACCCTACATGTCAAAGTCGCGAGGTGGCTTAGAAGGTCAGCATCTTAGTCCCTACGTGTTAGTGGCCTGTGACATAGTATACTGTGTTTTTGAGGACCCAATAAAAGATTATACAATGAAATGCTGGTATTCCAAATGATAGTAGTGTCGTCGCTAGGCAACTACAAACAATATTGATACACAACTGCTGGCACAGCCTTGCCGCATGAAAAAGAAAGACGACGTCAGTTGCTGGTTGTATGAACTGTCACCATCTTGTTCGCCGAGCACGGTCCATCATATATATTTTAATGAATAAGTTACTCGTAACATTATTGGTAAAGGTGCGGGGTCCATCATTCGAAAGATTGATGGACTCAATGTTCCAAGGGTTTAAATGGTCAACCTTCTTATTTTATTTAGACGACATTATCGTCTTCTCGCCCTCATTCGACTCCAATCTCGATCGTTTGTCGGCGATGCTTGAAGTTTTTTGTCGAGCCGGACTTCACTTGAACTCTTCTAAATGCCACTTCGCTCGTCGTCAAATAACCATACTTGGACACCTCGTCGATGCCGCAGAAGTCCGCCCGGATCCCGAGAAAATTCGCGCCGTCACGGTCTTTCCTGTTCCGAAGCCAACAAAGGACGTTCGTAGTTTTGTGGGCTTGTGCTCCTACTTTTGGCGCTTTGCTAAGGACTTCGCGATCATTGCACGCCCACTCATAAACCTCCTGAAGATAGAGGCCCCGTTTTTTTTTGGTGCGCTGATCAAGCTTCACCTTTTTTCCAGCTCACGACCCTCCTTACAACACCGCCGATTTTAGCTCATTTAGATCCATCAGCTTCAACCGAGGTTCGCACCGACGCTAGTGGGCACGGCGTAGGAGCAATGCTATTGCAACACCGACGCGGACATGACCATGTTATAGCATATGCAAGCCAACTGCTATATACCGCCGAGCGCAAGTATTCAATCATGGAGCGGGAGTGTCTCGCTCTTGTGTGGGAAGTCGCCAAGTTTCGCCCATACTTATTAGGGCGTAAGTTCCGAGTAGTCACCGACTACCATGTGCTCTGTTGGCTGGCATCACTCAAGGCTCCCACAGGACGCCTCGCTCGTTGGTCCCTACGTTCACTAGAATACTCGTTCGCCGTAACGTACAAAACAGGATTGATATGTGGGGTTTAACGTCCCAAAACCACTCTATGATTATGAGAGACGCAACGTACAAAACAGGGCGGTTGCATCAAGATGCGGATTGTTTATCACGCTACCCTGTGGAAGAAGCTGCCAATACTGACACCTTTCCAGACCTTCTGTCTGTGACACAGCTACTCAACCTTGGCCACAAACAACGCCAGGATGCTTCCATGCGAACCATCATTGACAAGCTTGAGTCAGTGCCTCGCGACGCATCTCTAGAAATGTTCCTGGTCAAAGACGGGATCCTGTATCACCACAACCTCGATTCATATGGCCATGACTTGCTCCCTGTCATACCAGCACATCTTCGTGCGACTGTCCTCAACCAATTTTATGACACTCCTTTGGCGGGCCACTTGGGCGTCTATCGCACATACGACCGTGTACGTCATCATTTTTTTTGCCTGGTCTTGCCCGTTTAGTTCAACGCTACGTCGCCGCTTGCGAGCCCTGCCAGCGCCGCAAAAAGCCATCCTCCCTAGCAGCCGGATTCCTTCAGCCAATCTACATTCCCACTGAACCATTTTTTTGATTTGGCCTCGACCTGCTTGGCCTATTCCCGATCTCCAGCTCGGGCAACAAATAAATTGCTGTCGCCACTGACTATGCGACATGGTACGCTATCACATGAGCACTTCCGACGAGTTGCGCAACCAATATGGCGGACTTTCAGGTATGATATTAATTTAGTTCACGGAGCTTCACACCAACTTCCCACTGACCGGGGCCAGATTTTCTTATCAGCTGTCGTTGATTAAATCCTGCGCTCTTGCTCTGCCAAGTACAAGTTTGCCACTTCGTACCATCCGCGAACGAACGGTTTTTCGGAGCGCCTCAACCGCACCATAACCAACATGCCTTCTAAATACGTAGCGGCCCACCACCAGGACTGGAACGTTCCTTTGCCATTTGTAACGTTCGCATATGATTTGTCACGTCATGACACTGCCGGCTATTCGCCATTCTATCTTTCATACGGCCGAAAACCCGCCCTACTCATTGACACCTTGCTGCCCTCGGTCACTGAGTATGCCGGCGAATCCATCGCGCGAGCCGACAACTCACGCCAACTCGCCTCCAGCCATCTGCAGGCCTCACAGGAGCACCAAAGACACCTCTACGATTCCCATAATTGAAACGTGCACTTTTCACCGGGTTTCCTTATCCTTCTCTGGTCCCGCACTCAGCGTGTAGGTCTTTCTGAAAAACTGCTGTCATGCTACACTGTGCCATACCGCGTCGTTCACCAGGTGACTGACTTTACATACGTGATTGTTTCAGTCGATACAACGTCATCATCGTCAGCTTCGAGCGACATCGTGCACATAGCTCGACTCAAGCCTTATCACCCTCCTCCTACCGCATCCGAGTAGCTCAAGCACCGAGAGGGTGCTTCTACCACAGCTGGGCTATGATACACATCAGCCGGCACAGCCTTGCTGCATGAAAGAGAAAGACAGCGCCAGTTCCTGGTTGTTGATGAAGTGTCGCCATCTGGTTCGCCGAGCACGGTCCATCGTATTTAATTTAATAAATAGTTTACTCGTAACAATATCATTGCGTCTTATCGAGATACGGCAGTGCGGATATAATTTCCGTTTGTGTTCACTGTGTACTACGTCCGTCAGTCTTACAACAATGTGCGGATGTTAAAGAAGCATGTCAATTTTCCTCATTCATGTTTCGCATATCATTCATTCCCACTGTACGTGGTATCTGTTACCTTTTCCCCCGTAGAGCCCATTTGCACAGGACAAGTGTGTCCTTAAAGGGTCAGTAAAGGGCTCCGACTGTTTTTATGGCCCCAATCAGACTTGCCTATTCGTATAGGAAACCATGGCGATCAAGTTTCTCGAATGATTCAGGGCTGAGTGCCGCACGATCCCTCCATTTCTAAAAACTTTTCCCGCCCCTCTTTCCTTCTGACTCATTTTTTCGTAGGCACAGTAACGAAAGATTGACCATGAGAAAGGTTATGTAGCAATGAGCTCGTCGATTGGTCGTTCGCTCTACGAAACGGCACCTTGGCCTTACGGTGATGCAGTTTCAGACACGCAGTCCGCATTTTTTTCTGTGCTGCCCTTTGCCGTTTTGTCGAGCCCTAGACTACAAGAAGTACCAGTATTTTCAAAACAAAAGCCATCCGAGATAAAAAGGCGTCTCGCTTTTTTACCGCTGGGGGAAGTTCGATCTTCGAGCCGCACTTCGTCGCTGTGCCGCTATGACAAGCGCTCATATGTGGGAAGCTCTGCTCGATCGTGGCTTCGCTCCGGTGACGTCAGGACCTGTTCAAGGAGGAACTCTGCACAATAATGGGAGAAAAGGCTACCAGCTTCTAAAAAGTGACGTGAATTCAAGATGATTTAAAACCAAAAGCGTGAACTTACCCTGAAAACGGCTGTCAAACAAGCATTGTGCCAGCCACAAGAGACCCAAATAATTACACCCGCTACAATAAGCCCAATCATTACACCTGTCGTCCCAGTTTTTAAACTGGATGGTTGAGTCAGTCTGCGCGGTGATAATAGTCACGATAAACCTGGTACTGGACATCGGAAGCCATTCCCCGCCAAAAGCGGACGAGCCACTGGCCATGCTGTCCAGCGGACAACGTTTTTTGAAGGTTGGCCTAAGCAGAGCATATAATTAGGTCTAACTGGATGACGAATTTAAAGATTACCTTTCGCTGAAAACGCACAACAGTTTCTATTTGGTTAATCGCCTACCATTCGGGATTTCATCTGCTCGTGCATTTTTCAGCGTGTTATGAATAACGCACTGAAAGGACTAAACAGCATAACTTGTTATCTCGATGACACACCAATTACGGGCCACCCAGAAACAAAACACCTGTTGAAACCTTGAAGCAGCGGTGAAGAGACTTCGCGTGAAAACTTGTAACTGTGGTTTTCTCTCGAAATGAACCGGAATACTTACTTGGGTCATGTCATCACAAAAGACTGCATTCACCTGATGGATTAAAAGTTGGTTGCAAGTACAAATGCACCACCTCTAAAAGACGAACAATAGTGGCAATCAGTTGTGGAAATTACAATTACTATGAAAATCTTCGTCTTAATCTGCAATTTTTACTACTTATTTGAAAGAGCTCTTGAGTTAGGAAGAACGTTGGCAATAGAACGCCGCTTGTTAAAGTGCGTTTGTTCAACTAAAGAAACTGCTGTTGTCAAAGCCTATACCGATTCACTATGACCCCAATTTTCAATTTTAGTCGTCATGCAATAACTTTTTCTATGCTATAGGCACAATTTTCTTCCACATTTCTTATGACCATAATAAACCTATAGCTTATGCTTTACGAACGTTAAAAAAGTCTGAACAAGGGAAGAGTCACTTACAGATAGAAGCATGAGCGCTTGTTTTTAGAGTCAAGTAGTTTGATTCTTAGATTTACGCACGCTGGCTTTTGTTGCTCACATACCACAAGCCACTTGAAACAATTCTCGTACCCCAAAACAGGCATTACATCCATCGCAGCTGCCAGACTGGAAGGCTTGGCAGTCACGCTTTCTGTATAGTCATTTCTTTGCAGTTTCACCTTTTGAGTGCTCAACGTGAACGCTGATTGCTTATCGCGCCGCCCAATCCAGCAACAGGGAACAAATGCAGCAAAATAAACCTTTCTTTTTGATGTTTTCATCACGTGCCTGTCTGCAGTAAAAAGATCAGAAAATTACCGGCACAAAATCTAGTTTTCGGTCAAGTAGTGCATTACATGTTGTCAGACTGCCCTTCTGAAGTATCTGGGAACCTGATACTATTTTGTTTCCAGGAACCTATATTTTCTTCATATCAAGGTTGTGTCATGTTACGAATGCGTGAGGTGGTAACAGAGAAGTTCCGTAAGTTTGTCCTAGATGAGGGACATCCGGGAGTAGTTCTCACGAAAGTGCTTGCAAGAAGCTATGTGTGGTGGTAGAACATTGCTGATGACATATATGTCAAAATAAAACGGCACAAATAATATGTCATAGCAGCCTGTTCAACATACTATGAAGTAAAAATGATTAAGGTGCTCAAGATATATCGCCTGAAAAATAAAGTCCAGTTTCGCTTTTCTTTTTTAGAAAAAAGCTCAGTGTTCATTGAAAACCAAATAGTAGGAATGCATTGGGTCTTGTCACGCATGCGGAGAGACACGAAACTTGCAAATCAAAGGGCCATTTCATCGTTGACCCTTGCCGCAGCGTCCGCGGCAATGCCTACACGTGGACTTAGCAGGTCCCATAAACGCTATAAGATACGTAGTTGATCACTCCTAGTGGCCAGAAGTGTGTCTTATGATCACCACTACTTTGCAACCAACCATTGCTTGCATTCGTAAACTATTCTGCGGGTTGATGTTTTCAGAAAGACTTGTGTCTGACAATGAAAGCCAGTTTGCTTCTGCAGAATTTTAGGCCTACCTCAAGCAAAGACACATATGACAGCTAAGGACCCAATCACTGAAGTGGCAACGGACTAGTTGAGCGTTTTGTTGTGACTTTAGCGTTAGCACTCTTCAAGACTAGTCTGTGGAAAGCCAGTGAAGAGTTAGCTGACTTTTTCCTGGCGTATCGTAAGACGCCTCATGGCTCCCCACGACAGGAGAGGCCCCTTCCAGCTTGCCCCTGGAGAGACACCTGCGGACCAAAATATAGACCTGATACGACAAGCGATCTAGAACAGCATGCTCCAGCACAAGTTTCACCAGACAAGGCGTCGCTCCATGTCAGAACAACGTATTCGCTGTAGGTGATGCCGTTTGTCAGCGCAATTATTAATCGGTATCAAAGTGGCTGTGTTCTCGCTCTCGTAGGATCAGTGACATATCATTCGAGTGTAGTGACCCCACGTGGTTCGGTGTGTCACCAAAATCCCATCCGCCACGATAACACCAACATCACCACAGTTTGAAATGCCCTCCGACGGAAAACAGCAAAAATTTCCAGCACAGGGTCCATCACCGACGTTTCAAACGACATCAAAAGCATGCCCACCACCGAAAATGAAACGACGGACACTGAACGCTACTAGCGCACGTCTCTACGCGCAGAGTTATGCCGCGTACCTGATCGCTTCGTGCCGTAAATTTTCCGGAAAGTGCTTGCGGATCCAAATAAGTGGGTGGAAGAATGTTTTATATATGTAAACGTGTGATCGCCTGATACTTTATCATGCGGCCATATCTCAACATCCTCACTCACGATGTGAATCACGACTGGCGGGACACTTTTCCTTCGCGATTACAGGTTGTCGTTATGGTGCTGGCATGCGAACAAAGCATGTTTAGAGAGTCACAGCGTTTTCAAGCCTGGAATCCCCGAAACATGACATGTGGCCTCTAAGATAAGAAAACGAGAGAAGTTGTGGAGATGTTGGACAAAGCTAGGGTGAGATGAAATGTGTTAGCATGCGTTAGGTTCAGTTATGAAGTGCTCAAATTTTGGGCGTAGGCATAACGTGCTAACTTATTTTGTTGCTTTTTTGCAGCCTAATATAAGTGGCCTTACATGTCTGCCCTACTAGCAACGAGAAGACGATTGCAAGTCAATGCATACCTGAGTTTTATATTGTTTTGACAATGTCATGAGTAAATCCTCGGAGAACATTGCATAAGATAGTGAATCAAATCAAGCCAATTGACTGTTAGAAGCACGATATTCTGCATGCATACAAACTTCAGTGACTGAATGGGGCGTTGATGCAAAGATGTTGCCCAGAATTCAATTACGCTTCTTGAAAAGCCCTAACAATTAGCGGTTGCTACACAGTTCCACCGCATCTGCCATGAATTTAGAAAACTAGGTGGCGTAGCAAAAGTTCAGATTGTGCTTCGTATATATGAACTTCTTCAGGACCTATAAGGATGCGGAAAAAAATTCCGCCATATCCACGAAGTGAATGATGATGAGTGGGCGAAGCTCCGGAGGTAAACCTGGTAAACCATGAATCCTCTGTACATTTTGCCCACTCGATTTTATTACATCGCTCCCCCTAGCGTACGTCGCCGCACTAAATCGAACGATTGCCTTCAACCAATGACACGCGCCATATGTGACATCATTCCTATTTTATAAGCTCTCGCGTCTTTCATCAACTACAAGTACCGCTTTGTAGTTTATAACATTTTGCATCTTTTCATAATCAGCTACAAGTACCACCATCTAGCAAACACTACAAGAACTAAACGAGAGGTGGCTACATACAGGAGACGGTACCGCCATCTAGTGAACACTGCAAGAACTAAACTAGAGGGGGCTACATACAGGGGACGGTACCGCCATCTAGTGAACACTGCAAGAACTAAACTAGAGGTGGCTACATACAGGCTACCGGGGACGCACAGCGCACGCACTAAGGAGCTTCGCCCCAAATAAAAAAAAGGGGGGGGGGGAGCACTTACTGCACGCAGCACCGGGGACGTTTTGTAAAATGCTCGCGCAATGTAGTCTATTACATACCCCCGGCATGCGGTGAACAATATCAAGGTCAGACTGGCAGTCACTATAAATGACTCAAGGAGCATTATTATAACGAGAAAAAAGGCTGTTTCCGGCCACTCCAGACTACACTGCTGATATTCTGGGTGCGTTTAGTGATTTCAGAGCACGTAAGCGCTTAGCCACTCACCCGGCAAGATGACCAGAATAGTAATAAAAGCAGCAATCGCAGAAAAACAGGATGACTCATCTGTAAGCTGACGCCGCTAGTACTGACCAAGAAAAAAGAAAAAAAAATATTCTTCATTCGTACAGTTAGATTAACCAACACTTGTAACGAGCGCAGTACAAGTGCAATTGCTTGTCGCGGATTTCCTAATTTTCTTATACATGTTATATATTTCATGCAAGGATGAAAATAGATAAGTTTCTTTCCTGCTGTACCGAACAAAAGCACGATTTCTCTCTTTCACCACACAGCGTCAAACGGGGCGGCCGCTACCATGGCGATACTTTTCCAGGACACGCGAAAAAAGTTCTTTGCGGCTATTTAGAATTTAACATAGGAAAGGGTAAGCCCATACACAAAATTTAGAGAATAAACGGTCGAATAGCTGTTTTTCCAGATTATATACCGATGTGGCGCACGGTTTTCGAAGTCGTCACGTGAGCTTATGCTCTGTAGTCATACAGCTGCCGGATTTCCTGCACCGCCGGTCGGCTAACTTTCTATACCATCAGGATTGGGGAGTTGCATTTCTATGATTAATGCCTCAAATTTTGCATGTTATGTTTTTCTAAGAAAATGCCGTGAGAATAGCAAATTATAAATTCATAAATATTGCTACTAGCACGCAAGCTAAACACCATTTTTGAGAACATATCATTAGTCAACTATAGTTTTCTAATTTTTGAAAAAGTGTGTCTCAAACAAGTAAATAATAAATTAAGGCTTTTAAAACTAGAGGCCTGCCCTGTAGCTAGTTTCGAAATTTACTTTGTAACTAATCTCAATTTGACTCCGTCAATAGAACTGATGCTGAAGAATGTGCAGTAAGCTATGGCGTACCGCAAGGCTTCGTCCTTGGATTTCATCTAATTCTAACCTGTCTTCTATATTTAGCATCTTGTGTCCACTCATATGTTTGTCTGTTTGCCCATGAATGCGTAATTCTTCGGCAACTAACTGGAGCTAATGACATCGCCCCTTTTCAATCTGACCTTAACAGGGCCTGAGCTGGTTTATTATTAGCTTATGGAAGTTATTCACGCATGTGTTTAGAAAAACTGCTGGTTTACTTTTTTATATAATAAATAGCACACAGTTGGTAATATATTAAAGTACTTCGAAGCTCATAGCAGTAACAATCTTACATTGAAAACCATATCTCCTATCATATTCCTAATGCTATCGCATGCTCGACTCTCTTTGTCACAACATCGCAAACTCCTCTTCCTCAACCAAAGCTGCATAAAGCATCTGTCCGTGTCCTTCCTGTCTATGTGTCATCGTTCTGTTCTCGCGCTATAACTATTGTCATGCATAAAACACTTGTACACACTCGACTTCAATATGCCGCTAGAGTTTGGAATCTGTTTAGTAATATTTTTTTTAATTCAGTACAAACGATACAAGGTAGCCCTGTCCGCTTTATACTTTCCGAACAACTTAGTTTTTTTTTTTAAATTGCACTTGAAATGGACTTGTTTGTTATATTAAAATGAAAACACACCCTATAGCACCTCATAAAATAAAATACGTAATTATCAAAAGAAACATGAAACCAAGACATAACTTGCTGGCATGATTACACGTGCTTCATTAGAAATTACAATTCTCTCTGCGACAAGGAGGCAGATGCCTTGCTTATATGGATCGAGCCCTTACGTTTGACCTGGGTGGCCTGCAGACATTACGAGTACGTCGATTGTGATGTCGTGGTTTCTTTTAACCGGGTAGGCGATAGCTGTGGTTGGCGATAGCTGTAAAACATTGTTGTATATTGCGCACATTGCTGTGTTTACGAAGACAATCCTTAAAGCAACTGTTCATCTGGCCTTCGTAGCCACCGTCACATGAACGTGGCCTTCGATATACAGCATTGCTTGGGCATTCATGTTTGCTTCCATCAAAGCTATGGCGGAAACCCACCACCGGGAATCAGCCATCATGGGTAGAGCGTGTTTGTCTCTGTTCTTTATGACGCGACAGGTGATACGTCAAATATAATTTCTTCTTGACGCTAAGCAAAAAAAAAACAACAGTTGGATGCCTGGATGTTGCGCCCTTCAAATTCCATACAAAAGTGCATGCATGTATGTTATGAATAAAGCTTTGTCACGCGGATCATGTTTTCTTGCAACCTGGTAAAAGCTTCCTCGACAGTTTTTTTTATCAGTGGAGCTGTTCCAGGGCTGCTCCAGACGACTTGGTCGCATACCAAGTGGTAGACGCAGAGTGACACGGCAATGGGTGCCTCAGAATGTATCGAGCCTAAAGTTGTTCCCTGATACGCCCATAGATGGTGCAACTGCCTCGGTCACCGAAGAAGTGGTATACGCGCTCTGACACTAGGAAACTCAGCCAGAGCTCTTCGCAGTAGGACCTTGTGGTGACGGTGTCATGGGGCCCGGGTATTGACGGTTGTGGTAGGAACGCTGCTCAAGGTGCGTCATCATGCACTTTTAAAGACAATAGTGTTTGTTGAGATAATTTAGCGCAGAAATTTTCGTCTATATGTCTGTCCATTGGCTCTCCCATCTAAACATTCAGACATCCCATGTGGGCCCCACTGTGGTGGTCTAGTGGCTAAGGTACTAGGCTGCTGACCCGCAGGTCACCGGATCAGATCCCGGCTGCGGCGGGTGCATTCCAGATAGAGGCGACAATGGTGTAGGCCCGTGTGCTCAGATTTGGGTCACGTTAAAGAACCCCAGGTGGTCAAAGTTTGTGGAGTCCTTCTCTACGTCGTCTCTCATAATGATATGATGGTTTTGGGAACTTAAACCCCACGTATCAGTCAAACCTCATGTGGACCGGTGAAATTTTAACCTTTTGCTCAACGCCCACCCTTATTAATCTGGTGGCTGCTTTCATGCCTGCAAAAATTGTCAACCAAAAAAACAACTATAGCGCATATTTCAGGCGCTACATCAATGCGTTAGATTGAGGTAGTTTATTTTTTTTTTTTTGGAAAATGCATGGTTACGTACTTCTAAAACCGCAGTGCTTATTACGATGCACTGACAATATGACGCTATGAACAAAAAAGTGGGCGTTTTTTACACTTCGCAATTACGAATCTGTGCTGCTACCTGCAAGTGGCTCGGCGTTCCAAAAAACCTTCGTTTCTAGACATTACTGTCACATTGAATCATACCTCATGCAGCGCCTTGTACAGAAGACTATCATCTTTCGACATCATTTGCGGCGACGCATGCAGCTATGCGGACAACATTTGTGCATTTCTACTCTGCGAGTAACATAATTTATTTATTCGTGTACTTAAAGGCCCGAGGGCATAATCGCAGACATTATCAAAGAATAAAAAACATGACCTCATACCATCGAGGAATCACGAAGAAAACACTGGAAAGTCACAGCTACGCTGTTTTTTTTTTTTTGAAGTTTCTCAATGAGTAAAACAGGATAAATGTTTCCTATGAATTGTTTTGACTGTTGACGGGAGCAGCCTTTGCGGTCACGCTGCTGCTCCAAGTCGAGAAGCCTGAGCCCAAACCTTTAGGCAACAACAGCACTGCTTTATTATTTGATTGCGTTGGAAAGAGTGTGTTGGATCAGTGCTACTGTTTGCTGAGGTTGTGTGCGATGACCTGTGTGACAAGGGTTTTTGTGCTCGCGGCTCGTACAAACGTATAGTTTGTGCGTGTATTCGAAAAGAATTGTTGACCTAATAACGTCGTGCAGTTGTCGAGCAGAATTTCGGGTATGCTACTGAGTGGCGAAATTCACTCTTGAAATGGTGGGAATGAGCGCCTTCTGGCTGATTAGAATCTATCAATTTATACTTCAAGGCCATGCTATAAACATCTACAAAGTTCTTAGACGCTGGAACCATGAAGAGGTTCACTAAGCGTTCTGTCTAGCTTCGCTAGGAACAAATCAATGAAATATGAAACAGTACCTCAACCTGAAGAAAACACCGTGAAAAACAAAAACCAAACGCCTACCGAGGTAAAATACACAAAATTAAAAAAGACGTTTCGGCTTCCTATACGGGAGCGTTCTTCACAATTACCGCAAATGGCTTAGTGCGCTCTTCTTAGGCACATGTAATCACGTGTTGTTGACATCGCGCGTACACAAGAAGGGGGCGGGGGGTGTCTCGATATTTTTGTTATCGTATACGCTGTATGGTTTGAATGGCCAAAGATTCCATGTGCAATAGAGATAAACAAGTTTCTTTCCGCGGCAATGTTGGAGGCGTCATCTCAGTAGATATCGTCTCCAGCAGACGCAAAATGCTCTACGATGGCGTCTTCTTTTACACGCAATGACACGTAATATAAGCAGAGCACACTACGCCTAATATGGTCATTGTGAACAACGCTCCCACGTAGAGAGCCGAAACGTCTTTTTAATTTTGTGTAATTTCCTTGGTCGGCATTTTGTTATTTTGCACCATGTTCGTCCCCATGGAAGGGATTCTAATGAAGGGATTCCGTCGGACTCTTCATTAGAAAGGAAACACCATTTAAAAAAAATGGCATCGTTCTATTCAGCATACGTTGGCAAAGAACCAATATCTCGGAAGATATATGACATGTTACGAAGTGCCATTAAGCTAAAATGGATGTTTTTTCAGTGCATTAAATATGATAGAAGTAGACCGATATAAATATTTCACATCAATTGAAAAAGCGTTGACTCGTGAGGTTAATTACTGGTAAATGAAGCACATGGATTCTTGCGCATTTAGTATAAGAAAAAATTCATCCATTTTTAATCACCTAATGTTTTTGATAAAGCTGGCATGTCCTTTTGTCATGTTCCTTCTTGGGATGTTACTATGTGCGATGGCAAGTCCTCTTCGTGAGTTTTTCATGCAAAGTAATAGATTAAATAAAATTATATCAGAAGGTACAGTTTTTTGCATTTATCTATTATTTAGGAGATCCAAGCATTTTGCTTGGTTTAGTGTTCGGAAATTCAAATATTCAGGAAATGTACCTGGTCCAGCTCTTACTGTTATAACGTTGATCGCATCACACACACACACACACACACACACACACAAAAGCAATAAAAAATGTTGCGTTTCTTGCGACAGAACACCACGCTCTTTGAAAATATTCTCGTGTTCTCCTGTACAAAATATACGTATGTATCTTTGTATACAGTTGAATTGCTTGGGATCCTTCAACAAACATTTTTTGATTGATATATGTGTTTTAACAACCCAAAACCACCAAATGATTATGAGAGACGCCGTGGTGGAGAGCTCCGGAAATTTCTACTGGCTGGGGTTCTTTAACGTGCGCCCCAATCTGAGCACATGGGCTGACAGCTTAGTCTGACAATATATTTAAAACTGTGAGGTTTCATGGGTTTCTTGTGGTTGTCTAGTGGCTGAGATACTCGGCTGCTGACCCGGAGGGGGCGGGATCAAAGCCCGGCTGCGGCGCCTGCATTTTCGATGGAAGGAAAAATGCTGTAGGCCCGTGTGCTTAGATTTTGGTACCCGTTAAAGAACTTCAGGTGATCGAAATTTTCGGAGCGCTCCACTACGCTTTCTCTCGTAATTATACGCAGTTTCGGGATGTTCAACCCCAATTATCAAATCAATCTGAACTTGCGTGAGCCATAATAGCCACAGTCTACGATATCATCCCTTATCAAACCATTTGGATCATGTATTGAAGGTGCGCGACCGTATGTGCTGAACTTGGCCAGTCAGTAATTTATTTTCTTCCGAAATGATACGTAACTGCAAACTTCTATCATAAGTCATTCTGCATAGTGCATATAATGGCAGTTCATAGAGGCACTTCAAGTTTAAGCTCGGTTATTATCTTTTTTTGTATATTTGTTGTGATCTATATGTACCCCTTTCTTTCTTTTGCATTTATTATTAAATAAATAAAATAAAACAAAAAACAAAAAACGTTTTTTTTGTAAAGGTGCATGTTTTTAAGATGTTTCTCGGGGAGAATATAAGTAAGCGCTACGTTTAGAATGATTTCTAAAGCTACATGCTCTGTTCTTATCGATAAGGGTTGTGAGCGATTATCTATATAAGCGCTTTCATGGGACGTCAGCTTCGTTGGAGCTACCATTATCTGCACGTCAGTATCAATATGCGTATGCAGGTTGCTCTTTACATACACGGGGTGTTTGTTTACACAATATAGATTTTCATAAAACTTGTATGTTGGTTCCTCTGCAGCTGTTATAAGGCGCATAAATTTTGCAGAGGTGGAAATACTTTTCCGCAGCTAAAATAAAATTTACCAGAGTCATTAGGAACCTGTATTCTAATTTAAAAATTGACTTGAGGTCACTTGTTTCTAAAGCGGCAGTTCTTGCCACTTCATGCCATATCCACCTTACTTGGAATTCACGAAGGTTGCACGCAATTCAAGATATACGCAATCAGTATTAAAAGATGCAATGGATACTGATCATGGACCGCACCCGGAAATCTTGGCCTAATGAGGAAGTGACGAAATTTGAATGAAGGTGCATTGTGACGGCATACCTTTCCTCAAAAAGTGACACAATAGTACATGGCGTTTTACGTCTCAAAACCACGATATGATTATCAGAGACGCCGTAGTGGAGGGCACCCAGAATTTCGACCATCTGGTATTTTTAACGAGCAATGACATCGCACAGTACACGGGCCTCTACCATACCAACTCCACCAAAATGCGACCACTGTGTCTGGGATCGAATCCGCGACCTTCGGGTCAGCAGCATAACACCTTCGCCCCTGATATTCCGTGGTGACGTGATAAGCGACGAGTCACCTGACTTGCAGTTATGGATCGCCTTACCTTTCCGTGTGTTTGGTGCTTATTTGCTTCTTTGAAGCTGTGTGCGAAAAAAAAAATTTTAACCTTTTTTTGTCCATGAAGCATAAAACTCACAGGCAGCCACTGCGGTGCTCCTTATTGCCCACAGGCGAAACATGATTGATTGATATTTATTGATTTATTTACAAAATACTGTCAACCCTCCTTGAGGGTTACTACAGGAGTGGAAAAGAAACCAACTTTTTTACAAGCAAGGCAAAGGAGTGGCAATACAAGAATAGTACATATGAAACGAACACAAGAATAAGGACATCATGACGTGCAAGCGTCGCGATCATGGTACTAACTAATACATACATCATACAGGAATAGCAATACATTTCCTACAACCAAATGATAAAGAAAATAAAATAAATTGGTAGATTGTGGATGCTTTCACCCGTATGCAATTACGTTAGCAGATAGAACTTGGAGGCACCGACATGTGATTTCCAACTCTTTCTAAAAAGTTTAGGAGTGTTGGCTGTGCTACAGTAGCTCAATCAAGCGCATTCCACTCTCTTATTATGCGAGGGAAAAATTAAAACCTGAGCATTTCCGATGGAGGCGGAATTGTTGTAGGCCAGTGTACTCAGATTTGGGTGCACGTTAAAGAACCCCAGGTGGTCAAAATTTCCGGAGCCCTCCACTACGGTGTCTCTCATAATCATATGGTGGTTTTGGGACGTTAAACCCCACAAATCAATCAAAAATTAAAACCTGAAGGTATTGTTGCGGCACAAATATTCTTCGAAGATCATGTCGTGTTTTTGGCGCACTTTCCCTTTTACTTTTATAGTAGCGAAGGCGGAGGCATTAGTTTTAAAGTGGCCGTTCAACAATTGGTAAAAGAACTTCAACCGATGTATGTTTGCTCTATCGCAGAGCATAGGTAGATCTGCTCGGAGCAGAAGCTCGGAAGGTGAATCCGTTCACTTATATCGGTTAAAGATAAATCTTACCGCCTTGCGCTGCATGCTCTCGAGCAAAGCTATGTCGGTATTTGTTGAAGGAAACCACACTACATTCGCATAGGTCGTATAAAGGTAATGTAACATAAGCGCTTCGTATCTGTGGTAGCGTAGCGTAGCGGCGCTTCGTATCTGTGGTAGCGTAGCGTCGGGTCCCTTTTAGAAAAAAACAACTTGTTCATTGCCTTTTTCGTCACTTGTTGTACATGCGCAGTCCATTTGAGGTCAGATGATATTAGAAGCCCTAAATATTTACACTGAGTTGCTGTGCGTAGGGGGACACCAATAATCGAGTATGGAAATAATAGTTTGCTTTTCTTTCTGCTTACGTTCACCACGACCGTTTTTTTCAGAATTAATAACCATCTGCCAATCTTGGCACCACTGGGCTACGTTGTTTAGGGATTTGTTAAGGGCAAGCTGATCATCAATGTGTTTGATTTCACTGTAAATCATGCAGTAATATCATCATCATCATCATCATCATCAGCCTGTCTACGTCCACTGCAGGACAAAGGCCTCTCCCATGTTCCGCCAGTTAACCCGGTCCTGTGCTTGCTGTTGCCAATTTATACCGGCAAACTTCTTAATCTCATCTGCCCACCTAACCTTCTGTCTCCCCCTACCCCGCTTCCCTTCTCTGGGAATCCAGTTGGTGACCCTTAATGACCAGCGATTATCCTGTCTTCGCGCTACATGCCCGGCCCATGTCCATTTCCTCTTCTTTATTTCAACTATGATATCCTTAACCCCCGTTTGTCCCCAATCCACTCTGCTCTCTTCTTGTCTCTTAAGGTTACACCTACCATTTTTCTTTCCATTGCTCGCTGCGTCGTCCTCAATTTAAGTTCAACCCTCTTTGTGAGTCTCCAGGTTTCTGCTCCGTAGCTAAGTACCGGCAAGATACAGCTGTTATATACCTTCCTCTTGAGGGACAGTGGCAATCTACTTGTCATAATTTGAGAGTGCCTGCCGAATGTGCTCCACCCCATTCTTATTCTTTTAGTTACTTCAATCTCGTGGTTAGGCTCTGCGGTTATTACCTGCCCTAAGTAGACATAGTCTTTTACGACTTCAAGTGCACTATTACCTATCGCAAAGCGCTGCTCCTTTCCGAGGTTGTTGTACATTACTTTCGTTTTCTGCAGATTAATTTTAAGACCCACCTTTCTGCTCTCCTTGTCTAACTCCGTAATCATGAGTTGCAATTCGTCCCCTGAGTTACTCAGCAATGCAATGTCATCGGCGAAGCGCAGGTTACTGAGGTACTCTTCATTAACTCTTATCCCTAACTGTTCCCATTCTAGGCTTCTGAAAACGTCCTGTAAGCACGCAGTGAATAGCATTGGGGAGATTGTGTCCCCCTGCCTTACACCCTTCTTTATTGGTATTCTGTTGCTTTCTTTATGAAGCACTATGATAGCAGTTGATCCCCTGTAGATTTCTTCCAGAATGTTTATATATATTTCATCTACGCCCTGATTCCGCAGTGTCTGCATGACGGCTGATATTTCTATTGAATCAAACGCCTTCTCGTAATCTATGAAGGCTATGTATAGTGGTTGGTTATACTCTGAGCATTTCTCTATTACCTGATTGATAGTATGAATGTGGTCAATTGTTGAGTAGCCTGTTCTAAATCCTGCTTGTTCCTTTGGTTGATTGAATTCTAATGTTTTCTTTACTCTGCTAGCAATTACCTTTGTAAATAGCTTGTATACTACAGAGAGCAAGCTGATCGGCCTGTAATTCTTCAAGTCCTTGTCATCTCCTTTCTTATGTATTAAGATGATGTTAGCGTTCTTCCAAGACTCTGGTACTTTTCCCGTCAGGAGACACCTCGTAAATAGAGTGGCTAGTTTTTCTAACACAATCTGTCCTCCATCTTTCAGCAGATCTGATGTTACCCGATCCTCACCAGCAGCTTTGCCTCTGTGCATGCTCTCCAAAGCTTTTCTGACTTCTTCTATCATTACCGGTGGGGTGTCGTCTGAGTTACTGCTAGTTCTTATAGTATTAAGGTCATGGTTGTCTCGGCTACTGTACAGATCTCTGTAAAACTCCTCCGCTATTTTAACTATCCTATCCATATTGGTAGTTATTTTGCCTTCTTTGTCCCTTAGTGCATACATCCGCCTTTTGCCTATCCCAAGTTTCCTCTTCACTGCTTTGACGCTTCCTCCGTTTTTCAGAGCGTGCTCAATTCTCTCCATGTTATAGCTTCTTACATCGCATACTTTACGTCTATTAATCAACTTCGAAAGCTCTGCCAGTTCTATTTTGTCTGTTGTACTTGACACTTTCACGATTCGACGCTTCTTAATTAGGTTCTTCGTTTCCTGGGAAAGCTTGCCGGTGTCCTGTCTAGCTACCCTGCCTCCAACTTCCACTGCACACTCCGTGATGATACTCGTCAGATTATCATTCATTGTATCTACGCTAAGGTTGGCTTCCTCGCTAAGAGCAGAGTACCTGTTCTGCAGTGACACTCTGAATTCCTGTACTTTCCCTCTCAGTGCTAGCTCATTGATTGGCTTCTTGCGTATCAGTTTCTGTCGTTCCTTCTTCAAGTCTAGGCGCATTCGAGCCCGTACCATTCTATGGTCACTGCATCTTACCTTGCCAACCACTTCCACATCCTGCACGACTCCTGGGTGTGCAGTCATTATAAAGTCTATTTCGTTCTTATTTACGCCATTAGGGCTCCTCCATGTCCACTTGCGGTTTTCTCGTTTTCGGTAGAAGGTATTCAAAATACGCAGATTATTGCGTTCTGCGAATTCTACTAGTAGCTCTCCTCTGGCGTTTCTAGTGCCGATGCCATAATCTCCTACTGCCTGGTCTCCAGCCTGCTTCTTCCCTACCTTTGCAATAAAGTCGCCCATTACTATAGTATACTGTGTTTTCACCTTACTCATTGCCGATTCCACGTCTTCATAGAAGCTTTCAACTGAAGCGTCATCATGGCTGGATGTAGGCACGTAAGCCTGTACTACCTTCATTTTGTATCTTTTATTCAGTTTAATTACAATGCCTACCACCCTTTCATTAATGCTATAGTAATCATCTATGTTGCCAGCTATGTTTCTGTGAATTAGGAACCCTACTCCCAGTTCGTTTCTGTCTGCCAAGCCCCGATAGCAAATGACGTGCCCATTCTGTAGCACAGTATAGGCCTCATCTGTCCTCCTAACCTCACTCAGCCCTATTATATCCCTTTTAGTGCCTTCTAGCTCCTCGAATAATACAGCTAGACTTCCCTCACTAGATAACGTTCTAACGTTAAACGTTGCTAAGTTCAAGTTCCAATGGTGGCCTGTCCGTATCCAGAGATTCCTAACACCCTCTGCTGCTTTGCAGATCTGACCGCCGCCGTGGTCAGTTGCTCCGCAGCTGGTGGGGACTGAGGGCCGTGAGTTAATTGACGAATGCCTACGGGAGGGGGTGGCCAGATACTGCACCAGGGTGGCCAATCCTTCTCTGGTGAGATCATCGGTGCGTACCGGCTTTAAGCCGGTACGATCAGACAGTAGTGGGAATGCTCCATGCATGTCTTCCTTATTGTTGTTCAGCAGCGTTGGCGGCCACCCACCACGGAGCCCAACGAGGGGACGCTACAAGTTTACAAATGCTGAAACCTGCAGACGCCAGCCGTACAACGCCACTATAACCCAATGCGCCTAGACCAAAGTAGGCTATTAGCACAGGGTTAACCCTAGCCGCCAGGAATTTGGAAGTAAACGGAAGAGAGTAGAAGACAGGACAGATAAATAGTGAGAGATAAAGACGAAGATATAGAGAGAGAGAGAAAGGAAAAGGCTACTGCCGATTCCCCTGGGTGGGTCAGCTCAGGGGTGCCGTCTACGTGAAGCCGGGGCCAAAGGGATGTGTTGCCTCTGCGGGGGGGCCTTAACGGTCCAATCACCCAGCGTCGGCTCAACCCCCAGGATCCCCTTTTCCTCGGACACGGCAAAGCCACGCACGGCTAGGCGTGGGAGGGAGTCGAAACTCCCCCGTTGGCTCGGGTTCGTGGTGTCGCTACACACCAAACGCCTGCTTGCGCAGGCGCCCCTGCGGGGGGGGGGGGGTGTCAGTACGCCATCAATAAGTTGGGCGTAAGTGCACATTATTTCTCAAAATGCACTTATGTTATAATGTAAGTGCACATTATCTCTCAAAAGAAGGAAGACCGCATGTCAGAAAGGCACTACTTACTTTTGCAAGTTTTATCACGATAAAAAAGAAGGCTCTTATCCTCTTCGCTTAGACTGTGGGGTTTCGTGCATGAAAAGAAGGCTTGTCTATTTATTGCCTTCACGCAATAGAGATACAGTGTAATAAAGATCACTATCTTAGATAAATAAGGTCTCTCCATTCAGCTTCTAAATTTTTCGTGGCATGGGTACCTTAAACATCTGGAAGAGGGTGGACCAGGTAACACCATTACCATTTCTTGTGTGTATTTGATGAATAAATAATTTCATTTGAATTTAGGCAAATAGGAAACCCAGGCCTGGGGCTCCCTAGAAGGCCACTTAAAGCCGTTGGCCCTGTGTGGCCTCGACAATTTGCTGGACAACCCGAAGCAGATCTGACAAACAGAGCACCACAGCCGACCATCACACTTGAAGATCTTAATACAGTAAAGCCTCATTATTTGAGCTCGGTTATTTCAAAATATTTCAAAATCCTGCGTATTTCGAAACACTTTCGCGGTCCTTTACTAGTATTTCAATGTAAATCTAAGCCGATAATTTGAAGCGGCAGTCATTACCAGTCCGGTTAATTCGAAACATTGGGTGCCATGTGCCGATTCTTGATCCCGATTTTGCCGCAAATCTCCAGAAACGACGGCTCTTAATAGCCACAAAACAATGAAACGTAGTGATACAAATACGTGGCAGTTGAAGCAATTCAGCTTTGCTACTTCCAGCTAAAAAACAAGAAAAAAAACAATCGTGGGGTCAACGAAATGTGTGTCTGTGGAAAACAAAACGTGCTTCACTACAACACAGAAATGACGCGCGGTCAGCATATTGCATGATTCTCGCAACGTCGATAAGCGTATCATGACCTACTCATTCTTTTTTAGTTTGTAAAGTGTCACAAAACGAGCGCTAAAAATGGGCGCGCCGCCAAATTCTTGCGGTAACGCGCGGAAGAGACGCCGGGAGGTCAGAAGACAAAAAAAGAAAACAAACATCCAAGGCTCCTCGGGCGCGCGCTCTCCCCTTGGAAGCGTGGCTTCGCCGACGAACCTCCTCACCCCACAACGGCGGCCGAGATAGCCCGCGATATTTCTAGAACGAAGGAGGCGTGGCCACGCCGAGTTGAGTCATCTGACTCGGAGGGCAGTCGAACCGTCTCGCGCCTCTCCCCAGCCTTCGCTGCGCATCGCGCCGACGAAATGAGGAGAACTTTCTGGAAGGTGGCGCGGAAGGTATTTAATCGAGCAGCCGAGACGAGAAAGCAGGAGGAGACGGAAGTTAGCGCCAGAGTGCGTAGGGATTCCGCCGTGTAGTCGGCGAAGGTTTTGCCCGTAGCGACAATACAGGAGAAGAAGATGATTTCCACCTGAGGGGTGAAGGCTCGAGCTACAGGCAAGAGCGTGTGTTTACCGCTATCGAGCGAAGACGCGTGGCAACAGCTGCGGGTGTGAAGCCGACG
The DNA here is from genome assembly GCA_013436015.1 of Rhipicephalus annulatus. Taxonomy (NCBI): domain Eukaryota; kingdom Metazoa; phylum Arthropoda; class Arachnida; order Ixodida; family Ixodidae; genus Rhipicephalus; species Rhipicephalus annulatus. Next base: position 717,154 of record WOVY01000422.1, on the reverse strand, counting down.
TGTTCCGGCGAAGAAGTTGAAGTTTGAAGAGTGGACAATTGAATACGGGAGGTTTCCTGGAAGAGAAACTTCGAGGGCTGCGGAACGACAACAACGCTGGACTTTGAGTGAGTGATTCTCGGAAGAGTATCATCTAGACCTTGGTTCCAAGAACTTTGAACTGAATAGGTTTTCTATCTCTTTAGTCTTTAAGTGTCTTGGTTGTTCAATGCATGCGACTGCATTGTAGTGCGTATTGTTGTCCGCGTCCGTTGTTTCAAGTGTGGCTGATTGTATTGTGTAGTACGTTGATTGGTTGGTTTGATTGGTGACATATTGTATGCAACTATTGTGGAGTGTGCATTTTTGTGTATTGTTTTCGGTCTGCCATTATTGAGAATATAATTTGTTTGTTTATCAACTCTCGGCTCTGACTTGTTCTTTGGGCCACAGCCGGCGTCCGCTGGCGCGCCAAAAAGGACCACTTCTAAATTGTCCACGCTTTCGTGGTGCGGTTCGGGGGGCCGATACTTCGGCTCTTGGAATTAGCCCGGCGATCGCCTCCCTATTTAACGGGACCGGTGTGACAATTAATCTGGCGTCCGCGATACAGGACCTTTTGGTGCACAGTGTGTCCAAAGTAGTGAGAAAGAGCCTCGAGTTGTTGATAGTGCTATCGGAAGGATTTTGTGTGTTGTTCAGTGTTCTCGTTAACGAGTGCAGCGGAGTGTTTCGATAGACGGATCTAGGCAGATACTTTTTGCACGCGGCAAGGTTTTATTTGCGAGACACAATGGATCTCGAAAAGTTAGTTGCTCTTGGCGAGAAGATGGGTCCTTCTGGCGCTACGGAAGTGGGTAAGCCAGAAGGAGAAAGAGGCAGCGGAGAGAGCCAAGGAAAAAAAATTCATCCTCCGCACCGACGCTTCCGACACCAGCCTCGGAGCGGTGCTCTTGCAGTCACACGAAGGGACCCTCCATCCTATAGCATACGCCAGTCGCAAACTACTTCCCCGGGAATCATCCCACAGCACCATCGAAACAGAATGTCTAGCCCTGGTGTGGGGGATACAGAAGTTTAATATTTATCTCTACGGAGTTCCTTTCTTGGTCCAAACTGACCACCAACCTCTCTAATACATAAAACAGGCTAAACAGCTCAACAGCAGAGTGTTGAGGTGTCAAAGTAGGTGCAACATAATGTTCCCCAAGTCACTTTGCATGCAAGGTGGATTGCACAGGTGCTGAATTACTTTTCAAAGTGGAGCATCATCACGGCGTGCTGTGCACGCTGCACAACAATGCAGTAATATGCAAACAGTCAAATTTTAACGTTTACTGATTCAACAATGTCATCAATGAATAACAGGAATGAGAGCGGAGCGAGAACAGATCCCTGTGGTACGCCCGAAAGGACTTTAACAGTGTCCATTTCTGTCCATTATAGTGCACAAACTGGTGGTGGTCTGAAAGATAATCACTAATCCATTCAACTATTGGACCATTGCCTAGTTTTTCTATGAGTTTAGTGATGAGTTTAGAGTGGGACACATGGCCGAAGTCCTTAGAAAAATCTAAAGAGTTACATTGATTTGCGATTGTTTATTTATTGCCAGCCCGAAGTCATGTAGAGCCTCTACGAGCTGAGTGACAGTAGATAGCCCAATTCTGAACCCATACTGAGAAAGAGAGATGAGGTTGTTTTCCTCTACAAGCTTGGTTATTAACTTTAAAATATGTGGCGTTTAACGTCCCGAAACCACCATGTGATTATAAGAGACGCCGTAGTGGAAGGCTCCGGAAATTTCGACCACCTGGATTCTTTAACGTGCACCCAAATCTGAGCACACGGGCATACAACATTTCCGCCTCCATCGGAAATGCAGCCGCTGAAGCCGGGATTCGATCCCGCGACCTGCGGGTCAGCAGCCGAATACCGTATCCACTACACCACCGCGGCGGGGCCACAAGCGAAACAGTTTGTCTCTCCTGTTCATAGTTAAAGAAATGCGCGCCGCGGATTTGTATAGCGTTTATGGTGTTCGGCTGCAATGGAAGATCGAAGGTTCGATCCCGGCCTCAGCCGTTGCCATTGATGGTGGCGAAATGGTAGGGGCCCGTGCCTTGTACCACCCCTGTCCGTTAAAGTATTGCTTGCAACTGTTCTACAGTAATGTGCAGCTTTGCGTCTGGCAATGGCGAAATAAAATTGTGAATGCTGTAACGCAAGATATAATATTGTTTTAACATTAACTCAGAACAAGCTTGCCTCACTCAGAACCACCCGACTAAATACCATAACAAAAATTGGCTCTGTATTTGCATCTTTCACAGGAAATGTCGTCAAAAGACAGTAGTATTGCGTGCGGAGAGAGTGAACAAAACGTTTATTTGATGTTCTGCGCGAGAAAGCCAGTGAATTGTATTCTGGAAGCCCTGCGTTAGAGGTTCTCGATCCGTGCAGCGAAGGCTAGTGAGCGCATCGATGCAAGTTAGACACGAGTGCCATCTGGCAGTTATCTTCAAAAACGAAGGAAGGTGTGTGCGCCAGCAGAGAAATATGCGTGCCTGTTAGGGAGGCGAGAAGGAGGAGAACGCAAAGTGACTGGCAGGTGCAACCACCGTGTCGTCTTAGCAAACCGTTGAAAACGCTTGCCTTTTTGAGCATTGTGTTTCAGTGTCAGCGGAGCGTGTGAAACGCTACGGTCCTTAGAATTACTTGTGTATGCCTTCTCTAGTATAAACGAACACAGACAAACATCAACGTGCTGTAATGGTGTCTCAGCTATGCGCAATAATGAATTTTCAACTGACAATCGCAGAAGTATGAACGCTGAAACTTGAGCCATATTGGTGGGCGCTGTTGATAAGGTCGGCCGTGTGATGTTTTGTTTGGTCACTTTGCTGTCATAAATGAGAACCTTACCGCGGACAAACAGACAAATGTGCAGAGAGACAGGCAGACAGACAGACAGAAAGGCAGATAGACTAGCTCCCCACATCGGTGGAGCGCCAACGCTTACGTGCACTCAAGCTTCCGTTACGCTTCACACGCCGTTTTCAAATCGGAAGGAACGCAGGTGGTGAAGAATGAAACAGTTCGGGTGCTTTGAGCGTGTTCACCTCGGAAGAAAGAAAAAACATTGCTGGTGCATGCAGCGAACACCATTCACATTGAGAGAAGCTCGACAACAGAACGAAAAAGGCAGCGAACAATAGTTTTCGTCAGGTGTCAGTTGGAGTATTGTGCGAGCCCTGCAAATGTTCTCTGACGTGGACAGTACTAGCCTTACTAGTGGAACGTCATGCGGCTTCTCTGTCTACGTCAAACCACAGAAGATGTCATTTGGTGCCTAAAACTCAGATGAGCACTCCTCGTTATTTTAAAATCGAATAAAATATTATAAGTGCAATGCTTCTCACCAATAATTTGTATGAATCGCCCCTTTATGCAGGACTTTCAAACAACACAAGCATCTTTACTTTCAATATTTGGTGCCAGGGCTCTGTTATTAACACCACGTGGTCAAAACTTCAAAAACACTCTACTATGGCGCCTCTCACAATCATATTGGGGTTTAGGGCTAGAAAACTTCAAATAATAATAATAATAATAATAATAATAATAATAATAATAATAATAATAATAATAATAATAATGTGATAATATATATATATATATATATATATATATATATATATTATGTCCTGGCCATATTATACTTTGGCGTGCCTTTATTGAGGCTTTGTCCCTTCCGTGCCACATGTCCCGGTTTTACGCAACACAGGGCACGTTTTCTTAGAGCCAGCAACGAGCACTTTCAATTTCAGCCTTGCATTTCGCTGATTAATATCCCAAATTTTGTGAAACTTTCGTAGGCTCTACTTAAAATGGGTGTGCCATGCAATGCCACGCAATACAACTTCCCTTATAAAATGGGGCCGAAAGTTAATAATAAAAATAATGAGTGCGATTTTTAATTGTTCTTGTATATGTCAGCTTTAATGTGGCAAAATACTTCCGCCTAGCATTGACGTGTGCGGAATCGAATAGAGTGTGACTATCGTAAAATTTAGCAAAAATGTGGTAATATTTAAAAAGGACCCCAAGTATTGACGACCACAGCTGCGCGCTTTCAATTAGAACTGAATGCTCTCATTTACCTATTTCAAACCTTTGTGGTCACCAAGCTGAAATAGTCCACACAGATTGATAGATTTTACGACTGGAATCATACGTGTTCTTTCTAGTTATATATTGAATGCAAAACAAGAAAACAACACAGAGCAACAATGCGAACACTGCCACCATGGAAGTGACGTTAAAATCAAAGAAATTTTGTAAGTAACAAGGACAAATGCGTCAATGTTGCGCGCCCTTTTGCTGTTTTCATTCCATTAGCCAAGACTTCCTCAACAATTTAATGTTCCAATCGCCGCGGCTGTTTAATGCAAATGACAACTGGTAGCAACCACTGTCAACAAACTGTACTGAGGTACCTTTGATATACGCCATCATTTGTTTTTACTGCCAGAGGGAGCTCGCATTAGGGCGCAAGTTTCCATGGCTGCCCACCTCGTGCTGTCACGCTGCACCTTCTAGAACGAACACGTAGCGTCTGACCTCGGCGAACAGTCTGCGCAACGCGTAGAACATCAGCTTTTTCTAGGCGATAAGGCTCCCAGATCGTTGAGAAAATTCCAGCGCCAGATGGGCGCGAGTGGGCGTGCGTCATTAAAATGCTAAGCAGCATGCTTGGAAGCGATGATCTGCGCCACCACCAGCGTTTCAAGGTGATCCGCCTGGCACTGCTTTCTCGCGCGGGATAAAAACAACTGACGTGGAAGCCTTCGACGGCCACGTCACCGCACGTATAGGCTTCGCCAATGTTGAGCTGTGCGCCGATTAGCATAACACTGGAAATAAAAAATAACGGAGCCTTCTAAGCGCAGAATTTGTTTTTTTAACAACCACTTCATGGCACACAACCTTCACTGAAGGGCCAATTCACTCAATTCCCCGTACAACGCATTCATCATAGTGCTAATAGAAGAAGCAATTTTCTTTTTCTAAGGAAACTGTGGCGTGCAAGCAGCACACCTGCGTGAATATTGATCGTCTCCGAGTAGATTACTGTGCTATTCCCACCTCCAAGTGTGAACGCCAGCCATAGCAATTTTAGTTTTCTATGAAATGGAAAAGTACTGCTCATACAATCATAAAGTAGTAGGAAGAGGAAGTACTGGGTAACAGCCCGAGATCGTGACAGCGTGACAGTGCACATATATATATATATATATATATATATATATATATATATATATATATATATATATATACATATATATATATATGCGAAAGAAATTTACACGTAAGGGCTCGTTTTTTCGTGTTTTGACACAATATATTGAAATATAACAGACAATAAAGCCAAGAAAAGTATATGGGAGGTTATTAGACCGAATTGTTAGGTAAATGTGACGAATGAAAAGTGGGTGAATAGATAACTTGCCGTGGGCAGGAACTGAACCTGTGACCTTCAAATCTATTCTTATCTTTTCACCCACTTTACTTTTTTCACATTTATTTTACAACTCGGTGTAATAACCTCCCCTGTACGTTTTTTGTCATTATTGTTAGTTAGATTTCAGTATATATATATATATATATATATATATATATATATATATATATATATATATATTCAGAGTTTCCTTTATAAAATATGATTACAATGAAAACGAGAAGAATGTCATAATGAACAAAATTCAGCTTACTTGAAATTACATGGTTAAGAATTTTTTTATATGAGGTAATGAAATATGAGTACCGCGACTTGTGCTTAACAACTTGAAATGGAATTGTCACATTCATAAAGTATTCGCTTTTGCCTGTCAAGAACCGTTTCTTTCTTAGGAGAACGTTAGAACGGACCATTTGTGTTATTCACTCATCAGCCTGTAAAACAATTATACTGCCAGCGCTGCATTCTGCAATTTTTATTTGCCATCCTTCTACACAAACACGTCAAGAAGTTCCAGTGGGTCAGGTAAAGTTGGTCAGCCAGATATGAATTTTTGAATGCAAGTTTTATGGCTCACAATTGTTACAGAAACATTGCATACGCTGCGTGCACCCACAGGCATAAGAAAGTTTGGGCCCAAGTAGAGGCATTTTTATTGGAACTTCAGAAAAAACATATATAAAGACGTTATATAATATCTAATAATTAATCTTGATAGAAACAGCACAGTACATGAGGTAATCATACAAAGAGGAAAAAAAAGGTTTTGCATCCCAGAGGCAAAAAAAAAGAGTTCTACTTACATACCAAAATTAAGACAACCATCATGCTGAATATGACCAGTCGTCAATAAATCGGCACATTCGGCACATCTAGTGTTTCAATAAACCAGCACATTTCGTGCTTTAGTGAAAATTTAACACCCTTTCACATCTAAAACTATAGCATTCCAGACTTATTATGAGTGAACTGTAAAATCTGTTGATCATATACGTTGTTCGTGGAATATTTTATTCACCAAAGATTAGTTGTCTGGTAGAATGAGAAGGGGTAACAAATGTGGACACTTTAAAAGGGTTTCTAATTATTAAGCGTGTATAGGTATTTGGCTGTGTAATTGCCTTACCTAATCAAGTGGCAAAATAAGTAATCGGAAAAATAGCTGTTTGTCGGGGTTATTATACTTGAAATAAGTAACAATTCTTACAGCCTGTCTTCGAAGTCGTGTAACCGGGTACAGGTAATTGATTGATTGATATGTGGGTTTTAACGTTCCAAAACCACCATATGATTAGGAGAGACGCCGTAGTGGAGGGCTCCGGAAATTTTGAACACCTGGGGTTGTTTAACGTACACCCAAATCTGAGCACACTGGCCTACAACATTTCTGCCTCCATCAGAAATGCAGCTGCCGCAGCCGGAATTGGATCCCGCGACCTGCGGTTCAGCAGCCGAGTACTTTAGTCACTAGACCACCGGGGCGGGGCCACCGGGTACAGGTAAGCTGTGTATGTGCAGCTCCAAGACTAAATGCAATATAAGATATGACAATGTATAAACACACAATGAAGTATTAGCACAGCTGTGGTATTAAAATGTTCACGAGCCTGAGTAAGTGGATGACACCCGGAGGCTAATTTGGAACACACATTATGAATATGCATTTACCAGCGTAAAGTATTATCTGTAGTGACACCAAGATATTTATTTGTAATTACTTGCTTGATCACAGTATCATGACTTTTATTGTTTTTATTATTAGCAGAAGGAACTTTATTCTGGAGGGAAATGTAGTACATTTAGTGTTAGCAGCATCTATTAATAGTGTACTATTGGACAGCCATTGAGCAAGCTTTCTCATTAGATATAAGGCTTTGATTCAATATCACATAGATTTAGACGTTTTATTATGACATAAGTATCGTCAGCGTACATAAGTATGTTAGAACACTGTTTTATCTGGGAAAGGTTGTCAATAGACAAACAGAAAAGCAATGGTCCCAGCCGTGAACCCCCCGAAACAACAGTATTGAAGTTACTTATTGAAGACAATGATTGAATAATTAAATCACTCTGTTAATGACTTTTCAGGAAATAATTTTATGAAAGCCATAATGGGCTTATTTAGCAGTATTCTGCGGTCTACGGTGTTAATGAGTTTCTATTTCTAGAAAATAACTGCTACTAACTCAATTTCATTCAAGGATGGGTTCATAACATGAGTAACGGTCATAGCAGCAGTGCATGCAGAATAAATTGGTTTAATTCTGTGTTGCCTATTGAATAGCATGTTATATTTCGCAATAAATTTATCGAAACGGTTGGCAAGAACTTTTTCGAATATTTTTATTATGCTCAACGCAGAGGTTGGCTTCTGGTTCGACAGCTGAAAATGATCGCCACTTTTACGTATTAGAGTAACCTTTGTAAGTTTAAACAAGAAGGATACATGGCTGCTCTTAGAGAATGGTAAAAAAGGTGACACAAAAGTGGTCCCCGGACATCCAAATGATCTTTAAGAAGCTTTAAGCTTATTCCATCTAAGCCTCCGACCTATTTATTGTCATTTCTGACACAAAAGATCTGATTTCCGCAAGGTTGCTGCCATACATAACAAAAATATTTGAATTTGAAATTGATATGACATGATCGAGGCTGGGTTCATTGAACTTGTTAGATAGTGTTTAACCTATGGAGGAGTAAGTATTAAACAATTCAACTGTACTTAAGTCGACGACATCAACAAGTATGTTAGAAATATCTTAGAAGGCGGAGGGTGCCCAACAGCGTCATTTAAAATATGCCAAATTTTTTCGAAACGCCAATGGGCTGCTCTATTTGTCGGTCATAATATTTATTTTTGCTCATTCTCATCAAAACCACCTATTTATTACACATTGCTATAAATTGGCACATAACGATTTCATTATGCCTATGTCGTTTCTATTTGGCGTGCCAGTAATACCTGCTGAAAATGACATCCAAGATTCCTTTATTCATCCAGGGACATATTGGTGTTTCCTGTAAATGAGCTGAAACTTTTGTGCTGCTTATTCTGATCACGTTTATGAGAAATCAATTTGGAAAATTCTTTATTAACGTCGTGAGCGTGTATTTGAATAAAACTAGATCCTAGAAGAATATTTCTTAAAGCCACGTAGTCTATTTTCGTTACAAACTTTGGCCCGTCCCACGTTTCATTATTGAGGCAATCGACAGATACGAGTATGAGGAAATGATCTGTGATAGGCTTGTCATTTACTACGGCACAATTTTTTTAGGAATTTGTCAGCGCGTGATATATTATTGTAGCAGACGTTGCTGTTATTCGAGTTGGTGGGGTGACAATATTGTGAAAGCGATGTGATTTGAGAACCTACGCTCTCATCTTTTATGAAAGGGAACACGCGAACGCGTGGCTTGTGCTCTAGAGCGGCTGCCTGCAGCACCATCGACCAAGAAGTGAATAAAGTACGTTCACTTTTGGCGTCATCTATGGCCAAGCAAGATAACGAGTCATTGCTGGTAGACAAGCGCTGCTTGATTACGTTCATGGTAATAAGGGCTGCAGCGCGAGCACGAAGGTGTTAGAAGAAATAGACGAAAGGCGAGACAAAGAAAGCAAAGAGGACAACACGAGCGCTGTACGTTCTTTCACCAATCTCGTGGTCAGCGATATCGGATGATTACTGCAGCTTGTGCTGTGGGCGCGCACAACACTTGACATGTTGACAGTGAACTACGCATTGCAAGCATGAGCCCAGATAGAGTGCAATTTAGCAGTGTTTGCATACTGGTCATAGCTTGTTATTTATTGGCAACAAATGACGCTAAAAGTGAACGTGTTTTCTTTTGCTGTCAATTGATGGTGCTGTAGGTAGCTGCCGCACAGGGCGGGCCACGCGTTCGCGTGTTCCTTTTCATAAAGGACGACAGTGTACATGAAGTTGTCGTTCACTAATCTACGAATATCAATCTTCAAATCCCCAACAATAACAGCAGATTGTAACTTTGCATGTTAAGTGACTCAAAGTCATTTCAAATGTTTTAAGAAAGGAAAGAATAAAACACAAACAGCTTTCTATTCTCTGCACTGACTGACTGAAATATAGAGTTTAGCGTCCCAAAACCACCATATGATTATGAGAGACGTCATAGTGGAGGGCTTCGGAAATATCGACCACCTAGGGTTTTTTATGTGCACGTAAATCTGAGGACACGGGCCTAGAGTATTTTCGTCTCTATCAAAAATGCAGCCGCCACAGCCGGGTTCGACCCCGTGACCTGTGTGTCAACAGCTGAGTTCTTTAGCCACTAGACCACCTCGGCGGGGCTAAATGAATCCAACAAAACTGCACTAACAAGTGCAATGGTGTTTGAGGACTGAAATTCTTAATCTCTTTTCATGTACAAATATTACAAGGTAAGCAAATATGATGTCGTTACAAATGTCAAAAGACACAAACGATCGCGCTTTTTATCGTGAACAAACAGTTCTTTTCAAAATTTGTTCTTTTCAAGTACTACAACTAATTTGAAAACTTGACTAATACCAAAGTTGCTTGTCATTTGCTGCTAACGCCTTTATTTACCTTAAAATGCCAAGTTTGCTTTCCGTCTTGTTTTACATTCTTTCAGGCTAACCACTGTTTCATTTGTGGCCGTACAACTGGTGTTTTTGCGTATTTTTATTTCCAATGGTATAAGTGCACTTTTTCAAAGACGTGCAACGATATATGCACTCAAAGGTTCAGTGACGTGCTAGTTATAGTTGCAAGCAAATTGTAGTGTTTTAACACGGGCATCGGCCGGACGAAGAAAAACTGATACTTTATGACAGAAAGCTTGAAACTGTCCCAGCAGGTTTGTTGCGAGCTGATACACAACTTTCTCATTAAAATGACGCCAAGCTTCAACCTTTAGAAAAAATAATTAGAACGTTTCGTCTAATTATTATATTCGGCAGAACAGAAAAAGAACTGCTTGCGTACTTTCTGTTATAGTCCGCTACGTACATTGGGCCACGCTGTCAATAAGTGCGTCAGCATATTTTCAAACCATGGATAGAATTAGCCGGTAGATAAATGTGAAAACCTTCAAAATTATGACGACTCTGAAAGATTCATCGCTCTAAATGTCTCAAAAAGCAAACTAATGTTCATAACACGTGAACCTAGAAGATTCAAATTTTGTTACAGCTTTATTCAGTTCATTCTATCGACGGCAATGCAATAATAATCTTTGCGCGTTATAACAACACCTAATCCATCTTGATTCAACAATAGTAGGGCAGTTTGTGCCAAAGATTCCAAATCACAACCTTTCTGGAAACGTAACTTCAAAACATCCCCACCAAGCATTCGTAGATTATCTACCTCGACACTGGTTCGCCCTCAACTATATATGCCTGTTCAGTTTGGTCGCCACACCAAAAGTCCTTGGTTGATTCATTGGAAAAGATCCAAAATTGAGCAAGCCATTTCTTTTCCAATAACTACAGTCCCCATTCTAGTATATTTCGTTATTTATCGTGTAATGTATGTCATGCAAAGTTCTAAGTTTGCCCCACCATGTAACCTTGACAGGCCATTAGTATGAGTAACTAAAAATATCGGCTACAAAAGACGAACTTTCTCTTGTTCTCTTGAAAAGTCGTCGCGGCATTGCATTGCCGTCGTTCTTTAAAAAAATACCCATTCCTCTCGAATCATGGTTCATGGTCTGCAACAACCATATCTGACCTCCTGTAGACGACATAATCAACTTAATTATTCCCAGGTATACGGCTCAACAAATGTGTTCAATAAGTGCGCGCTCCCACACGCCACGCTTCTCAGGAACAGTTTGCGTGACCACATTGCTTGGCAGACAAATTATGATACATTCCGTGATATCTTATGGAGCCACATCATAAACATCAGTGAGCAGGTGCTGCTTCGCAGGGCAAAGATGAATTTTGGCAACTTTTGACCTTTCTCTATCCTCACAGTAGATTTCTGAGATGATACGTTATATATGACGTCAAATAAGCTCAATATGGCTGACAGTTATGGCGCTTCTTGTCTTTTTTTCATTTTCTTTGTGCATAATTTGCACCTTGTTGCATTGTCAGCATGAAATGTATCGTTTTTTTTGTCTTGCGAAGTATAATATTCATGTAAATTTGCCCATTTTTAAAATATGAATTGATTTTTTATACTGTGGAAGCTATGTGCGGGTGTACTGTGCCTTGTAGCCGCTCCCTTTCTTGTGCGCAAGAAACGCGCCGTTTTGTTTACTGTTCCTATGGGTGCACCTTTAGCGCATGTTGAACTGTAATGAGTTCTATTCAACCTGTTATTTTGCATTATTTCTTTTCTTTTGTATTTTTCAATTTCATATGAATATGTACTTATATTTTGTGTATTCCCTCTCTTACTAAATGCTAAATGCCCCCTCCAAGGAGCCTGCACGATTCCTTGAAATGAAAAGAAGATAAAAAATAGATTACGATAAAGCATTTTAATGGATAGAAATCTCAGCAGTTATGCTACCTTTGCGGAATCGGCGCAGAAGGGCAGGAATAATTAAAAAAGGGGGAGAAGACATGAAGGTTAACCAGACATCAGTGCGGGTGCTTGCCCTACGCCAGGGAGGAGAAGAAAGAGGAGAAAAAGATGTGAAAGAGCAGTGCGAAAAAAGCCGGAAATGATGAACAAATGCGCTGACGTTTATTTGACGTTAGTACTACACAGTAGTCACAGACGTTCATAAAGGTCCATAGGCCCTAAAAAACACACCAATGCTCTCACTGCCTTGCTCCCCGACGAGCAATCAGGGCGGTGCTCCAGAAGCACCTGCGTCGAGAGCGGCCGATCATACTGTGGTCGAATTACCCCAAAAAGCGTTCGTTTTTCAGAGGCAAATTGGGAACAGTCTCGCAGCAGATTATCAACGTATTCCTGAGTGCCGCAGACCTCGCATACCGCGCTTTTTGTCACTCTAATTGACGTTCTGTGTTGCTTTGTAGAGGCTATCTTCTACAAAAGCCGACAAAGGGGAGTTTCACCTCAACGAAGTCTGGATGGAGATCATTGTTCTAGCGTAGGGCTTATTTTGACTTTGTGTAGTCTCGTATCACTTATACTGTCAATATGACAGGTATGTCATATTGTATACTACAGGCATGGAGCCAAAACGTTTTTTTCAGGGCGGAAACCAAGTCCCCCCTCCTTTCTGAAAAAGTATTGTCATGCAAGTGGAAAGAAAGTTGCCTGGGAATACAGAGGGTACTTAGTTCTTAGAATGAAATTAAAACAAAGTGGAATGCAACGCAAAAGACGAGTTAATGAGCATTGTACAGCAAGTTTAGACACTGCAGTAAACTTAAGCTGCTGCGTCTGCACCAGAGAGAATGCTTTGCTACCAAATATTCTCGACCAAGTCCCGTAGAGAGCCAGTAATGGGAAGGCGAGTGAGGAAAAAAGAAGGAGGGAAGGGGAAGCAAGGAAACCGGTCTTCAACTTACGCATGTGCGACCGAAAAAAATTGCGGATGCTTTCTCTTCCAAACTTCTCACACTGTCTTATCAAGTGGTCTGCGAGAACGGGAGCCACTTTATGGCAGGAATTTTTGAACAAAGAACACACACTTCAGCAAAACAATTTTATTGGACAACAAAGAAGTCAGAAATAATTGTTTCCCTGACACAAAAGACGCAGAACGTTAATATTCATTTTTAGAATATTCATTTTTTTAGAGAACGCCATTGCCACTGGTTTTACTATATCGTAATGATCTATTCAAAATAAAAAAACGAACTTGTAACCTGGCTGAAGAGAGCGTTTCACGCTATATTTTTAGACCATCGCGGTTTCGCCATAAACACAGCAAAACTTCGTCGACACCGACTGGTATCCGGTGAATGGACATTACAGCCAGAACATCAAGGCACTCCTCAGCCATGCTCTTCTTCAAATACGTTTTCGCTCTTCTCGGTGTCGACAAACTGCGTTCTGCCGCAGCTGTACTCACTGGAAGCGTTGCCCATATCTTGAGGAGTGTGTCATTGTTCGGAAACAGGGCTTTGTCGCATTTAGCTAAAGAACCCGTCACAAAGTGAGAAATTTTGTTCTCTTGCATGGCTGGCCATTTAGTTTCCCACAGTTTCCATTCACCTTTTAGTGTAACAATATGAGTTGCTGTTATAACCCTCGGGGTAAATATCAAATACCAGCTGCACAGATTCAAATTTCTCTTTGGGACATGCTTTGGCAAGAAAAATTAAAAACGTTCCAAGAATTAGGACCCCTATCAAGTAGGGCCAGAGCGACATGCTTCGACAGACGACAGCGGTAGCGACGAATCTGACCACAGTATCCGCAAATCTGATGGAGCGTCCCCATCGCCAGCACCAGCAGCACGCATGAAGTAGGAGCGATTCTCCGCAGAGCAGTATACGTGAACGGCATTTCGCGTGTCGCAGCAGTCGCATTTACTGTGTGCTTTTTCCAACGCCTCCGACGCGACGGGAATCCAGCTACTGTGGAAACGCCGCACGGCCACGTGCATGCGCAACTGCACCGGGTTTCCAGCAGAGGCCACGAAAGCAGCGCAACTTTCTATGCTCTACATCTTGTAATCCACATAGAAACAAACGAAATTGAACCGTAACATATTTATTTGAAATGTAGGCCCTTATTTTGGTACGCTTCAAATAATTACAGCAAAGTTATTAGGACTTCATATTTGTGGTTGAAAGGCTTTGTGCTAGGGGCGCGGCATACGGGCATTAGTTACTTTTGAACACGATTTAAAACTATAAATACTACTAAGATCGCAAAACGTATGCTCTCACATGTCACCATAATTAACGTCCTTCTTATTTTTATCGGTATGTAATCATCCGCTCTGCTCAGTTGTTGCTCCCTTTAAAAAGAGAGTTCAACTTAAATGGAGCATGACGCAGCGAATCATGGAAAGAGAAATGTTATGTATTCATCATCATCATCATCGTCAGCCTGACTTCGTCCACTGCAGGACAAAGGCCTCTCCCATGTTCCGCCAGTTAACCCGGTCCTGTGCTTGCTGCTGCCAATTTATACCCGCAAACTTCTTAATCTCATCTGTCCACCTAACCTTCTGTCTCCCCCTAATCCGCTTCCCTTCTCTGGGAATCCAGTTAGTTACCCTTATTTACCAGCGGTTATCCTGTCTACGCGCTACATGCCCAGCCCATGTCAATTTCCTCTTCTTTATTTCAACTATGATATCCTTAACCCCCGTTTGTCCCCTATGTATTACCTTGAGATAAACAAAAAAACAGAGCAAAGTGGGTCAAGAAAGAAAACGGCTGTGAAGAACATCTCAGCCACAGTGAAGAATTAAAAAAATGGGCATTGAGCATTCCATGGAGCGCGAAAGTGAGGAAACCGCTGGCAGTAAAGAGAACAGGCTTAAATCTACTAGGAAGCAAGCGGGCTAGGTGGTGGCATAACTTTCGGTGGTGAAGTGAGACCAAGAATTGCATGATTTTGAATATTTAGGTAGTCAATTTCAGTCACAAGTGGATATCAGACGGACCAAGAGATGTCTGACGAAGACGGGTAGTACCTTCCGACAAAGAGGTATTTCAAAGTGTCCCATTCATGTACAAGTTGTCCCACTCAACTCAATCCAGGACTTTAACATTGACGTCAGTGAAGTATTATGGATGAGTAGTGCTTTTCGTGGCAATTAGGCCTACACTGTGCCTCACCTTAAGGGAGCGCGAGGGGTGCTGACCATTCAAATTCACGGCATATGTCAGTGCTATACTATAATGTTAGAAGTGTCCTAAATAAACAGGCTTCTCTGTCTTCTGCGATGGCTATTTGCTCAGCACACATCATTGCTCTCACAGAAACGAGGCTTTCGGCACAAGTTCATGATTCCGCCCATCATTATTCTATCTATCGGTGTGACCGCATAGACAAATGTGGTGGTGGCGTTCTACTGGCAATCTGAAAAAAACATACCATCTTCCTGTATTCCTATTCACAGCGACCTAGAAATAATCTTTGCACGCCTTATACTTCGTCATCACAAATCAATCTTAGGAGTGTGATATCGCTCTCCACATTGCCCGTCATCGTTTTTAACAAGCTACAGGATGCTACAAACTTCATTCACACTCGTGTCCCATCTTCGTCTATCTTGTTGATTGGGGATTTCAAAGTCTGAAATATTGCATGGCACTTACAATCACCTTGTGTATCACCGCCCTCTGGACCAGTTGAAGAATTTTTGAACTTCTGTTATTCATTTTCACTCACCCATCTAATAACAAGTGTAACCAGAGTGTCACCGAAAGTCTCAAACACCCTTGATTTGAAACTAATCCAGATTTCATGCCTGATATTGTTCACTTACTCAGAAATATTTGGTCACATTTGAATTATTTTCACCTAAACATACCGCATTTCAAAGTTAAAAAGATAAGGAAGGCGACACTATGTTACAAAAGAGCCATCTTCCAGGCTAATAACAGTGAACTTGCCACGATTCTCGACCACGTCTTACAAGATTTCAATTATCGGTCAGTTGAAGTGAACTTGAATTGTTTTCAAAACAAAGTGCATGAACTAACAAATAGATATATTCTGAAGGGGAGCATCCCCACTAATGCAAGTGCGTCTTCTTACATTCCTAACCTCAAAAAGTTATCTAACAGAAATAACGTTCCTATGGTTTGGATAGAGCATCCAAAACTGACTTCAGATGGCACGCCTATTAGTCAGCATCGGAGACTTGTTTGCCAGCGCTGAAATCTACTAAAACTACCTTTATGACGTCTACTCTTCCAACTCTGCTTCAGGACAGTGCTAAAAAGTTTTGGAGCCTTATCTATCCAGTAACCGATTTCTTTATTGCGCTTGAAGACCATAACGGTGATGTAAAACTTAGCAATCTTTGTGATTGCACAATAAATGACGTTTTTGTTAAATATTTTTTTTCCTGTATCACGTGTGCACTCATCTGATTCTCTTGTTAATTTCCCGCTAATGCTTCCTACCTTTATGGACGTATGAGGTAGCACTAAAATACTTCATTACACAATTGTTCATCTGCTAGTTAAAATTTTGTTTGCACCGATTTTCTGTAGAGTACTTCTGCCTACAGCTTCATTATATTAACCAAGGTCTTCCAGCAATCTGTTCTCCCATCGACCCTCCAACTGACTGTAAGATTGGGAAAGTGGTCCCGGTTCATACATCTGACAGCAAAACCTCACCTCTTAATTACAGACCGAATTCACTAACTAGTACAGGCTGTGAATTGTCTGAGAAGGTAATATTTAAAGCAATAGTTTCATTTAGAAGATAACTCACTTTTCGAGCTTGCATAATGTGGTTTTCACAAAACATACTCATGTGAAACACAGCTTCTCTCATTCGCTCATAAACTACACCAAATTCTTTACGAATCATCACGCGTGGACTGCATATTCTTGGACTTCTCTAAAGCATTTGACAAGGTTTGCCATCAACTGCTAGTTCAGGAACTCAGTCTTTCCTAACCTCGAGCCTAACCACTTCAGATGGATTAGGTACTTCCTTCTCAACCACTTACAATTTGCTAGTTTTTTGGCCATAATTCAACCTTTAATAATGTCGGTTTTGGGACGTTAAACCCCACATATCAATCAATCAACCCTTAATTAATGTCAATTGCAGAGTGCCACAGGGCTCCGTCCTCGGACCTGTGTTAATTTTAATCTAAAATAATGATTTTCCCAGTGATGTTTCGTCGCACATCTTTCTTTTCGCTGTTGACTGCTTGACTTGTCGTGAAATTAAACCGATAAATATACTAGCGCTCTCCAATCTGATCTATCTGCTATATCTTACTAAACTGGTGTGCTAAATGGCGAATGGAACCTAACGTAAAAAAATGCAAAATGATGCGTGTCATCCGAACCCTAACATTCCTCCTCCTCATTATTTTTTAAAGGCGTTCGCTCACTATCTCAATTTCTTTCTTTTCAAATGTATTTCTCTATGGTACTCAGTAATTCTGTCAGAAATTTCTTCTTGTTGCATATATATATATATATATATATATATATATATATATATATATATATATATATATATATATATATATATTTATTTATTTATTTATTTATTTATTTATTTATTTATTTATTTATATTGGTACTGCTAGTTGGTGATGACTGTATACTGTTGTTGAATTTTAATTTTGTCTCCCCTCATTCAAAAGCATAATTAAGTTTGTATCCTTTGTTCCATTTCACCTGAGCAAATGTATGGGTGAAGGGACCTTAGTCAGGCAGAGGTAATCTGCCTTCAGTCCCTTCAACCTAGGTAATCATTGTTTTTTTTTCTGAATAAACAGTGTATGAATGAATAAATGAATGAATAAATAGAATCTGTCACTTCATATAAATACTTAAGTGTCCACATCTCGTCTAATCAGTACATCATCAACGCTAACCACATTCTAGGCTATCTACGCCGCAACTTTTCCACCGTTCCCTCTTCTGGTGAAAAAATACTTCACAAAACCTAAATTCGACCAAAGCTAGAATACGCTGCCCCAGTAGGGGACCCAATGCAATAAACATTAACCACTCCCTTCGAACTTGTTCAGAATAACTCTCCTCCTTTCCTCTCTCTAACTACATTGACGTTGCCAGCAGATCAGACATAAAAACCATTCTTTCTCTTCCATTTTTAATCACGCGTCAGAACATTGCTCATGTGAACTTCTTTAGTTATATATATTATCATTCAACTATTCATGGCCCACTCCTTGTTCTACCACAGTATATGTCCCACCGCATAGATCATCGACATAAAACAGGTTGCCATTTTCGAAAACCAAAACATTCTCCGAATCGTTTTCACCACGCACCGTGATAGAGTGGAACCACCTTTCAGCTGAAATCACATCAATCAGCGACAGTAAACTTTTTTGAGAAGCACTAAACAATGTAATTTGAATATAGAAGCCCGTTTTCCTTTACTGGTAGTATTATTACTCATTGTATATGTGTCACTGGTGCATATTTGTATGTAATTTTTGTTGCACCCACGCCCCTCTCTAATGCCTTTGAACTTGAGAGGTACAATAAATAAACAAACAAACAAATAAATAAATAAATAAACGACCAGTGCGAAGTGTACTGAACTGAACGCGTGATTCACACTGGCACATAGTTACTCAAGATATTTTAATATTTTCTTTACTAACCCATCTACGTTTCATTGCCCAACTCCTTTATTTGTGGCTGAAGACTCATACTATAAATGAATAAATGTAGAAAACCTTCCTATAGCCCCAATCAAGTTGATTCTTGTACAAGAAGTTTTAAGTAGTCTTTTTTTTCGTGTTGTGAAAATAAAGGCCCAAGAAATATTACAATATGCAACACCTGTCCTAGCGCTGGCGTACTGCTTTTCTCCTGTTATCAAGCGTGGGATCTGTGAACCAGGTAACCTGCAGCGTTTGCTCGGCTAGCGCTCGGCTAGCGGTACGCATTTGCGCCGTCATCTGGTTGAAGGACCGGAAGCTGGCCACCACCAAGCCCTCTGCCGCTTCCATGCGGCCATATTCCCGCTGCAGCTGACCTTGTTTACCGATTGTACGCTTGAGAGCAGCATGACAGCAGTGGTCTAGAGCAAAATCACATGATTTTTTTCATATTCATTAGCCCCAAGGTACGGGCTCTGAACCACCAGATCGCCTCCGCCTGAACGGAGAGAAATAGAGACAAATGTTTATTTTGTCCCTGCTTAGGTCAAGTGAGGTGGGGGTGGGGACACTAGCCCTACCGGAGCATATTGTCATGGGGTCGTGACGTGGCCGAGGACAAAGACTTTATGTTGGGATTTAACTGTTTATTTGGGTGAACCTGTGCCCGGTAAACGGAAACTTCTATTACAGTAGCAGTCGTGCACAGATAGCAGTGAACGGAGCATCGGCCCGTCGATCAACTACTGACAAGCGGCGAAGTGCGTCGGCACTTGCCGTCGAATGTTCTAGCATTATCACTGGCGGTGGCGTAAGTTCCAGAATAAACGGTACACTTCGCAGAGTAGGCGTGATCTTATCGAAATGATCTACTACAGTACGGAAGCTCTCGAAAACTGCAGGCGCGGTTTGCGCTGAGAATTGTGTAGTGTTTTAGGACGATGACAAAACTTGGGAAATTGAACGTGGCCTTGCCCACCCTCTGAAAAAGGCATCAACCCGATGCTTTAACTAAAGATGAAGGTACAACAATAATGCAAGAAAGTACATTGAATAAATTACGATACAATAATAATACAAAAAAAACACTGTTTCAGTTTGTCAACGCGCATGAAACGGCTTGAGGCGCGCGACATGGACGACTTCAGGTCGCCATCGGCGTCGTTGAGAGTTCTGATGCCTTAGGGGACAACCTCGTTATCTCGTAATCAAGTGGGCCGAGACGTCGAACCACCCTGTACGGTCCAAAGTACAGTCGCAGAAGCTTTTCACTTAGTCCACGTCGGCGTCCACACCCAAACACGTTCACCGGGCAGGTATTCCACGAAACGTCGTCGAAGATTGTGACGGCGGCTGTTGGTCGTCTGTTGATTCTTAATACGAGGACGCGCGAGTTGCCGGGCTTCTTCGAAGCGTTGAAAGTACTCACTCACATCGAGGTTTTTCTTCGTCGGTGACAATAGGTAACATGGCATCAAGCGTCGTTGCCGGGCTCCTTCCGTAGACCAATTTGTATGGAGATATCAGGGTTGTCTCCTGCACCGCCGTTTTGTATGCGAAGGTCACGTACGGAAGAATGGTCTCGTCTTGTGATCGACATCTACGTACATTGCCAGCATGTCGGCAATCGTCTTGTCAAGCCGCTCGGTGAGGCCGTTGGTCTGTGGGTGGTACGCTGTCGTCCGGCGGTGGTTTGTCTGGCTGTATGCCAAGATCGCTTGAGTTAAGTCGGCAGTAATTGACGTTCCTCTGTCGGTGATAAGGGCCTCCGGGGCGCCGTAACGTAGGACGATATTTTCGACGAAGAACTTAGCTAGCTCGGATGCACTGCCTTTGTGAAGGGCTTTTGTCTCGGCATAGTGGGTGAGGTAGTCGGTAGCTACCACGATCCACTTGTTTCCGAAAGCCGACGTCGAGAACGGCCCTAGTAGGTTCATACAAATCTGTTGGAAAGGTCCGCAAGGTGGTTCAATTGTCTGCAGATGTCCCGCTGGCCTTGTCCGCGGTACCTTGCGTCGCTGACAGTCCCGGCATGTTCTCACATAACGAGTGACTTCGGTGGTAAGACGTAGCCAGTAGTACCTTTCTTGTATCCTCGCGAGCGTGCAAGAAACACCGAGGTGCCCTGGCGTCGGATCGTCGTGCAGGGCCTGCAGGATTTCTGGTCGCAAAGCTGAAGGCACAACAAGGAGGTACTTAGCTTGAAGCGGAGAAAAGTTTTTCTTTTGTAAAAGACCGTTTTGCAGGAAGAACGACGCAAGTGCGCGCTTGAAAACCTTCGGGACTTCGGCGGTTCTGCCTTCGAGGCCTTGATTTCCGGGTCGGCCCGCTCTCGTTCAGGGAAGTCGTGGGTAGTTATCGTTCCCAAGAAGTAGTCGTCATCCGGGTCGTCGGGTGGTGGTTGGTCGACAGGCGCACGACAGAGACAGTCTGCGTCGGAGTGCTTCTTGCCGGACTTGTAAATGACAGTAATGTCATAATCTTGAAGTCTCAGGCTCCATCGTGCGAGGTGACCTGAAGGGTCCTTCAAGGTGGCTAGCCAACACAAGGCGTGGTGGTCACTCACAACTTTGAAGGGCCTGCCGTAGAGGTAGGGGCGAAATTTTGACGTAGCCCAGATGATGGCGAGGAACTCCTTTTTTGTTGTGAAATAATTGGCTTCTGCTTTGGATAGCGATTGGCGGGCGTAACTAATAACCCTTTTAGTCCGTCAGCCCTCTGCACAGAAATGGTGCCAAGACCTACGCTGCTTGCGTCAGTGTGTATTTATGTCTCGAAATGGTCAAGTAACGGAGGCGTCTGGAGGCCATGTTTAAGTTCCTGGAAAGCGTGTCCTTGCGGCGTTTCCCACTTGAACTCCACATCGGCCTTGACAAGGTTAGTGAGAGGATAGGCGATGCGGGCGAAGTTTTTCACGAACCGCCTATAATAGGCGCACAGGCCCAGAAATCGGCGCACCGCCTTCTTGTCAGTGGGCGATGGAAAGTCAGCAATGGCGGCTGCTTTCCGTGGATCGGGACGAACTCCAGACTTGCTAATAACGTACCCCAGAAACAAGAGCTCCTCGTACGCAAGTCTGCACATTTTTGGCTTCAGTGTGAGTCCGGACGTCTTGATGGCTTGAAGTACAGCTTCAAGGCGCCGAAGATATTCATCGAAACTCGAGAAAAACACGACGACGTCGTCCAAGTACACAAGGCAAATCTGCCACTTCAATCCTGCCAGTACTGTATCCATAACACGTTATAAAGTTGCAGGCGCTGAGCAAAGGCCGAAGGGCGTCACCTTAAACTCGAAGAGGCCGTCCGGTGTTATAAAGGCCGTCTTCTCTCGGTCTCTTTCGTCGACTTCGATTTGCCAATAGCCAGTCTTGAGGTCCATTGACGAAAAGTACTTGGCGTTATGAAGCCGATCAAGTGCGTCGTCTATTCGTGGGAGAGGACACACATCCTTTCTTGTGATTTTGCTCAGGCGGCGATAATCGACGCAGAAACGTAGGGTCCCATCCTTTTTCTTCACTAACACCACGGGGGATGCCCATGGACTCTTCGACGGCTGGATAATGTCATCCCGCAGCATTTCATCAACTTGTCTCTTCATGGCCTCACGTTCTCCCGTCGAAACCCTGTACGGACTCTGACGGAGTGGTCTGGCATTTTCTTCGGTTATGATGCGATGTTTCGTGAGTGGGGTCAGCCAAATTTTTAATGACGACGAAAAGCAATCTTCGTATTGCAAGAGCAGGGCCTTGAGCTGTTCTTGCTTATGGTTCAGAAGTCTGGGATCGACATAGAAAGCTATGGGACGGGCTTGGTTCCTCTGAGCAGGTTCAACAGAATCGGCGAGGGCGAAAGCACTGGTGGCTTCGACACTTTCTTCGATGTATGCGACCGTTGTTCCTTTCTGGACATGTTTGTACTCATTGCTGAAATTCGTGAGTATACCCGTTGCTTTGCCTCCCCGCAGCTCTGCAATTCCTCTTGTGACGCAAATATTTCGGGTGACCAACAGATTCTGATTGCCTTCAACGACGCCTTCCATGTCAGGTGATTTAGGAGCGCCAACTGAAATAATGACGCTTGAGTGAGGCGGATTGGTGACTTGTTTTTCCAGCACAATCAAGGCATGGTTTGTTGATGGCGTGCGCGGCGGTAGTGCTTCTTCAGTGGATAACGTTATTGACATTGTTTTTAGGTTGATGACAGCACCATGGAGGCATAAGAAGTCCATGCCAAGGATTACTTCTCTCGAGCAACGCTGTAGGACTACGAAGTCTGTAGGATAAATACGGCCGTTATTGGTGACTCTCGCCGTGCAGATTCCTGCAGGCGTTACAAGATGAACTCTGGCTCTGTGGATTTCAGGGCCTTCCCAAGCTGTCCTAACTTTCTTACCTTGATGATATCTGAGGTTTAACGTCCCAAAACCACCATATGATTATGAGAGACGCAACTTTCTTTAACTTCGCGGCGAACGACCTACTGATGACGGAGTAGTCGGCTTCAGTATCAAAGAGAGCGGTCACACTGTGGCCGTCGATAAGAACGTCGAGGTCGCTAGTTCGCTTTCTCGCATTACAGTTAGGGCGTGGCGTCGGGTCACGGCTGCATTGGCTTGTTCCGCTGCTTCCATGTTGCGTCGTCAGGTCACCTTCGCTAAGTGAGGTTTCGCCGTCAGAGCTTTGCCTGGTTGGCGTTGTGTTCGGAAAGCACCGTCGCGGCGTCGGCGTCGTCGGAGGATCTTCGGTAGTTCGTCGCACAGCAACCGCACCTCCATCGGTTGCTGCCCTTAGATTCCCTGATACGGGCTAAGAGATCGGCCCCGCGTTGGGCCAGAGTACTGCCGGTGGTGCGGTGACGTGCGGCGGCTGGGCGACGGCGAACGGGAAGGACCTGGTGGTGTCCATTGAGTTCCTGTCAGGTAGTCGGCGATGTCACGTGGCCGATCTCCTGGCTGCGGACGCGGTGTATTGACGGCGAAGCCACGCAGTCCTATCCGTCGGTTCTGGCAACGGCGGTATGTGTGCCCGGCCTCGCCGCAGTGGTAGCAGAGCGGGCGGTTGTCAGGTGCACGCCAAACGTCCGTTTTCCTCGGCGCACGGCGCTGGCCCGCTGGGGAATGGTAGGACGTCGGTGGGGGTGGTGGCGGCGGTGGCGTGTGGCAACGGAAGTGCGACAGGGCGGCGTTTTGCGTGGACGAGGAGGAGCGTTGTGGCACACTGCAGTGGCGTTGCTCATAGTTTCTGGATCCGGCAGCGGTGTTTAAGGAATTCGAAGCAAGTGCCGAACTTCTTCTTGCACAATGTCGGCGATCCAATCCACTTGAGGCTGCGCCGAAGGCAACAGCTTGCGCAGCTCTTCCCACACGTTCGCTCGGATCGTTTCACGCAGGTCTTCAGAGTTACTGGCTTGAGCAGCAGCGCATTCTGGAATCAGGCGACGATTATACTGTCTGGTGCGCAAGTCCAGGGTCTTTTCGATAGTGCTCACTTCGGCTACAAATTCTTAGACATCTTTCAGTGGATTTCTCATCAGTCCCGCGAAGAGCTCCTAATTGACTCCTCGCATGGTGAAACGAACTTTTTTCTCCTCACGCATGTCTGGGTCAGCGTGGCGGAATAGTCGGGTCATTTCTTCTGTGAAAATGGTGACATTTTATTTGGTAGTGGAACCAGGGTCTCTGATAAAGCAGCGGCCCTCTCTTTGCGAGCGACGCTCGCGAACGTTTGCAGCAATGCATCGCAGAAAACATCCCACGTTCGGAGCGTGGACTCCCGATTTTCGAGCCAGGTCCTTGCGGTGTCTTTCAAATAGAAGAACACACGACGGAGCTTTACGTCATGGTGCCAGTGGTTGAGGGCGGTCACACGGTCGTATGTTTTTAGCCAGGACTCCGGGTCTTCGAACAACGACCCATGAAAAATTGGTGGTTCTCTGGGTTGATGCATGACCATCGTGGGCTGGGACGCTGTGGTTGTCATTGTCGCTGCAGCCGCGGTCATGGCCTTGGTCTTCCACGCCTTGTCTTGTAGAAGCCCGTAATCCGGTGGTAGCTCTTGCTGTCGGCGGCTTGTTCGCTGCTCCTAGTGGGCGTCGGTGCCTTCTCCACGACGTGGGCTGGGTTCACGGCTTGACGGCGGCGCCCGGTACGTGAACGAAGCAGCACCTCCACCAAATGTCACGGGGTAGTGACGTGGCCGAAGACAGGAGACCGTATGTTGGGATTTAACTGTTTATTTGGGCAAACCTGTGCCTGGTAAACGAAAAGTCCAATTATAGCAGCACGAAAAGTAGCAGTCAGACTGATACAAAGAGAAGTTTATTAACTTCAAACTAAAAAACTCTTTACATTATTTTATACATACAGTGCTCGTTTAGACACCCCTCTTGTGCACTATGGGGCATACAAACTCCATTCTCTATAGAGGAAACTAGCGGCACATACAGATATATATATGCCCCGCCGCGGTGGTCTAGTGGCTAAGGCACTCGGCTGCTGACCCGCCGGGCGCGGGTTCAAATCCCGGCTGCGGCGGCTGCATTTCTGATGGAGGCGGAAATGTTGTAGGCCCGTGTGCTCAGATTTGGGTGCACGTTAAAGAACCCCAGGTGGTCTAAATTTCCGGAGCCCTCCACTACGGCGTCTCTCATAATCATAGAGTGGTTTTGGGACGTTAAACCCCACATATCAATCAATCAGGTATATATATATATATATATATATATATATATATATATATATATATATATATATATATATATATACATACAAGTTTGTGCTAAACTACGCATACATTCATAAAAAATCAACGAATATATATTTACAATCATATACACATATATTTACAACAGATCGTGAACGTGGGTAGGCATATTTACAATACTTCGACTGGCGCTATACATACACTTGTAACACAATATTTTGGGGCGAAGGGGTTAGTAGGGGATTATGGGGGTATGGAGTTTCGTACCTCTGATGAAAAAAACTTTGTGTGCCAGCGGCGAAGGAACTGGTCCTCCCCGCCAGCTTCCAGTTGCTTGGCAGTGTACTGCAATATTTTCTGCCTGATCATGGCTTGTGCTGGGTAGGCCGCTCTCACTGGGGTGTTACTTACCTCAGCAAGGCACCGGCGTTTCCAAATCACAAAGAGTGTGATGGCAACCTCCAGCCTTGCGAAGCAGCCCCTATTCCTTTCGAGGGCCGGGGGAGGGCGGATGCTGAAGCACCTCGCAACCAGGCGCCATACCGACTTGGCCGCCCCGCATTCTAACAACGCGTGGGAGATCGTTTCCTCAGCGAGGCAATTAGGACACTAGCTATTCGGCGTGATGGCGAAACGGTGCAGGCGATGTCTCGTGGGCAAAACTTGCCACTTGCGCTTCCACTCGAAGTCATGTACTTCGCGCGGTCGGTACTTCTTGCTTTTTTGTTAGCACAGTCCTAGGCTTTTGATCTGCTCCTTTTCTTCGTCGGACAACTGGTTTTCTGTTATCGCTTCAACGATTCCGGTCGGTGGGTCCTTGTCAAGGTCGCAGTTCGGAGCTTCTTTTTCTGTGGTCTTTGTCGTAGTTGCCAACATGCTGTAAAAGTGTAGGGCGCTTCCGCGCGTGGGCCAGTGTATTTGTGGTTCTCCAGATAGTGCGTGATGGTGCTTGTGCAGTAGTTGATTAGATTCTTTCCAACGTAAATGGCTGAGTAATAAATCATGCGGGTAATCTTGAGGGCCAGCACCTGGCTGGTCATTTGTACGTGTGGGAGGCCGAGGCCACCTTTGACCTCGGGTAGTTAAAGGAGGTGTCGCTTGACTGGTGCCGGTTTCTCTTCCCATAGCAAATTGGTGATCACGGCGTTCAGTTGGCTCGCAATTTTCCTAGGGATCACCGCTAACCAGCGGGCGTAGAACGCAAACGCGCAAACGGTGGTCCTTGCTGCCAGTGCTTTTTCACGTAACGTGAGGTTTAGAAGGTGAATGCGGTCGGCTGCCTGGTTTGCCCTCTCGATGGCTCGCTGCCCCGTGGCTGGTGCCACCCCTTCACTGGAGAAGTAGATTCCCAGTACTTTAACGATGGACACCACTTCGATGTTTCCTAGGGCTTCTCTGGGGAAAGTTCTAAATAGCATCGCCTTGCTCTTGTCCGCATTTATCGCCGCTCCAAATGCCTGCGCGTATCTTGTGAACGTCCCAACGAAGGCTTGGAGGCTGCTTTCATCCCGAACAAGCAGGGAAATGTCGTCCGCGTATGCCAGCACTTTCACCTGCTCCTGGCCCGTCAGTGGGAAGCCCCGAATGCCTTTATGCGCAATAACGCTTGTGATCAGTGGCTCGCTCGACATGACAAAAAAGGTCGGGCCCAATGGGCATCCTTGTCTTATGCCTCTGCTATACTTGAATGCCGGTGTCGTGACTCCGTTTATCACAACAGTGCAGGTTAGGTCCTCGTACAAAGTTTTTGCCTGTTTTATAAAACTTGCCGGTAAGCCAAACTCCTGCATCACGTCGAAAAGGTAATGGTATCGTACCCTGTCAAAAGCTTTAGCTTGATCTAGGGAAATAAAAATACCATTGAAACCTCTTGTCGTCGCGTATTCAAAAGAGTCACGGATCACTGCGAGGTTCGCAAAAAGCGACCTTCCTGGAATCGCGCACGTTTGGTACGGGCTAATGATGTCCGGTAACAGGAGCTTGAACCTGTTGTTCAGTATAGTGGCTACCAGCTTGTAATCGGTGTTAAAACGCGTGATTAGACGCCACGCCATGGGCTCGTTTGGTCGTGCACCCTCTTTCTGTAGTAGGACAACTTTACCCACTCCAAAGGGGTCGGGTTTCTTGAAGGACCTGAAGATCGCATTCACCATCACAAGCAAGGATTCTTCGAGAACTTCGAGAAAAGTCACATAGAAGGGTGCAGTCAGACTATCAGTGCCTGGGGCAGAATTGGGGGTCATGCTTCTTATGGCTTCACGAAGCTCTGCAAGGGAGACTTCAGCGGTAAGGGTTGCTGGCTCCTTCTCCTCCTTAATTCGCTGCAGATGTCTGCAAAGTTCTTTGACATGGTCGGGTCCCCGATTGGTGTCTATTGGTTCGGTGTCTTGGAACTGTATGCTGAAGTACTCTCTGAAGATGTTCTCAATTTCTGCTGGGTTGTCTGTTACGGACCCGTCTAAGCGCTTTGCCTCCGTTATTCGCAAACAGCCATTTCTACGTACTTCCCTCACATCAACTCCGGTAACTGTGCCCAAGAGTCCATGCTCACTTCTATGTCGCCTCATGGTATCCCTGAGGAGTTGGTTGTATTGCTCCTCGAGCGAGGTCAGGTGCTCTGTTGTACATGAGGTCAACTTGTCGGCTGCCTTGATGATGTGTATCCAGCGAAGAAGTTCTTTCATCTTTTGCGTATGACGTCTTTTTCTGGCTTTGCCTTCTTTTTGTAACAGGGCCTTCCATTCTTCTTTAAGTTTATCCCACAGAGGGGGGTATTATGTCCGGCATTTTCTACTGATGCGCTGATGGCAGCTTTCAAGTTTTTACGCAAGTCTCATCTCTCAGAAGCTCAAAGTCTATTCTCCAGCTATTGTTATCAGAGTGCGGGCCGGGGGATCCCTTTACCATCGTGACGAGCGGGGCATGATCCGTCTTCTCTTTCAGGTTGGCCGAGAGTGCTAGTACTTCGCATCCTTCAACAAAATGGAGGAGGAAGTCCGGAAAGTACATCCGGTCTATTCTACTTCCTGATCATCTAGAGGTACGGGTTGCTACGAAGCAGTCTTTATAGAGGTGTACCCATATGTCCGAGAGGTTTAGGTTTAGAAGGGTTTTCACCAAATCTTTTGCATTGTAGGTTGATCTTCCTTGACTTGGCCCCCTCAAGTCTCGGTTTGAATCTACCACGCAATTAAAATCAACGACCAGTACGTGAGGAATGGGCTCTACGAGGAGTTGGTGCATCTCTTGAAAGAACTTATTCGTATCTTTTCTTGTCACGGGGGCATAGACGTTCACAAAGCGTATCTTTTTGCCTTTGATGAATATGTAAATCATTATGTACCAACCATTCACCCCGAAAATACAATGGGATTTTGATCAAAATCTGCCGGATACGAATGTTACTCCGATCTCGCATGCTCTCGTGGTCGCCTGAGAGAAAAAGGCGTCGGTCTGATGATCTCGGCAGAAATTAATCACATCCAGCGGCGTTCAAAAATTCGCCTCTTGAATAAAGAGGAGGTCTATGTTCTGATTACTAGCGAAATCTAGCATGGCTGCTTGTTTCACCCTATCTCTAAACCCTCAGATATTCCACGTAGCCTATTTCAAAAAGACGATCAAAAACCTAAAAAAAGAAGAAAACAAAACGCGGGAAGTATCGAGGCTAGCAAGCAGCGTGGCCGTCATCCGCCGATTGAGCGCGATGACAAGCGCTGGAGGGGAGAAGGAAAGAAGGGTGAGTGAATGCACCGAGCAAGATAGGCGACAGCCGCGTGCCGACAGAAAGGGGCGAGGACGAACTGCACCAGAAGGAGAAGGAAAGGCAAGTGGGACATAGTGCGGCTGGAGCGAACGAGAGGAAGCGAAAAGGGCTGTGAAGCTGACAGGACAGGCACGCTGCTTCAGTGATGTGCGTCTCGGGGCTTGGGGGGCGGTTCCCCTTTGCCTACACCGTCTTTCTCGAGCTTCTGAGCCTTCGTGTGTGGTGGAGCGTCGCTATCGCTGCTTCGGCCTGCTGGCCCAGGTCTACATTGCCGGGCCTCCTTGCTGGCTGCCCTCTCACCCAGATCCCACTTTTCGTCGTCAGGGCGTCTTCGTGAGCGCGAGCGAGCTCTCTGCTCTAGCCCGGTGGCCATCTGTCCAGTTTTCGCATCCGATTTCCGGTTTGAGCGTGCCGAATGGGAGGCGGAGGAGGAAGCCGGTAAAGCATGGTCGCGTTCGCCGTCGCCGGATAGAAAGTAATACCCTTTACTTTTTATGGGGGCGTCGTCACCGGCTGGGTCTTGGGTGCCGGCCTCCAAGTCCAGGCTGGTCATTGGGGCCAGGACGTTGACGGTTGTGTGGGATAAAGCGAGGAGGGCCTCTCCCTGCTCGTTGGACTCGGGGGTCGCTTCAGCCGCGGTCAGCAAATTCCCGCAGTCATCCCGGCTCGCCGAGGGTGGAGGTGGCTTAGGGGGGGGGGGGACGATTGCGCCGAATCCTTCTCGATATCGCTCGACTCTGGTTCGGTCAACCTGATGGTAGTCTCGTCAAACCTCCCGGGCCTCTCCCCCTCATTGGCGGACGGATCACACATGCCACTGTCTGAAGTCAGATCAGACTCTAAGTCGCGGTTCCCGGAAGGGGATCCCCTCTCGGTTTTGCGGGATGCGGACCTGCACGGAAGGACCTGCATACGCGGCGAGTTAGTTGCTAGGGCAGAGGTGGGGCCACTTGACTGAGAGTGTGACGAAGCGGATTCAGATAGCGAGGGGAAGACGCGGGCGGCCGAAGCGTATGAGCGCTTACGAAAGCACTCGCGTGTTTCGTGGTGACCCCCGCAACGTTTACAGTCTGCCGAGCAGCCCTCACTATCGTGGCCGAAGGTGCCGCACCGCTTACAGTATGCCGCGGTGCACGCAGTCGCCATATGCCGGACTTCATCACAACGCACGCACACCCGGCGCATTTCCTGTACTCGCACATGACTTTGTCCCGCAATGGTGATGAAGTTGGGGACTGGGCGGCACATCTCAATTTTAACCACACGTACTCCGTTTAAGTTGGTCTGGCAAGTGGCTAGGGTGGCGAACGAAATGGCCTTCACTTTATCAAACTGGGCTAAGGCGTTGCTAAGGGCGTCGTCTGATAGAAAAGCGGGGTAATGGTAAACGTTCAACTATGTAACTGGCGGCCCGACTGCCTCTACTGGCACCCTCGCCCCGTTCACATCAAATCCTTCCGCCACCATTAGCCCCTTCGCCTGACCAGCATTGCGGGTGCATAGAAGAAATTTTCCGCCCCCCATAAGTTGCAGTACTGATACGCTGTCGTCACCAGCTGTCTTTTCAATTGCGTCAATTAACTCATCGATAGAGATATCACCCTCGGGAGCAGAAAACATGAAGCAATTCTCCCTCACCGGGAGTTCAAATGGCGTGGCCATTCTGGTGGGCGGACACCGCAAGCCGCCGGTTGGGCGTGGCTCGTGGGTGACTTGTAACGTGCAGTTGAGCTGCACTCTGGTAGGAAGCGGCTCAGCTGAGGCGGGCGCCGCACAGGTCTTGGTGGTACCAGGTGGACCGCAGGGGGACTCCGGTACGGCGGGCGTGAACCGGGGACCTGGCACCTCCTCCCTACATGGGGTAGGCGGGCTCCAGGCAGCAAGGCCCGAGACCCAGGGGCGGTGGTCGCGCGTACAAGACGCCGGTGCCACGTAGACTTCTTTTGTCGACTTGAAACCCTGGGGTTGACGTCAGCGTGACGTGACCCTGGGTCTTGCGCGAGGACTCGAGAGGAGACGGCTAAATCGGCGAACGGAGCGTCGGCCGTCGATCAGCAACAACTGACAAGTGGCGAAGCGCGTTGGCATTTATACTCTTGTTGTCGAATGTTCTGGCTTTATGGCTGGTGGTGGTGTAGGTTCCAGAATATTCTGTACCGTTTGCAGAGTGGGCGTGATCTCATCCAAATGATCTACTACAGTTCGGAAGCTTCTCTAAAGCTGCAGGCACGGTTTGCGCAGAGAATTGTGTAGTGTTTTGGGACGATAACGAAACTTGGGAAATTGAACGTGGCATTATTTACTCAGGCGGTGGCCAGACTTTGAGTACTGGCAGTGCGTTCGGTGAACCGGACTGCGTAGAGTTAGTCCTCTGCGCACACAAGGAGGAGCATAGGCTACCAGTGCTTCGATTTTCTTATCTTAGATGTAGGGTAGGAGCTGCGGTATTGTGTGTGTCGCTGTGGGGCATGCCCAAATAATGTGGTCTAGGTTTTGCGCAAGCTGCCTCGCAAGATTTTCATTTTATTACCCACACTTCTGGGTCAGTGCTACTAAACAGCTACGATTTTGGGAATGTTCGTACCTGTAGTAATCGTTGTGTTGTCGACTGGTGCTTATTTAGCGACTTGTCAGGGGTGGATACTGCAAATATACCCTGCAATATTGCATCAGATTTCAACATTAGGTGACTGTCCTCTCTTTCGCGTGGCAGCACCGGGACTAGACTGCTCGTCTAAAGCCTGCTGTGCTCGACCATGAAGTTGCTGCTTTCTTGACCGGGGACGAGTCCGGCACATGATTTATTAGGCAGCGTCGTGAGCGGCTCCCTTTCAGACAAGACCCTATTGGCCCGGAGGTGAGGTAAAGCGTACTCCGTGGTGACGAGATGGGGTTGTGCTTGCGAGTATGCAGTTCGTTTGTGGTAAGGCGAGGCTCCTGAGGAAGTCGCAGATAGCTGTCTTGCTGTCACTAACGATGCAAGAGTCGGTGGCACTTTCTTCGCCCTCTTCTGGTTGTGTCGTCAGTAAGCAGATCTTAGTGCTTGCAACATGATTAGGACGAATGACGACAGCGCGCGGCTTGACCAATTGTTGCCGGTACACTGCCTTGCTGACGTAAGCTACATGCGTGACCCCCCTGCAAGAGATGGCCGGGAACAGCTTTTTTTTACCCCTGCAAGAGATGTCTCGTGCGGTCGGTGCGGCATTCTGCGTGCTGACTGCGTGGATACTTGATTTCATTTCATTTCATTTGTTTTACCCTCAACCGCACATACCTTTACAGAGGGGAGTGAGGTACAAAAAATAATAAACAATAAACAAGAGAAAACATAGTAACATCAAAATAATAAAGATTAGAAGACATGTAAATTCGATGTTAGGCAATACACTGTATGTATGGGTATCATCAGAAACATGGGGGAAACAGAGTACAATAATATAAATGTACAATATACACTTCATGCATCATCACGTAAGTACTCCTGTATTGTAGAAGAAAACAAGTCATGATTTGACATGGAAACCATGTCCGAGGGAAGGTGGTTTCAGTCGTTGGATGTGTGTGGGATGAAGGAATGATGGAAAGTGTTAGTGCGGCAGCTAATGACGTGTACCTCATGTTGATGACCTAAACGAGCTGAGTAATAGAATGGAGTCGTAATGAACTGAGCTTTCAAAATTAGATGATTGAATATCTTGTAAAAAAGTATGAGGCGAGATGCTTTGCAACGTGATTCAAGTGACAGTAGTGAAGAGCTGTGCTTCATTGACGTAACACTGCTAGTGCGATGGTAGTTAGATAGAATGAAGCGTGCTGCGTTATTCTGTATTATTTAAAGCGAGCGAGTTAAACTCAGTTGAAAAGGGTCCCTAATGAAGCATGCATATTCGAGTTTTGGACGAACAAGTGTTTTAAACTTTGTTAGTTTCACGGCTTGAAGGGCACGGCTAATGTTGCGTCATAGGTACCCAAGCATACCGTTGCTATTGTTCCTGTGAATGTTTCACAAATGTGCTTCGACAAAAGTGTCTGGAATCTGGTAGGCAGAAGGCATTCTATGTTAAGGGCGTGAAAGATGTGCCACTCTGGTTTTGTCTGTGAGAGTTGCTCATTGTTAATGTGAAATGCACTGAGTCTCATATCAACTCATAATTAAGCTGTGGTGCGAAAACAGGAAAAAAAACACGCGGAAACACACAACGGAGGTGCCTCTTTTTCTTTGTCCGTTTGGTGTTTTAGCGCTACATCGTTATTATTAGCAAGCACCAAGACGCCCAGGCACAAGCCTTTTGCACAATAGGCCCATCGATTGTGTTACCTAGGCTTATTTTTGTGAGCTTCTGATTCACCATGAATTAAGAAGTGTGCAGTGCCTTCTTGCATGTTTTCTTGATAACGAGAGTGATTCAGGAATTCTCGAAGTTCGAGAGACATGTTAACGGTGCAACGTACACAATTCGGTTAATGAAAAAGGCTTGAACCAGCCGTAAATTGTCCTCTGATATGTATGTATTTTTTTGCAATGCGCACGTTGGGTCTTCCTACTCTAGTAGCATGGTTGCTGAGGCATTAGATGCTGCTTGTTTTTACAGTTCTGCTGTACACAGATCCCCAGGGCTTACAGGGTTGGCTCACATGCTATAGGATCGTCATCAAACTCCAGCGTTACGGGATATGGGCTCTCCTGAGTCGTTTCGTGATATGCTGGGGGTGTGAAAGATTAGTAACAAGGGCAATGTGGACAGACAAAATATCCTACTGGCTAGGCATACACAACCACTGTTTCGATTGCTTCTTGCAACGTCTCTTCAACTAGGTCATCACTGATTCCAGCAAGCACAACACACTGTGGTGTCGTCCGCGTATAGGCAGCAATTAAGGCGTGGAATAGCAGAAAGCTCTGCAGGCAATCCAGTGAGGGCGATGCTTAGAAGCATGGGAAACAGGGTGGGCCTTTGCGCACCCTTGCTTCTCAATTTCATAACCTCCGTCTAGAGCCTCTTTATTTTCATTGTAATACTGCAAATTCAGAATTATTTTTATAAACTCCGGCAGTTTCCTTTTAGCGAGGCGGGGAAACAGGAGATTATTGCCTATCCCTTTCCACCCACCCTCGATTATGATGGCAGTGCCTCAGGTGACCACTCGAATCTTTGGACTCGGGTGGCATCTTCGGCTTGCCGGGCGGCAGAAAGCTGGTCGGCCAGCATGTTGCTGTTGAGTGTCGCCTCCCAGCGGCAGCAAAGCTGACGCAGCCGACCCGCAGCAATGACCGCAACCGCAGAGGCGGCTGGCCCCGGCCCTCATGTGGTGGTAGCAGCAGCAATTCACCTCGGAGTTCATCCCTGCCTAACAAGTGTCATGATGTGAGCGTCAGCAGTAAAATTGACTTTTCTGACACTACCAAATCATGTGCCGCAGTGAGGTCCTTTCCCCACACGCTCTACAAAGATCCATCAGGTATAGGCTTGGCTAACACAAGCGTAGGACCACCGGGGGAGAGGTACCCATTTGTTTGTAGTAATCTCAGTGTTCCGGTCTATCTTTTGTTCGATTTGTTGTGTGGCGATAGGTATTTGCATCTGTTTGGTCTGTAATGCTGTGTTGACTTTGAATGTGTTCAGGCGATCAACCCACGGCCGTTCCGGTTGTTGCTGTTGTGTTGATATTGTCAGGAAGTCGTGACGTGGACCAAGGCAGCAGAGTTGATGATCAGATAAAACTTTTTATTCGGACCGAACTTGTGGCCAAAAAACGGAAAGTAGGATTAAAGCGATACACCCTGGCACGATAGCGGCGAACAGAGCGTCGGCAATCGATGAACTGACAAGTGGCGAAGCATGTTGGCATTGATACACTTGCCATAGAACATTCTAATGTTATCTCTAGCGGCACGTACATTCCAGAATAATCTGAAAGGTTCACGTGGTGGGCGTAATCCTAAAAAAACGATCTACTACAGCGTCAAAGCTTCTCGAACACCGTAGGCTTGGATTGCTCTGAACATTGTGTAATGGGGCGATAACAAAACTTGAGGAAAGGAACGTGGCAATATTGTCATCGATCCGTTTTGGGAGGTAGATGCGGCCATCGATTCGGCTGCGGCTCGGTAAGTGAGATTTCTAGGAGCGATGTGGGCCACATGGTAGCGTGAGAGCGAGATTTGGATGTGATCGGGGTTCACAGGAAGAACACAGTCAAATTTTCAATGTCGATATACGAGGACGAGGACGACGACATCGAGGCCATCGCTCCTCGATGTTCACCGCCATCCTTGCTGTCATAACTTGATTAAAGTATCCGGGCCACCTGACACGAGATGAGGGCGCACGCGTAGCCACGGGTGGCAGCTTGCGATTTGCTGATCATGACCGCAGCCTCCGAAGCTGCAACCAGTGCAGGAGCGATCGCCGTCTCTTCGACCGCATCTGTGTGTTCCGTACGCACCATGGCGCTCGCGATGCTTTTGCGCGTGCGATTCACAGCTGCGATCACGAGAGCACACCTTCGCTCTGGGTATCGCGTGGTGTCCACGTACACTGCCTCGTTGCTGTTGCAATACATTTTTTTTGCAGGTAGCTCCCTCCCTTGTGGCGACGCCCGACGTGGTGCGTTGGGTTCATGTTCTTGGGGAGTGGTGGGACGATGAGACGGCCATGGATGATGAGACGGCCATGATCATGGTCCGTGGACGATGAGACCGCCACGGACCATGATCGGAACCACGGTCTTCTCCCCGCATTGCGAGTGTTATGTTATGCCTAAAGACTCGAGGATGCGCCTGCATGCTCGTCTT
Source organism: Rhipicephalus annulatus (assembly GCA_013436015.1). NCBI lineage: Eukaryota > Metazoa > Arthropoda > Arachnida > Ixodida > Ixodidae > Rhipicephalus > Rhipicephalus annulatus. The sequence goes on along the minus strand of WOVY01000422.1, from coordinate 681,150 downwards.
GGGTTTGGACAATCGCGCGTATTGTGCAATGTTGTGTGCCTCGGTCCGTTCGCACAGGGTGTTCTGCGAGCCCAGGTCAAAGAACTTGGCAGTGCTTGCGTTGAAAATCATGCCAACAGCACTTTTGAAAGCTTTGCGTACCATGCAATGGACCTGGTTTTGTTCGAACGTAATTCACTTTAGATAAGGGGCTACGAACGTTATGCGACTGATCACGTATGCCTGTACGAGGCACATCACGCAGATTTCTCGCATACCCCTGCACCTCTTCGTTATGCGATGCAGGAGTCAAATAATGTCGTCTACCCAACGTCTAGGTTTTCGTACCACGTCGCCGTTGTGACCATTGGGCTACAGATGTAGTCCCAATGGTCTTATGTGCTCTACGCTTGGTATAGAAACGGCGTCCGCCGTTAATACTCTAATTTCTAGTCCCCCTGCGCCGGGAAAGACGATTTGGCGGCACCTTCTCATGGGTGTGTGGAAAAATAACTTGCACTTGCTGGTCGAACATTCCACGAGATGGAACCTACGTCCTTGGGCTTTCCGTTCACTTTCAAAGTGACACCCGCTAGCCCGCTGCCCCGTGTCAATTTTATTCGCCATTAAGGAATGATTGCTTCGGAGATCCTCCTGCATGTTGTGACACTGTGCAGATTGACAGAAAATATTTAATGTAATTAGGTGTTTTGCACCACCGTTTAGTTACAGAAGGATTCAATGGTGCTTGGTGTTATCGAGTCGGCCCTTAGTAACGTATAGGCCGAATACAGCTCTTGTTTCCAGTACTAAAGACACAGGGTGGCAAATCTTTAAACAAAAACTTGAGCGGATAGTTCCCGAAGTGAAGCCCTTGTGTTCAGTTGTCATGACAAAAGTGGCAAATCTTTAAACACACATTTCAGCTGTTAGTTTTCGCTTTGGAGAAGAGCAAGAAGTCTTAGACATTGGCAGGGAAAGTTGCCTTCTGGTCTGTGGGTCCAATATTCAGGCTGTTTAACTGTTGAACAATTTCAGCTTAACGGTGTGGTATTTCCACGATGGCTTAACACTCTGGCTGAAAAGAAATATTGAGTACTGCCACGTCGAGAACCGCAATTGGGCCATGTTCAGTCAACTAGTTCAAGATAAAAATGAGTGATCTGAACTGCTCATTGGGTACATGAGAAGAGTCCTCCTGTCATGCAACGTTTGCTCAATTTTCAATTCCATAGCTCGAAATTGTGCACGGCATCCGCAACAAAGCTGTCCGTGCGTAGCCCCCTTTTGAAAGTGGAGTCATCTTACCTAATGCCAGAAATATATACAATCAGAAGGAACTAGCCACTGCACAAAAAAGTCTGAGCAAAATAAAGAGAGGTATTTAAACCCTGCGAAAGAAAGATGACCTACCAGCCTACCGGTTATACCAAACTGGTTAACATTTCTGCCTTCCTTTTCTTACAGAATCTGGAAACTATTGTGATCTTGGTAACCACTTTTGATTTCAGCGAGTCGCTTGTTACTGTTGAAGCGCACCACAAAGTACTTTTCGACGCCACACTTTCTGTAAATCTATCCAAATACAGGTAGCTTCGTGGGGCGTTCTTGCGCGCACGTTGGCCAATCCCTGGTAGGTAATCGGGTATAAGGCAGAAAGACACGATCTCTCCAATGCTATTCACCCCGTGCTTACCAGATGTTTTCAGTGCCCAAGATTGGGAAGAGTTAGGGATAAGAGGTAATGAAGAGTATTTTAGTAACTTGCGATTCGCTGATGACATTGCCTCGATGAGCAATTCAGGGGATGAAATAGAGTTCACGATTGCTAAACTGGACACGGAGAGCAGAAGAAGAGGTGAAAAAATTAATACGCATAAAACCAAAGTAATTTGCAACAGTCTCGTCAGAAAACGGCACTTTGCAATAGACGGACAAGCGCTGTAAGTTGTAAAAGATTGTCTGCTTAACAGGTAGCAACCGCGGAGTCGAACCATGAGAGTGAAATAATTAGGAGAAGAAGATTGAGGTGGTGAACATTCAGCAAGCATTGTCAATTTATCAATAGTAGATTGCCACTATTCCTCAAGAGGAAGGTAGCCCCGCCGCGGTGGTCTAGTGGCTAAGGTACTCGGCTGCTGACCCGCATGGCGCGGGTTCGAATCCCGGCTGCGGCGGCTGCATTTCCGATGGAGGCGGAAATGTTGTAGGCCCGTGTGCTCAGATTTGGGTGCACGTTAAAGAACCCCAGGTGGTCGAAATTTCCGGAGCCCTCCACTACGGCGTCTCTCATAATCATGAAGTGGTTTTGGGATGTTAAACCCCACATATCAATCAATCAATCAAGAGGAAGGTATGTACAAGCTGTATCTTGCCGGCACTTACCTATGGAGCTGAAACTTGAGGCTCACAAAAAGAGTTCAGCTTAAGTTTGGGACAACGCAGCAAGCGTTGGAAAAGGAAGTCTTAGGTTCGACCTTAAGAGACAAGAAGAGATCTGAGGGGGTTAGGCAACAAACAGGTGTTAAGGATGGTAAAAAAGAAATAGACTTGGGCCACGCACATAGCGCGTTGGCATAGTAGCCACTGATCATTAAAGGTAACTGACTGGATTTTCAAAAAAGGCAAATGCACGAGGGGGACAAAATGTTAAGTGTGCCGATGAGATGCAAAAGTTCGCTGGTATAACGTGGCAGCAGAAAAGACAGTACAGGATTGATTGGCATATCATGGGAAAGGCCTTTGCCCTGCAGTGGTCGTAGTCAGCCTGATGATGATGATGATGATGATGGGCATATTTTGAAGCGAGCTTTTCTGCACGGATGAATGACCCACTTATTCAAATATGGAGGGCTTTTTTTGCTCTGACAAGAATGTCCTTCAGGTTTTTATCCCTGTGGTACACCACGTGAGGTGGCTCCGCGAAAATTGTAGTCCTTTGCTTTGCCTGAAAATGTTGAAATAGCAGGAAAGTATGTTGTTGAGTCGTGACAATGATAAGAAATAAGTTAGTTAGTATTAAGTTACACACACACACATATATATATGTATGTATATTTAAATTTATATATAAATATATATTTATATATATATATAAATATATATATATATATAGCCAGACATGTTGGTAGAGTGGCCGTAACGTTGCATATAGTTCAGTAGATCCTTCGTGAGCGGTCACAACGTGGCTTATTTCGACGTTTCAGCCTAGAGTCTGGCCTTCTTTAGGATTAAGGGTACAGTTTGTTGGTGCTCACCTTTATAGAACCTCAAATCAGAGGGCAAGGAAAGAGGAAAAAAGACAGAAAAGAAAAAAAGAGAAAAAGAAAAAGAAGAGAAAAAGAAGGTAAAAAAGAGAAGAAGAGAAAAATAATATATGGTGGACTTCCCTCGGGCGCCCCCCTTCCACTCTTCCTTCCACGTCCCCCTTCATCTCTCTCCCCCTTCTCCCCGTCACCTTTCTGATGTCAGCGGTCTGTGTATGCTTCCTTTCACTAACGCATTCCTCCCGACCAGACGGCGCTTCCTGGCACTGGCGGTTCGGTGTGGGGCGAAAAAGAGCTTTTTTAGGTAGTTCTAAGCCTTTAACTACTCGGAGTCCCGTAAACATTTCGTCGTAGAAGGATGGGTGCCGCGTATTGTGGCAGAGGCTGGTAAGCGGGCATTTTAGGAAGTTCTCAGCCTTGAACTAGTCGGCGCCCTGTCAACATTTCGTCGTAAAAAGAGGGGTGCCCCGTATTGCGGTAGAGGCTGGTAAGCGGGCACAATGCGAATTCCTTGCCCGCTTCTGAATTACGCGTGTAGTGGGGGCCTCCCGGCAGTGCACAGGGTTGCTGTTGGGCATGTCATGCATGGCACAATTGATTGGGTAGTAAAATAAAACAAAAAACAGACGACAGCTGCACTTAGGAAGAGTAGTTACACTTGGAATTGTTTTGGGTTGTCCACTGCCCTTCGCAGCTGCAGTGCCATGAACTCAGTTACTATTTTCATTATTGCCGTTATTGTTTTCTAATGCTTTAACTGCTGCAAGTGTACCAGGATTCTCATTTATTCCTCTATCGAGGGTGCTAAATCGGTGGATAAGGTATGACTCTCGTTGTTCACGTTCGCGATTTGATTTAAATCCCGTCTCTAAGAGCGTTACTGATAGTTTGTCGAATGCATGGTCGGGAAGATTGAGTTGTTTTGATAGAGGTAGATTTGGGGCTGATTTCGCATGGGCTCTGTGATTATTCAAGCGAATCCTAAATGGCGTTTCTGTTTGTCCGATGTACTGCATACCACGCACGTTGCATTCGAGTAGGTATACCACATTAGAGGAATCCCATCGCATGTTAGGTTTCCTCGTATGTTAATCGAAAACTTGGATTGTGTGCTGGTTGCTTTGTCTGTTTCACGCATCGCCTTACATACAAGACATCGTGGCTTTAAACAAGGTCGGCATGAATTATTGGGGGGTGATGTGTCATTTTGAGAGTGGACAAAGGTGTCTTTGAGGTTTCGTGGTCGTCGGTAAACGACGCCTGGAGAGGATGAGAATGCGCGTTTCAGACGTTCACTTTTTTCCAGAATGTTGTAATGTCGTTTAAGGATTTTGTTTACATTGGGGAAGTTTGTGCTGTAAGTCAAGCAGAGGTTTGTTCGTTGTGGGTCTTCTTGTGGTGGTCGCTTCATAAGTACGTCTTCACGTTTTAGTCTTCTCGCTTTTTGATCAGCGTCATTAATTAAATGTGTGGGGTACTTTTGTTTCTAGAGCATAAGGTTTAGCCTCTGTGAGCTCGTGTCAAAGTCAGCGTCTCTAGAGAAGATTCGCTTAAACCGGCGAGCCTGGCTGTATGGAATACTGTTTGTTCAGTGACGTGGGTGATCGCTTTGGTAACGGAGGTATTGTTGTCGATCCGTTGGTCTGTGATATAGGGTCGGGGAGAGCTTCTCTTCTTCTATCGTTATTGTAACAATAAGAAAATTTACGGTTACTTGCGAGTATGTGTGTGTGAAGTGTATGTTCGGATGTACAGCATTGCAAGTGTCGATAAAGCTGAGAAGTTTGTCCTCGCTGTTGGTCCAAATAAGAAAGATGTCATCTATGTATCTTCAGTATAACACTGGTTTCAAGGAACTTTGTGCAAGAAATTCAGATTCTAGCTTTCCCATAAATAAGTTGGCATAATTAGGTGCCATTTTGGTGCCCATAGCGGTCCCGCTGATTGGTCAAAAATACTCTTGGTTAAACTCGAATGAATTTAATTCGAGGGCCATTCTCGTCAAAGTTGCAATGGCAGAGAAATCTGGGGTGTTAGATTGTCTATGGTTTGTGTACATGTTTTGTAATGCAGCTATGCCGTCATGGAATGGAATGAAAAAACTTTATTTATGGAATGAAAAAACTTTATTTTATGCCGTCATCGTGAGGAATATTTGTATATAGTGAAGAGACATCAAGAGTAACCAATTACGAGTTTTTCGGCACACACAGACCTGCAATGTCTCGAAGAAAATGTGTGGTGTCTTATGTACGACGCGAGGGTGCATGGAATGTGGCTTATTAGTTTGTCCACGTACTCTGGTATGGGTTCAGTTATTGTACCGATGCCTGACATGATTGGTGGACCTGGGTTACCGGGTTTATGAATTTTTGGGAGGATGTAGAAGCGACCTGGACGAGGGTATGCTGCTCGCATCAGTTAGTGGTCAGTGTTGGTTATCTTTTCTGCATCCAACAGTTTCTTTAGTTCTGTTGATACGATACGTTTGTATTCGTCTATCGGATAACCTGGGAGGCGTTCGTAAAATCTTGAGTCGTCTAGTTGGCGGTATGCTTCTTGTAAGTAGTTGGTTGTATTAGGAATACAATTGTTCCTCCTTTGTCAGCGGGTTTTATTGTTATGGGTTTTATTGTTATGTCTGTGACAAAGGAGGAGCAATTGAAGTCCTTAATACAACCAACTACTTACAAGAAGGATACCGCCAACTAGACGACTCAAGATTTTACGAACGCCTCCCAGGTGATCCGACAGACGAATACAAACGCATCGTATCAACAGAACTTAAGAAACTGTTGGATGCACAAAAAATAACCGACACAGACCACAAACTGATGCGAGCTGCATACCCTCGTCCACCCCGCAGGGGCGCCTGCGCAAGTAGGCGTTTGGTGTGTAGCGACACCACGGACCCGAGCTAACGGGGGAGTTCTGACCCCCTCCCACGCCTAGCCGTGCGTGGCTTTGCCGTGTCCGGGGAAAAGGGGATCCTGGGGGTTGAGCCAATGCTGGGTGATTGGACCTTTAAGGCCCCCCGGCAGAGGCAACACACCCCTTTGGCCCCGGCCTCACGTAGACGGCACCCCTAAGCTGACCCACCCAGGGGAAATCGGCAGTCGCCTTTTCCTATCTTTCTCTTCCTACATCTTAGTCTTTTCTCATCTTTAAATCGGTTCTGTCTTCTCTCTTCCATTTACTTCCGATTTTTCCTGGCGGCAAGGGTTAACCTTGTGTAATTACTCAACCTTGAGTAGTTATATTTGGTTATAGTGGCAATGTACGGCTGGCGTCTGCAGCTTTATGCTATTAAGTGCTTCAGCGTCCCCTGGTTGGACTCCATGGTGGGTGGTCGCCATTGCTGCCGAAAAAAAAGTACACTACTATGGGAACACCTGCATTTCCCCATCTCCTAGATCGTCTTCCGCTTAAGAGGGGACGCACCGATGAAATATTAATTTTCAACCAACCCAGACAATGCTTTCCGAAATTCCATGTAGTTCACAGCGGAAAGCCAACAAAACAAGCCAGAGCCATATCTCCATTTCTCGTTCCTAAATCTCTGACTGAGCTCTTTGGCCAAGGATACAAGGTTACAAAGATGGCTAGCGGAGACCTTGAGCTGACAGAAAAACACCACTATGAAAAACTTGGCAGTCTCAAAGCATTTGGTAATATCATAGTATCTGATTCACCTCATAGATCAATGAACACGTCACGCGGAGTTGTTTCAGAAGCAGACCTTCTTGTCTGAACAGGAACTGCTTGAAGGTTGGAAAGAGCAAAATGTCACGGATGTGAAACGAATCGTCATCAGACGTGACAACAAAGAAATACCTACCAAACATATAGTACTCACTTTTGCATCTAGCACACTGCCTTCATCTATAGACACAGGCTACATCAAACTCTCTGTCCGTTCCTACATTCCCAATCCAAGACGGTGTTATAAATGTCAACGATTTGGTCATGGCTCGCAGAACTGCCGGGGTCAGGAAACTTGTGCAAGATGTGGTAGCCACGGCCACCCATCTCATAACTGTGTTACTACGCCTCACTGTGTGAATTGTGACGGGGTACACGCCGCGTATTCGCGTTCGTGTCCTAACTGGAAGAAAGAAAAAGAAATAATCACTCTTAAAATAAAAAAAACATCACATTCAAAGAAGCAAGACGAAGAGTGTCGCCATTTTACGGCACAAGATATGCTGGTGCGGCGCGTCAGGGGGCAACGCCGCACCAGCCCTCGCCACCCCTTCGGCCCGCGCAGAGCGAGCTGTCGGCTGTGGCACCTGCCCCCAAGGCGGCTGTAGCCCAGGCTACACCGCCTACTCCCAAACAGAGACCGGAGACTCCAGAGTCTTCGAGTCTCAAGGCCTCCCCTCACCAGGCGAGGCCCAAAATCCAAACTAACAGCCCGCACGTGCGGGCATCCAGTGCCTCCGAGAAGGTAATGGATTCGTCGGCGCCCTTGGTGCCGAAAGAGCGGCGTGGCTGCTTGGAGCGCGCCAAGAAAACAAAAAAGCAAATAACAGGGCCTGGTGACGGTCCTGTTAAGTGAACTCAAACTCCCCGTCTAAAAAGCCACTCGCTTTTCGTACACACAGCATTATTTTACATTCACCATGAACACTCAAATTATACAATGGAACGTCAGGGGCCTTCTCAGAAACCTTGACGACATCCAAGAACTCCTAAACGAACACTCACCAAAAGTGCTGTGTGTACAAGAAACACACCTTAATTCAAAACACACAAATTTTCTTCGCAAATACGTTATTTTTTGAAAGGACCGTGATGATGCCATGACATCATCCGGAGGTGTTGCCATCATAGTGAATCAAGGAATTGCATGCACACACTTACAACTCCAAACATCCCTTGAGGCAGTGGCTGTTCGAGCGGTTCTTTTTGATAAACTAATCACAATCTGCACTATTTACATCCCTCCTAGCTATCGGCTGCAAAAACGTTTTACACTCTTTAATTGATGAACTTCCGGAGCCTTATGTTCCCCTTGGAGACTTCAATGCGCATAGCAGGCTATGGGGAGACTCTCGTTGCGACGCGCGAGGTTGACTGATTGAACAATTCCTTCTCTCGTCGAACGCATGTCTCCTAAATAGAAAAGAACCAACCTATTATAATCTCGCTAATAACACCTACTCCTCCATAGACCTGAGCATAGTATCTCCATCTCTTGTGCCTCTACTCCAGTGGAAAGTCGTCAGTAATCTGTACGGAAGTGACCACTTCCCCGTAGTTTTGAGCACAACGACAGTAACTGAGTGTCCATCACGTGTTCCCAAGTGGCTCATAAACAGAGCCGACTGGGAACAGTTTTATACTATTGCTAGTCTAGGTTGGAATGACATCTGTACTTTGAACATTGATGTTGCTGTGAACTACTTCACAGCGTTTTTGATTGATGCTGCAAGAAAATGCATCCCAGAAACAAATGGACACTCTGGAAAACGGCGTGTCCCATGGTGGAACTCTGAATGCCGCAACGCGCGTAAACAGCAAAACAGAGCTTGGAGGCTGCTTCGGAATTCACCGACAGCCGAAAATCTTGAAACCTTCAAGAAAATAAAGTCTCAAGGCAGGAGAACGCGTCATCAGGCCAAAAGAGAAAGCTGGCAGAAGTTTTTATCAGGGGTTAATTCATACACACAGGAGGCTAAAGTCTGGAACATGGTCGGTAGGATAGCAGGAAAACAAGTACACACACTTCCCTCGAAAACACTCAGGGTGATACCTTGGAAGATCAGGCAAACTTCCTCGGTGAACACTTCGAACAGGTATCCAGCTCGTCCCACTATACTGACACTTTCCAAAAATACAGAACAAGAATAGAAAAGCAGAAACTCGAACACAAATCCACTAGATACGAGGCATATAACCAAGCTTTCAGTCTAGCTGAGCTCCAAACATCTCTAAACTCCTGCAGTACTTCTGCCCGGGTTCTGTCCGTGTGATGTATGAAATGTTAAAAAACCTACCAAACAAAACCCGAAAAACCTTACTTTGTTTGTACAATGCCATTTGGTCTTTTGGCACTATTCCTACCTCCTGGAAAGAGGCTATTGTTATTCCCATTTTGAAAGAGGGCAAGGACCCTTCTTTAGCTTCGAGTTATAGGCCTATTGCACTTACAAGCTGCTTGTGCAAAGTCTTCGAAAAAATGATAAACTGCCGACTTGTACACTTTCTTGAAACAAACAATTTGCTCGACCCATTTCAGTGCGGGTTTCGAGAGAGTAGATCCACGACAGACCACCTTGTTCGTATCGAGGCACAGATCAGAGACGCGTTCGTCCATAAACAGTATTTTCTCTCTGTGTTACTCGATATCGAAAAGGCTTATGATACTACATGGCGTTACGGATTTCTAAGAGACGTGTCCCACCTTGGTGTGCGCGGAAGAATGTTTTATATAATTGAAAGTTACCTGTCAAACCGGACATTCCGTGTCCGTCTGGGCAGTGTGCTCTCCCAAACATTTGTCCAGGAAACAGGCGTGCCACAAGGTGGTGTGCTTAGTTGCACACTTTTTATTATTAAAATGAATTCTTTGCACTTGTCCATTCCCCGCAATATGTTCTATTGTACATATGTCGACGACGTTCAGCTTGGCTTTAAGTCATGCAACCTAGCAATGTGTGAGCGGCAGGTTCAGCTGGGTTTAAATAGGATCTCCAAATGGGCAGATGAAAACGGATTTCGACTTAACCCACAAAAAAAGTACGTGTGTCTTGTTCTCTCGTAAGAGAGGCATGCACTCGGAACCCGACATTCAACTGAACGAGCAACAACTGTCCGTCAAAGCCGAGCATAAATTCTTTGGCTTAATCTTGGACAACAAGTTGACCTTCGTAACCCACATAAAGTATTAAAAAACAAAATGTTTAAAAGCCATGAATGTTATAAAAGTGTTGTCACGTACTACGTGGGGTAGTGACAGGAAATGCCTCATGAACCTGTATAGTAGCCTTATTCGCACCCGCTTAGATTATGGGGCCATTGTTTATCAGTCAGCGACTCAAAGTGCTTTGAAGATGCTGGATCCCGTGCACCATTCGGGCATCCGCCTTTCTAAGGGTGCTTTTCGCACCAGCCCCGTAGAAAGCCTTTACATTGAGTAAAATGAGTGGTCGCTTCATCTGCAAAGAACCTACATGTCCTTTGTATATTTCCTTAAGGTGAAAGCAGACAAGAGGCACCCCTCATACTCTACTATTAATGACTTCTAGAGCTCCATTCTTTTTCAAAACAGGCCTTCAACGAGGCAGCCCTTCTCAGTTTGCCTGAAGGGTCTAGCTGAGGACACTGGAGTGTCACTCGAACACAGTTTAATGGCTCCTGTAGCATACCCGCCACCGTGGCAGTGGCAGACTATAGATTGCGATGTGTCTTTTTTAGAAGTTACTAAACATGCGCCTATTGCCCATATTCGAACATACTTCTTGGAACTTCAACAGAAATACACACGTCCTGAGTTTTTTACAGATGCCTCTAAGTCTAACTCCTCTGTGTCCTACGCTGCTGTTGGCTCTTCCTTTTCGGACGCTGGCCCTCTACATCCAGGCACAAGTATCTTCCCAGCGGAAGCTTACGCGATACTTGTGGCAGCTAAACACATCAAACAATCACAAATACAAAAAGCAGTAATTTACACAGACTCCCTCAGTGTGGTAACGGCTCTGCACAGCCTTAAAAAACAAAAAAACCCTGTCCTCGTTTCACTTTACTCCATTTTGTGCACCCTCTACACACTCAACAGACATGTTGTTGTGTGCTAGGTGCCAGGGCACCGTGAGATTCAAGGCAACGTGATGGCGGATCAGCTTGCTGCATCCGCTCACGAAAGCACAGCCATTACACCGACATCAATCCCGGCCCTTGATCTTAAGCCGTCTCTCAAACGAAAACTCAGGGACTACTGGCAGAGCAAGTGGGATACACACACACAAAACAAGCCACACCTTGGTCATTGACCACCAGTATCAAAATCACGTCTAACAGAGGTAACACTAACAAGACTCAGGATAGGACACATATACACGACACACACATATCTTTTGTCCGATGGTGATCCACCATTGTGTGATAAATGTGGTGAGGCATTAACAGTTCTTCACGTTTTAATTCAATGTAAACATTTAGACACTCTAAGAAGACAACACTTCCCACTATCCTACCGACAACTTATACCTTTACACCCTGCAATGTTCGTCGGTAGGGAACCGCTTTTTAGTCACAAATCATTATTAGCGTTTTTAAAGGGAATTCATAATTTTCATATCATATACCCGGGCATACCGTAGCACGACCTCTCTAGAGAGGTTTTTGCTGCGGTGGCTACACAGGAAAGCACTTGCCTCACGGCCCTTGCACGCAAGGGTACTAACGTGTGAGGTACTTGTGCTAATGCCATACATGTCCACCATCGTTTTTTATTATCACCAACTTTTGTCACCTATTCACACCACACAGACCTTTCACGGCATGGTCATGATTTTATTACTTGTATGTTTTTACCCGCTTTACAGCGAGGAATTTTATGGCCCTTATACAGCCGCTAATCACAACCATTGTCCACATTCCTGTCTCATGAACTGGCGCTCTTTGGCCATCAAATGGCCCTTGCGCCAAAAAACACCATATATCATCACATCATACCCTCGTCCAGGTCACTTCTACATCCTCCCAAAATTTCATAAACCCGGTAACCCAGGTCGACCAATCATATCAGGCATCGGTAATATAACTGAACCAATATCAGGGTAAGTGGACAAACTAATAAGCCACATTCCATGCACCCTCACGTCGTACATAAAAGACACCACACATTTTCTTCGATACATTGCAGGTCTGTGTGTGCCGAAAAACTCGTATTTGATTACTCTTGTTGTCTCCTATTATATACAAATATTCCTCACGATGACGGCATAGCTGCATTACAAAACATGTTAACAAACCATAGACAATCTAACACCCCAGATTTCTCTGCCATTGCAACTTTGACGAGGATGGTCCTCAAATTAAATTCATTCGAGTATAACCAAGAGTATTTTCGACAAATCAGCGGGACCGCTAGGGGCACCAAAATGGCACTTAATTATGCTAACATATTTATGGGAAAGCTAGAATCTGAATTTCTTGCACAAAGTTCCTTGAAACCAACGTTATACAGAAGATACACAGACGACATCTTTCTTAATTGGACCCACAGCGAGGACGAACTTCTCAGCTTTATCGATACATACAATGCTGTACATCCGAACATACACTTCACACACACATACTCGCAAGTAACCGTAAATTTTCTTGTCGTTACCATAACGATAGAAAGAGAGAAGCTCTCTACAACCCTATATCGCAAACCAACAGATCGACAACAATACCTCCATTACCAAAGCGATCACCCACGTCACTGTAAAAACAGTATTCCATACAGCCAGGCTCACCGGTTTAAGCGAATCTGCTCTAGAGACGCAGACTTTGACACGAGCTCATAGAGGCTAAAACTTATGCTCGAGAAACAAAAATACCCCCCACATGTAATAATGACGCTCTTCGAAAAGCGAGAAAACTAAAGCGTGAAGACTTACTTAGTAAACGACCACCACAAGAAGACCCACAACGAACAAACCTCTGCTTGACTTACAGCACAAATTTCTCCAATGTAGACAAAATCCTTAAACGACATTACAACATTCTGGAACAAAGTGAATGTCTGAAACGCGCATTCCCATCCGCTCCATGCGTCGTTTACCGACGACCACCTAACCTCAAAGACACCCTTGTCCCCTCTCAAATTAACACATCATCCCCCAATAATTCATGCCGACCTTGTTTAAAGCCACGATGTCTTGTATGTAAGGCGATGCGAGAAACAGACAAAGCAACCAGCACACAATCCAAGTTTTCGATTAACATACGAGGAAACCTAACATGCGATGCGATTCCTCTAATGTGGTATACCTACTCGAATGCAACGTGCGTGGTATGCAGTACATCGGACAAACAGAAACGCCATTTAGGATTCGCTTGAATAATCACAGAGCCCATGCAAAATCAGCCCCAAGTCTACCTCTATCAAAACAACTCAATCTTCCCGACCATGCATTCGACAAACTATCAGTAACGCTCTTAGAGACGGGATTTAAATCAAATCGCGAACGTGAACAACGAGAGTCATACCTTATCCAGCGGTTTAGCACCCTCGATAGAGGAATAAATGAGAATCCTGGTACACTTGCAGCAGTTAAAGCATTAGAAAACAATAACAGCAATAAAGAAAATAGTAACTGAGTTCACCGCACTGCAGCTGCGAAGGGCAGTGGACAACCCAAAACAATTCCAAGTGTAACTACTCTTCCTAAGTGCAGCTGTCGTCTGTTTTCTGTTTTATTTTACTACCCAATCAATTGTGCCATGCATGACATGCCCAACAGCAACCCTGTGCACAGCCGGGAGGCCCCCACTACACGCGTAATTCAGAAGCGGGCAAGGAATTCGCATTGCGCCCGCTTACCAGCCTCTGCCGCAAAACGGGGCACGCCTCTTTTTACGACGAAATATTGACAGGGCACCGAGGAGTTAAAGGCTTAGAACTTCGTAATATGCCCTCTTACCAGCCTCTGCCACAATACGTGGCACCCCTCCTACGACGAAATGTTTACGGGACTCCGAGTAGTTAAAGGCTTAGAACTTCCTAAAAGAGCTCTTTTTCGCCCCACATTGAGCCCCCAGTGCCAGGAAGCGCCGTCTGGTCGGGAGGAATGCGTTAGTGAGAGGAAGCATACACAGGCCGCTAACATCAGAAAGGTGAAGGGGAGAAGGGAGAGAGAAGAAGGGGGAAGTGAAAGGAAGATTGGAAGGGGAGCGCCCGAGGGGAGTCCACCGTATATTATTTTTCTCTTCTTCTTCTCTTTTTTTTCTTCTTTTTCTTTTGTTCTTCTTTCTTTTTTTCCTTTTCTGTCTTTTTTCCTCTTTCCTTGCCCTCTGATTTGAGATTGTATAAAGCTGAGCACCAACAAACTGTACCTTTAACCCTGATGAAGGCCAGACTCTCGGCCGAAACGTCGAAATAAACCACGTTGTGACCGCTCACGGAGGATCTACTAAAATATATATATATTTATATATATATATATATATATATATATATATATATATATATATATATATATATATATATATACCTATTTATATATACCTTTCGAATAAAGTCAGTTGATAGTTTGAGCTTATCCGTCTCTCTTGTTTCTTTCGCGAAAAAAGCTTCCGTAAGAATGAACCAGCTCGTCCAACATGTCACTCTACTCAAGAAAACAATAATTTTCAGATTATAGAAGGAAAGGAAGACTGAGAAGTTCACCAGTAGCAAAGCGGTTGGAATAACCGGTATGCTGATCCACACAGAAAAAAAGTGAAGATTTAGAGAAGACTGAAGAAAGAGCGATATAGAGGGGAAGAACACGAGGAACGCCACTGTACACAGGAACGCTTCTACTGTATACGACTTCATTACGAGCGTAGAGCGCATGCAAGTTTTTTGTCCTCAGAAATGTTCGAAATGAATTGCTTTTTTGAATACTCGAGCAGTTCTCAAAATGACATTAGAGAATAGTTTCGAGTGACATCGGTCTGTTGTCTACACTATTGTGTGCGCTTGAGACAGATTGTCTCTACACAGCGTAGTGAGGACAGTCGCAAAAGGGCCGCTGCAAAGCTGCCTTGATACCGCAGGTGTTCCAAAGAGTATTTGCCGCCATACATATACCAACTCAAAATGAATTTAAATATGTCAAATTGCAAGTCACAATGCCACTGGGTGATGCAATGCCAGAAGGCAGCGTGTAGGCTTATCTAAAGTGGACTCCAATACCCAGCAACTTACCACTAGAGAAGATGGCAAAAAACGCAGCTCAACGCCAAAAACTCAGTGGTTCGTTTCAATCATCGAGACGTAATCAAACACTCAAGGATCTCGACGCTAAAGACCACACGAGAAAGTTGCACATATTGACCCAATCAATTCGAAAAAACGCCATGCCTGCGCAAAAGGCGCAGCACAGTCAAAGCGAAAGATAGAAGAGTGGCCTTTGAGAGACTTTTATAAATACACATTGGGTAACTGCTGCAAGCGCACTTGCTGGGTACCACTACGGCATTATTATTAGTAATTTCTAGGTAGTAGGCAGGCATTCGCTATACTATCTTTCGTCATTTTTCTGAGAAGCGTGGTACCCCGCAGGGGCGGCTGCATACGCAGGCGTTTGTTTGTTGTGTAGCGACACAACGAAACCGAGCTAATGGGAACGTTTCGACTCCCTCCCACCCCGCCGCGGCGGTCTAGTGGCTAAGGTAGTCGGCTGCTTTCCCGCAGGTCGCGGGATTGAATCCCGGCTGCGGCGGCTGCATTTCCTATGGAGACGGAAATGCTGTAGGCCCGTGTGCTCAGATTTGGGTGCACGTTAAAGAACCCCAAGTGGTCGAACTTTTTGAAGCCCTTCACTGCGGCGTCTCTCATAATCATATGGTGGTTTTGGGACGTTAAACCCCACATATAAATCAATCAATAAATTAATCAATCCAATGACTCCCTCTCACGCCTAGCCATGTGTGGTTGGGTCGTGTCCGGGGGAAAGGGGATCCTGGTGATTGAGCTGACGCTGAGTGCTTGAACCTTTAAGGCACCCCTACAGAGGAAACACACCCCTTTCGCCCCCGCTTCACGTAGACGGCACCCCTGAGCTTACCCTTCCAGGGGAAATCAGCAGTCACCTTTACCTGTTTCTCTCTCCCTCCTGACTTTCGTCTTTTCTCTTTTTCAATCTTTCCTGTCATCTCCTCACTTCTGTTTACTTCCATCTTCCAGGCGGCAAGGGTTAACCTTGTGTATGTGTCCTCTCTTGGTCACATATTATTGGGTTATAGTGGCTTTGTACAGCTGGATTTAGCAGGACCTTATAAATGTACTGCCACGTCCCCATGTTGGGCTCGATGGTGGGCGGCTGGCATGGCTCTCAATGTTATATATACTTCATGGTCTCTTTTTCATTTCCTAAACTGTCTGATTGCCCTTCTCCTAAGAGGGGGCGCACCGAAGCTACAATGAATGTATTCATAAAGCCAAAAAAAGTTTTTCAGCGCTTCAAGCTGATCCACTTTGAGACACAAGAAAAGCACGCATGAACCATCTCTCTGTTTCTTGTTTCCAAATGCCTCACCAGTACCCTTGGTCCAGGGTATCAGGCTACATGTATCGCTAGTGGGGACCTTCTTCTCGAAGTCCAAACAAAGACCCAGTAAAAAAACCTGACAAAACTCACCTCTTTTGGAACCACACCTTTATCTATCACACCACACCCTTCCCTGAACAGTTCCCGGCGTAGTGTCTGATCGAGACCTAATCGATCTGACAGAGAGTGAGCTCCTTGAGGGCTGGAACGAACACCATGTAACGCGTGTACATAGAATTAAGATTATTCATGACAACAAAGAAACCCCGACAAAGCACCTCATTCTTACATTTTGTACAAGCACACTTCCAGAATATATTGAAGCAAGCTACTTAAAGTTAGCGGTCCGACCTTACATCCCCAACCTCCGACGTTGTTTCAAGTGCCAACGATTCAGCCACGGTTCTCAGAGCTGCCGCGGCCGTCCAACCTGTGCAAAGTGTATTTCGCACGGACATGCCACAGACAAATGTGAAGAAACCACTACCCACTGTGCGAAATGCGATGGTGGACACCCCGCTTACTCTCACACATGCCCTACATAGAAACATTAGAAAGAAGTACTCACACTGAATGTAAATGAAAACATCTCGTTTAGGGAGGCGCGCAAGCGTCTACTAATGCAGGGTCCTTCGTTCGCAGAGGTGTCACGGAAGGGGGCAGTGTCACCAAAATCCGCGGCGCCCGCACGTACCACACAAAGTCACAAAGTGGACGAGCGGCAGTGCTAATTATTCCCTCTGCAGAAGTAGCACAGGCTCTTCCACTGCCAAAAGACTTGCAGGCCTCCGAACCTAAAGCTTCAGGGCCTTCTGTCTCCACAGATAGTCCTAAGACGTCCATGCCTGCACGCGGGAACCTCGAGCGGGCATCCAGCACCTCGTCCGAGGTGCTGGACACAACAGCACGTCCAACGGTGTCTTTGGCGCCGAAGGACAGGCGCGGCTTTTTGGAGCACACCAGAAAATCGAAAACCATCATTACGGGACCTGACAAGGCTTCTTGACTTGACGCAACACTTGTTTAGTACACACAGCACTCATTTACACTCAAAATGGATACACGAATAATACAACGAAACGTCAGAGGACTGCTGAGAAACCTCGACGATATCCAGGAACTCTTACTCAAACATTCCCCAAAAGTGCTGTGTGTACAAGGACGCACATAAATTCCGGAAGCACCAATTTTCTACGTCAATATGTAATATTCAGAAATGACGCTGTAGCGTCATCAGGTGGCGTGGCCATTACAGTTATACAGGGCGTAGCATGTACACATCTACCGCTAAAAACATCCCTTGAGGAAGTGGCGGTTCGAGCGGTTCATTTGAACCAACTTGTCACCATCTGCTCTCTTTACATACTTTCACAGTACCGTCTCGAAAAACACGAATTTCTGTCACTGATACATGAACTACCAGGACCTTATGTGGTCCTTGGGGACTTAAATGCGCATAATGATCTATGGGGCGACTCTCGCTGCGATGAACGAGGTCGCCCAATCGAACAGTTCCTCTTTTCTTCGGGTGCGTGTCTGTTGAATAGTAAAGAGCTAACATAATTTAGCCTCGCCAACAAAACCTACTCATGCATAGAACTCAGCATTGTGTCCCCATCCATTGTACCCCTGCTTCAATGGAAAGTGATCAAAGATCCTTTCGGAAGTGACCACTTTCCGATCATTTTAAGTACACCACCAGAAAAAGGTCCTCCTCATGTTGCCAGATGGCAGACAGACAAAGCAGACTGAGAACAATTTCACAACACAACTCGTTTAAGTTAGACTGACCTATGTAGGTTAAAATTGATGAAGCTCTGCAGTACTTCACAGCTTTTCTTACTGGCGCAGCAGCCAAGTGCATACAGCAAACATCTGGTATACCTGGCGAGCGGCGCGTCCCATGCTGGAACACTGAGTGTCAGAATGCGTGAAAGGAGCAGAACAAGGCAAGTAGGTTGCTTCGGAATTTAATGACAGCAGAAAATCTTGACAGCTTTAAGAAAATAATGTCTCAAGGGATGAGAAGGCGTCGGCAAGCCACAAGAAAAAGCTGGCACAGGTTTTTATTAGGAATAAATTCATATACACAAGAGGCTCAAGTCTGGAACATAGTTGGTAGGGTAGCAAGAAGACAAGTACACTCACTCCCACTCCTAAACACACAGTATGAAATCCTGGAAGATAAGGTGAACTGCCTGGGAGCACACTACAAACAATTGTTCAGCTCGTCACACTATACTGAAGCTTTTCGAAGATATAAAGCAAGGATAGAAAAGCAGAAACTAGAGTGCAAGTGCACAAAATATGAGGCATACAACCAACCTTTCAAAATAGCTGAGTTACAAACATCTATAAACTCCTGCAGTAATTCTGCCCCAGGCTAAGACTGTGTCACGTATGGAGTGTTGAAACACCTGCCGCCCAAAACGCGAAAAACTTTACTCTCCCTATTCAATGCTATCTGGCTTTCTGGCACCATCCCTATTTCCTGGAAAGAGGCTATTGTTTTCCCTATTTTGAAACAGGGCAAAAACCCTTCGTTTTAGTTATAGGCCCATTGCACTTACAAGCTGCCTCTGTACACTTTTTAAAGATTATAAACTGCCCACTTTTACATTTCCTTGAACCACACAATCTGCTCGACCAATACCAGTGTGGGTTTAGAGAGGACAGATCCACCACACGACCGTATGGTGCGCATTGAGGCAGAGATCCAGGATGCCTTCGTCCACAAACAATACTTCCTCTCTGTGTTTCTCAATATTGAGAAGGCATACGGCGAAACGTGGCGTTTTGGCATATTAAGAGACTTGTCTCAACTGGTTGTGTGTGGTAGAATGCTTTCCATAATCGAGAGTTACTTTTTGTGCAAGAAACGGGAGAACCGCAACGTGGTGTACTTAGCTGTACACGTTTTATTATAAAAATGAATTCCTTGCACCTGTCCATCCCCCGCAATATGTTCTAATGTACATTTTTCGATGACGCCCAGCTTAGCTTCAAGTCATGCAACCTGGCAATGCGTCAGCGGCACGTTCAGCTAAGTTAAAACACGGTCTCCAAATGGGCAGCGGAAAATGTATTCTGACTGAACCCACAAAAAAGCACATGTGTCTTGTTAGCCAAAAAGAGAGGCATGCACTGAAAACCTGACAATCAACTGAATGGTCAATGTCTGTCTGTTTATTCCGAGCATAAGTTCTTAGGCCTAATCTTGGACTCCAAGCTAACCTCCATACTGCACACCAAGTAATTAAAAATAAAATGTGTATACGCCATCAATGTTCCAAAAGTGTTGTCAGCTACTACGTGGGGTAGTGACAGGCAATTTGTCATGAATTTTTATAGATGCCTCATTCGGACTTGCTTAGATTATGGGGCCGTTGTATATCAGTCTGTGACTCAAAGTTCTTTGAAGATGCTAGACCCCGTGCACCACTTGGGCATCCGCCTTTCTATGGGTGCTTTTCGCACCAGTCCCGTAGAAAGCCTTTACGTTGAGTCAAATGAGTGGTCGCTTCATCTGCAGAGAACTTACATGTCCTTTGTTTATTTCCTTAGGGTGAAAGCAGACAAGGAGCACCCCTCATACTCTACTATTAATGATTTGTTGAGTTCCATACTGTTTTAAAACAGGCCTTTGATGAGGCCACCGTACTCAGTTCGCCTCACGAGTCTAGCTGAGGAAACTGCTGTGTCACTGGAACACAGTTGATTGGCTCCTGTAGCATACCCTCCACCTTGGCAGTGGCAGACTATAGAATGCGATGTGTCTTTCCTAGAAAATACAAAACACGCGCCCATTCCCCATATCCGAACATACTTCCTCGAACTTCAACACAAATACACACGTCTTGAGTTCTTCACAGATGCCGTTAGGTCTAACCCTTCTGTGTCCTACGCTGCTGTCGGCCCATCTTTTTCTGATCCTGGCCTTTACATCCAGACACAAGTATCTTCACAGCGGAAGCTTATGCGATACTTGTGGCCGCTAAACACATCAAACAATTACAACTACAAAAAGCAGTAATTTATACAAACTCCCTCAGTGTTGTAACCGCTCTGCAAACTCTTAAAAAACAAAAAACCGTGTCCTCGTCTTACTTTAGTCCATTTTTGCACACTGTACACACTCAAACAACATGTTGTAGCGTGCTGAGTGCCAGGGTACCGTGAAATCCAAGGCAACGTGATGGCGGATCAGCTTGCTGCATCCGTCCACGAATGCACTACCACTACAACCATATCAATCCCAGCCCTTGATATTAAGCCGTCTCTCAAATGAATGCTCAAGGACTACTGGCAGAGCAAGTGGGATAGACACACACAAAACAAACTACACGTTATGAAGCCACACTTTGGCCAATGGCCGCCAGTATCAAATTCACGTAATACACAGGCTACATTAACGAGGCTCAGGATAGGACACACATACATGACACACTGGTATCTTTTGTCTGGTGGCGATCCACCATTGTGTGACAATTGTGGTGAAGCACTAACAGTTCTTCGCGTTTTAATCCAGTGCAAATAAAAAAACAGTCTAAGAAAACAACACTTTCCATTACCCTACCGACAACATATACCTTTACACCCTGCAATTCGTACGTATGGAAGCACTGTTCACTCATAAATCGGTGCTAGCTTTTTCAAGGGATGTCCGCTTTTACCATTTCATATACCCAGGCATTGCGTTGCGCGACCTCTCAAGAGAGGTTGCTGCTGCAGTGGGTACATTGAAAAGCGCGTGCCTCGCGGCCCTTGGACACAAGGGTGCTGATGAGGCACTTGTGCTAGTGCCAAAAAATTTTACACATGTTTTTATTATCGAAACCTTTTGTTACCCATTTTTACTATCCATATTATGCCACTTTGATGATTTTAATACCTATGTTTTTACCCGCATTATCGCGAGGAATTTTAAGGCCCCTCTACAACGAAGCAACATATCATTGTCCACATCTCTAGTCATTCAAATGGCCCGCTTTGGCCATCAATTGGCCCTTGCGCCATAAAGCACCACACATCATCATCATGAGAAGCGTGGTATCCGCTAAACACTTGAAAGGAATTTTCGCCCATACTGCCTGCACTGGCTGACGACGATGAGGAATTATGTCAAGTGGGTATGCGCCACAGTTATTAGATGATCAAGAACAAGCTTTTGTAGAAGGTTGGAACATTAGACGACCCACTTGTTACACTATTCGCATTGTGTGACGCCTCATTGTTCTTTTGCTTTTCTAAAATGCTTCATTAATCCCATTAACGCGATTCCTTTTGCGACATCAAGCCTACCTAAGGAACGTTCGCGAACAACTCTCTAGCACCGATGTACCTCAGTGGTAGAGTACTGGGCTGGCACGCAGCGGACTGGGGTTCAAGCCCCCTGTGTTCTTAGTACTGTTGCAGCTGGGGGACTTTTTCTGGACTCGGAGTCAACTAAGGGTCAAGGTAAAGACGAACCGCGGAGCTGAATCTGAAAACTTGAACGCCTATTTACAGTATTTACGTGATTATGTAGCATGATACTACTTCACTAAAAGAAAAAGCACAGTAAAGCGTCTCTGCGCTCGCGTTTTATATCCTCCGGCTTACTAAGACTCCCTCCGAGGGAAGACAAACGAGTCTACGACCCTCAAATGGCATCGTCGCCTTCCACTGCGCTCAAGAACCGTCATATTTCACTGCGCTCACGAAGAGGCAAAGTCACAAACCCCTCCCTGTAAAACGGGAAAGGCACGCACAGTTCGTCACACAGAGAGGAGGCAGTATACACCATGCGCTAGGTGACAGCTGGACAAAACTGGCATGGTGCGATGACCTGTAACCCCTACGCACAGAGTCGACCCATCCATTAGACAAGCTTCCAGGATAACTCATCAAGGAAGCATTGCTACCGGGCAGGCTATTGTGCACAAAAAATGAAGTCACCGAAGATGATTTTCCAGCACTTTGCTCATTGTCAGGTGCATTCTGATGACTCTAGCAACGCAGAGAGGACCAATTTGTCTAGGTTGCCCATACAGCAGAACAGCGCTTTCCACGCAATCCGTCAGCCATGCGGGCCCAAAGGACTTGGGGCGAGCCGACCGACCTAAGGAATTCGCTGTGCTGTCACTTTTTGGACCCTCAGGAAGCGCAGAAAAGTCAAAACTCTTCCATGCGCCCATGCGGTGCGAAGACACGGGGGCCAGTCACAAGAGAGCCAGGTTTTTTTTTTTATTTCTGCGATAGTGGTTACGGACACCAGTGGTGGCAAGAGTGGCAGACAACTACGGCGTCATGCGTGATCCGAGTTTCGATCTTATAACAGCTTTCGCTGTAAAAGAATCATCAAGACATACCAAGTCGGCATGCCAGTAAGTGTTTCGGATTATTCACACAGTCTGTGATTGCGATAAGAATCAATCACAGTGTCACGTATTCAAAACCCAAGCCCTACACCAAAAACGTCCTTTTATTTCGACCGCTCGAGCGTAACTTCTTTTTTCTTTTTGGTTTTCCAGCGTGTTCACGCTTGGCCGCAATCATCCGCAACATTCCCCCAAGACGCTAAGACGATCACGAGGCAGTCTCGCTAGTCAAGGTCACTTGTCTCGCTGACTTGCCTCCAGAATATATGCTAACTGAACCACTCACTTTCCTTGAGTTTTCAGAAGCTATATAGTCACCCTAAAGCATGCGCGCATATCATTCTCTCCTGGTTGCGCTGACCACCCCATTCAGGTATTGTAACACTGAACGTGCGCTACCGTCAACACAAGAACACAATTTGCAGCTCCCAACAGCGAGCCCTTCGGCGATCCGTCTCGATGACCATCTCGATGTGTTTCCTGTCAAGCGGGTGATCCGGTATGACTAGTCTTCTCACCAAAGATATCCTCCGAGCTTCCACTTGACGACTGCTTGGCTCTGGAAGACGAGCAGCAACTGCATAACATCAGCGTTGAGCTTTGAACCCTTCAGCAGGGCATCGTTGTGCCAGGCATGAACTAGCGCGTGCGTTGAGGCGTCAGGCACAGCACGAAGCCTTGGTGTTACAGCATTTTCATGAATGACTGCATGAGGTGCATCATAGCCATCGTCTTGTGGCTGTGGTATTTCTAATCGCCTTGTCTGTTTTTGCTAAACGCCACGGTGATTGCCTTGCCACGGTGATTGCCTTGCCACGGTGTCTATACTGTTCAGAATGTTTCTTGAACCGGTTCAATTGCACTTGTGAATAGCCTTCTCCCAATCTTCAATGATCCCTGCCTAATGTCTACGCAATACTAGTGGCTTTAGCAGAACCTTGTAGCAGCCATAAAACTTGATGATGCCCTCTTCAGATGCCTCAAGTTGTGATGGAGCCTTGCTCCTTCTCTCAGCAGACGCCTTGATCCCCTTGACTCCGAGACGCCACATTGCTGAAAGATCACCGTTAGGAAGAAACTTCGTGCTGCAGTACAGGAACAGAGCGCTTGTGTACGCTGAACTTCTCTCGCGATCCATGGTGCCCTGGACGCTCCAGCCGAACTTGGTTTCCATAGCACTAACATCACTGGACAAGCAATCTATCCTTCCAGTAGCTACCTTTCAGTAGACATTGGAACCAAGAAAAACGCTTACTTCCTGTGGGTGCCAGGTGTCAGAATGAAAGTTGTCTGTAGCATGATAGTTGTTGTCGTACAAAAGCTGTGAAACATCAGTACTGAGCGGCAGACTTGTAACTGCACACACTTAGGGTACCTCCAAGGCCTCCACGGTTATCGATTTGTCTTTACGTTGGCTTTGTAGCGTCAACGCTACCCGTAGACCACGTGTTACTTCGTGGGGCTTCAAGTGGCCGAACGTAACCAAGGAAAGTTCTTCGGTTCCGATAACCGGGAATCTGAGGTCCTTTGAAACAGCTGCTCGCATGAATGTGCGCTGACTGCCGCTGTCAAGAAGAAAGCGCTAGAGACGCTTTCGAAGCCCGCACTCGATCCAAACTTGTCCTGTTTGAAGAATAACGACGTTGATTCCGCTAAGGACGTTTGGGGATGATGTTACTGAAGGCGTGTTAGTACCTCGCCCGGCTATGTGCGGGTCTTCATGGTTCACTGCCGTCGCGTTTGTACGGGTTAAAGCTGCCTGTGTGAACAATTCACAGAGGATAGCGAGGTGTCGTCGGTTGCACTTACTACAGATGATGCTGCGTTCCCGTCGGTGAAAACGCGCCATGTGGTTTTGCAAGCCGCCCCGGTAACAGCAGCGAGCTGTGCGCAACCGAGCCCGTTCTTCCTCAGCCGAGAGTTTAACGTTGCAGTCCGCGATGGTGTGCTGACAACTGCTGCAGAAAGGTCACATCTCTTCTGTAACTGTAACAGATTTAGCAGCAAGTGCGGACGCCGTAGGCAAATGTCCCATTGGTGCCGACGGAGGTTCGGCCTCTTCAGGCCGCAAGTGTGAGAAACCAGACGACATTTGCTCTGGCCTGCGTTCCTCTCGAGTCTCAATATTAATGCGCAGAAAATTGAGCAATTCAGAAGCCGGATGAGCTCTCTGTTCAGGTGTCGTGATGCCGGATGTTTCTTGCGGCGCTTCCTGCACCTTCTGGCGGTAGACAATTGCAAGATCGGCCGGCAGACACTTCATCAAGACGTGGTTGAGGACCACGTTGTACTGGTCAGGTGGGACGCCCAACCCAGTCAACGCGGAGACTCGGAAGTTGACCTTGTTGTAGAGCAGGCGAAGCTTCTCCGCGTCTCCGACGACTTGACCGGCGCTAGGGCGAGCAGGTGGTCAACGTTCTCGTTGATGAACAAGTAACGTCAACAAAATCGCGCGGTCAAGATTTTGATCACGATGTTGTAATTATCCTAGGTTAGTCGGATGCCCTCAATCGCTCTCTTTCTTCACCGCTAAATTACGACTGAAGGTACATGAACTTCTCGATCTTTAAAAGGTCTTCATTCATGTGAATTGTGGCACTGAAATGGTCCCGGAAGGACTGCCAATTGCGAAGTGCACCAGAAAAAGTCTGAATTTGTAGTTTCGGGAGGACCACCGTGCGATGATGCGGCATCGTTCCTTGACTGGGAATCGCATCGGCTACTCGAGAAGAGTCATTGACCTGCCTTTGGGCTGCGGTGCTGGCACCACCAGCGTCGGCGTTCTGTAATGTAGCCACCGACCTCTCGGCACTCTTTACTGTCGTTTTGTCTGCGGCCTCTCGGAAGAAGAAACCTGCTCGTGACAAGGCATAAGAGACCCTTCGGTCATACTCTTCCGTGACGTCGAGCTCTTCCTCGTAGTCATCGTCATCAGTCGCATCGAAGATTTCTTTGTTTAAGGTAACGAGTTCGGCGTTCTTCTGAGTGAGGTAGGCAACGTGGGAGTCGACCTGACTGGCATCGGGAACGGAAGCCTGCAGGTCGTCGGTCAGGAGCGTGATAGTTCGTGTGACACTGGCCCCGACGACACCACGGTTCTTACACAGCCGCTCCAACGACGCCATCAGAAGTAGAAGTGTTGGAAGGGCGTGACAAGGGGGGAGAGGGTTCGGCACCAGAAAAATGTCGTGTATTCCAGACACCAAGAACGTCCTTTTATTCCGACTGCTCGTGCCTAACTTCTTCTTTCTTTTCGGTTCTCCTGCTTGTTGTCGAATGGCCGCAATCATCCACAACACACAGAGCGCAACCGGTAGTAGCTTGCTGAGACTCTTTTTTATCATTTTATTTACCCTAAAGGCCCGAAGGCAATACATAGGGGGGGGGGCACATAGGTTTTCACAGAACACAAGAAAAATAGCGGTGTTCAATCAGTAGTGCATAAAGACATACATGTGCAGTTCGTCAAAAATATGCAAGAGAACAAAAAATGTTCACGAAAAAAATAAACTGCTAAACAACATAAGTAATATTTATCCATAAATACGGAAAAAAATTATTGAACGAAAAAACATTTACAAAGAGCACTTGTGGAACAAAGATCACACACGTGGCTTTGGGTCACAATTGCCGTATCTGATCAGCACCTCCGCGCTCCAATCGCACGGAAGAGGTATACTACTCAAAGAGCACTTGCGGAACAAAGATCATACACAATTACTTACAAATGTGGACAAGGTAGGAAGAAAATAGAAGTATTTACAAAAAAAAGCAATATAGTAATTAGGACATACATGTACTAATACGTTAGATGATTTCTCTTATGGACTGGAATACCCTTTGACGAAGTTAAAATGTCTCAGAATTTGTAAGAGTGTGGTTGATCTTCTCCATGAGTGTTGTGTGGCAATGAGAACTGTTTAGGCGTTTCTGAATATTTTCAGCTTTTATTTAGCAATAGATCGCGGCAGTTGATTCCACTCCTGGATAGTCAAATGAAGGTATGAAAAACGAAGTAGATCAGTTCGGGCGAGTGGTTGACGAACTTTAAAAGAACTATCCAAGCGTGGAAAGTTTGCTATGGCATCGTTATCAGTTAGGTAGAATAAAGTGAAGCGTTTTTAAATAACTTATAGAAGAAAAGTAAACGAGACACCTTTCATCTGCATTGTAGTGTTGCAAGGTCAAGGCTCTGTTTGACGTTAGATGCACTTGAATATGGAGAATAATCAGAGGTGATAAACCTGGCAGCTTTGTTTTGTAAGGATTCTAGCCTCTGTCTGAGGTATGATTGGTAAGGGCTCTAAATAATTTAACAGTACTCTAGGTGAGATCAGACTAATGAGTTGTAGGCAAGAAGTTTTGTGTCTTTATTAACTTGGCGGAGTGTGCGCCGAAGGAGACCAAGAGCCGAGTAAACCTTAGTGAGTTTCAGCAATTTCGTGCTAATACCTTCGAGGCCAGGACTTGAGTAGGATGGCAAACGATCGATAGCTTTTTCAACTCCACTATATGTTATAACTATGGAGACATTGGAGAAGTGTCACAATCTGGTGCAGAAATATTGCTCATTCATTCAGTGTTAAAAGGTTTTTCTTTCACAAAAACACTACAAAAGCATGAATTGAAAGCATGCGACAAATCCCACGCGCTCAAGGGAGAACAATCCGGTAAACGTTGGTGGGGCGATTCCTTCAAGGCTCAAGAGCTATCACCTTCCAAAATTTCCTTGGGTTGTCTCTTGGGAAGTTGGGCATGTCCATGTCGAAAAACTTATCTTTTGCATTTTTCATCTTTTGCTTACAGGTGTTCGCTATGTTAAAGTATTCAGTCCAATCGTCTTCTCCTTTAGTGCGATTAGCTTTAGCATACAACCTCTTTTTCTTATTCAGAGAACACTTCACATCTCTAGTGAACCATTGTTTGTCTTTAGTTTCAAAGATAAGCCTTCTTGGAACTTGCTGCTGACCCGCAGGTTGCGGGTTCAAATCCCGGCTGCGGCGGCTGCATTTCCGATGAAAGCGGAAATGTTGTAGGCCAGTGCTCAGATTTGGGTGCACGTTAAAGAACCCCAGGTGGTCGAAATTACCGGAGCCCTCCACGATGGCTTCTCTCATAATCTTATGGTGGTTTCGGGACATTAAACTCCACATACCAATCGATCAAGTTTTTTATCTTGCATTTCCTGCAGCCTTTTCACATGATTCCGAAATGACCTCCAGTTTTCGTGAATAGATTGATCAGCACATGTTACCAAAAACTGTGCGGAGACTTTTTTTTCATTTCGTTTTCTACCTTATCTAGGTCGACTTTAGAAAAGTCGTGAATCTCTTTAGTAGTGAAATTTTGTTTTTTCATTGTTGTTTTATTCACACAGTGAATGACTATGTGGTCACTGATCTGTTCTAGGACAGTTGCAGTAAGTTTATCGGCATGTCTTGTAATCAACAAGTCAAGGATCGAATCCCTACGTGTAGGCGTATGTATCATTTGCGTCATTTGAAGAAATGATAACATCTCAATGAAATCTTGGCATTCGCGAGTTTTACCAGTATAAATTGATGGCGAAGATAGCCAATTTATACTGGTGTAGTTAAAATCACCAGCCATTAGAATATGTGCATCAAATTTGCTTTAAATATAAGCAATGTCATCAGTAAGTTGTTCAAGAAAGTTGTCGCGATAATTAGGGGGTCTATAACAAGTACCTATAACAAGCTTTACATGGTTCAAATAGCACACGACCTATGTGGTTTCTAGAGGACTCTCAATGAGAATAGGCTGTGATCGAATGTTTTTTATAGCAATAAGCACGCCACCTCCCTTTCTGGAGACTGTCTTTGCGCGACACGGAAAACCTGTTATATATATGCAGTTCGCTGGTTTCAATATCAAGCTTTAGCCACGTTTCTGTACCGATAATAACTTCAGCTGAGCACGTGTGAATAACGTCGTCGAGCTGGTCCTGCTTTTGCACAATACTGCGGAAATTAGCATAGATTATGTAGCAGTTTTGCACCTGAGTTACTTGAGAGTGATCAGGTTGTCTGGGTGATCTTTTTCTGAAGGTATCGTGCATACCTTGTCAGAAGAATCATCAAATCGGTACCGTCTGCCTGCTAGAACGAGTTCATCAAAGTTAAGCTTCATTTTCTCGTTTTGGCCGTCATTTGCGTGCGCATATTCACGCAGCCTCTTCCGAGCTAACTGAATTCGCATTGAAAAGTCTTCTTTATTCCAGAATAGCGTGGATTTTAAGTTTTCTTAGTCTGAAGGCATTGCCAAGGACTTGGGTTTTCATTTCGTAAATAAGGAATTTAACAATGAGGGGACGGTTCTGTCCTTCTCGACGGGGGCCAATGCAATGGGCTCGCTCAATGTCACCGAATCGAAGGCCCAAATGGTCTTCGAAAAAATCAACATCCAGCGATTCCCGTTTTTTTCGATATCCTTTTGAATATTAAGTTCTTGCGGCGCATCCTTTGATTTATGTCACCGACAAGCTGAACCAAAGTTGCTTGAGTACCATTGTTATTTGAAAAAGTCCAAAGTCCGTTCTTCATAGAATTGATGGATTGTGTGACGTCAGGTATGGAAGTTGTGTTGTTACCCAACTCACAAAGCACTGTTTCCACTTTAGTAAGCCTTTTCTTGATGTGGATGATACCCGCGTTAATGTATTTAACTCTGCCCAGCATTTCCTTCTGAAACTTTTCCCGTGCTAAGTTAGCCTCTTTCATGGCGTCGAGAATCTGGTCGATCTTATCAGGCCCTCGAGTCGTTTCAACGTCGCCAGCACACACAAAAAGCTGAGCAAGACAAAACAGCGCAACAATAATTCGCCCACGGGGGCAGCACTTCAAGAGCAAGGCAGCAACATTGCGAAATCGCGGACGCATATTTTCTCATGAAGCACCTTTTGGCTAATTATGCGACATCGTTACTTAGCTATATCGATACCCATTTGGTCACAATGTCAGGGCAAGATAAAAAACAGATTAGTGGGATTTGCGGTAGGAAATGACACCCAAAGCTAAAATGTGAAAAGCAATTGCTTTTCCCCTCACCTACTAAAAACTCAGATTTTGTTTGAGAGCATGCACAGGCCGCAAAATGCCGTTGTGTGCGATCAGCAGGTCCTTTTTGTAGCTGGATTGAGGTTGGGAGCTGATTCTCCCTCTTGTGGCCCATGCCGGACGTGATGAGGCACTCCGACTCTGCCAGGCGACGTGCGTGATCCACGTCACGTGAGCCGCCTTGCGTCAGATGAGCGAAGAATCACAGATATCGCAATTCAGGACATCTGTGAATGAACCGTCTTGTGAAGGCCCAGCACCGAGTGCGCCGGTGCTTCAGGCAGATCACAGACACCTACGAAAAATGCAAAATTCTGTTTAGAGCATGCAGAGGCCACAAAATCTCCTTGTGTGCAATCAGCAGGTCCTTTTTGTAGCTGGACTGAGGTTGGAAGCTGGTGCTCTCTCTTGTGACCCCTACTGGACGTGATGGGGCACTTCGATTCTGCCAGGCGACGCGATCCACGTCCAGTGAGCCGCCTTGCGACTGATGAGCGAAGAATCGCAGATATCGCAATTCAGAACATCTGTGAATGAACCGTCTTGCGAAGGGCCAGCACCGAGTGCGCCGGTGCTACAGGAAGATCACAGACATCTACGAAAAATGCAAAATTTTGTTTAGAGCATGCACAGGCCGCAAAATCCCGTTGTGTGCAATGAGCAGGTCTTTTTGTAGCTGTACTGACGTTGGAAGCTGGTGCTCCTTCTTGTGGCCAATGCCGAACGTGACGAGGCACTCCGACTCTGCCAGGCGACGCGATCCACGTCACGTGAGCCGCCTTGCATCAGATGAGCGAAGAATCGCAGATATCGCAATTCACAACAGCTGAATGGACCGTCTTGCGAAGGCTCAAGCACGGAGTGCGCTGGTGCATCAGGCAAATCACAGACACCTATGAAAAATGCAGACTTTGTTTTAGAGCATGCACAGGCCGCCAAATCCATGTTCCAATAGACTCGGTGTGTCAATCGTGAGTACCGAATGCTTTTATATGGTGCGATTGTGAGCTTTGAAAGGTCAAGGCTTGGGCCTCTAGAGCAGCAAAAGCTTCTAGAAAAAGAAAAAAGAAAGGGTGTTGAAGGCTGGCATCTTTACGAATGTGCAATCACCAGTGGATTCAGCAATGCTTTTCTTATATTCAAGAAAGAAAGCCGGCTCAAGGCCTGCTACGAGGCCACAAGAAATAGTGAGTGTCTGACGCACTAGCACTGCCAGATGCTACGGCCTAAACATAGTGAGGCATATATTGCAGGTGCACAATTCTTCTATCGTTTGGATGCAAACTACCGTTTTTACCAGTTTTTACTGCACGAAAAAACCTCCAGAACGTGTAAGTTTGCCACACCTTTCAGTTGTAACCATTTCTTTGAATTACAATTCGCAAGTGCATCGGCTGCAGAGGTCTTTCCGAATATGTTGAACGATATTTTCGAATGTATTTCAGGCGTGCAGGCGTACGTGGACGACATGCTGATATGCTGCTTCACGAGAGAGGAACAAGATGGAAGGCCAAACAGCGTCATTGATGCGGCCCGTGAAACAGGGCTATCTTTAGATTACGAAAAGAGGGCACGGCGCGTGTACGGCCGTGCCTCACATATATTACCTCGTTTCTTAGTTTGGCACTTTCAGACCAACTGGAGGGCTCTAGTGCTTGGTGACATGAACTGATTGTCGAAATTCTAGCACGTGCTTTTTGAAAAGAGTGTGTTGTTACTCCAGCGTACAGACGTTTTTGAATGGAATGAGCATCCTGCGATAAATTGAGAGCAGCTCTGAGAATATCCTAATAGACCACCACTGTCGGCAATCCTAGATCCTCAAGAAGAGACAGGAAGAACCTCAGATGCTTCATAGAATAATAGGTTGAACTATTTAACCACGATGCGGTGATTCTCGGGAACCGCTTGCTTATGACTGAAGCGTATTGGCAGTCATTAAAAAAAAGCATTCACAGACTAAAAAAGATGCAATGGCTGTTGTTGCTGCATGCGGAACTATTAAGGGGGTATAGTGAGACAGGTAAACCAAAAAGTAAGTTGTTGGTTTCATTAGTAAAGAAATAATACACACTCAAAGAAAAATCAACATCATGCATCGCCGAGTGCGTAGAAGCACTTGAAGCCATTTGAAATTGCCGCAAAAAATTGTGGCTCCTGATGTACGCAAGGACTTGTTTACATTTTTTCTCCCACCATCCTTTCTGCATGTACGCAATTTATTATAAAAGTGACAGCAACTGTCGAGTTTAATAATAACCTACCATTTTCGTAGGTTTTCATTACAAAATTCTCTGCAGTAATGCTTTTGCATTGTAGTGTTTGTTTTATACTGTGGCCAAGTTTACACGTATTTTTAAAGAAAAGGCGTGTTTTTCTCACCATAAAACTTTTGAAAATTCTCGAAGCTTGAAGAGCTCGTTCATTAAAACTATTTGATTTACTGAGCGAAATTTTTCTCAGATTATGTTTACCTGTCTTCCAAGTAGTTGGAAGGTAAAATTTTTAAAATCTCCATAATCATAATTAAAAAACTTATAATTTTAAAACTTTATCTTAAAACAAGTCACATGTGAGTACTACATATAAATTTCTTGTGAGATAAATGTGGCAATCCGTATTCAGATTTAGGCATTACCGCCACTAACATGCTTAAGTAGCCTACCAAATTTCGTGGTACTATTGTGTTTTGTTTCTGAGAAAAGGTGGCCCTGTTGCATTTTACGGCCTAATATAAATCTTGATGCCTAAATAGAGGTTTTTTATTTCATTTATCTATGTATTGATACTGCAGGCCAATTGGCTGGCCCATGCAGGAGGGACAAATACAATATTGCAATGACAAAGCATTTACAAAAAGACTAACAGTGAAGGAAGACAAATGTACAGTGCAAGGACGCATGGCATTCACGACACTATTGCACGAAATGTTTAAACACTTAATGTTAAGAGAAGTGTTTTTCCAATTATTTTGTAAAGGTTTCCGATTGTATGACGTGAACAGGTAAAGAGTTTCATTTTTTTAAGGTGCGCGTAAAAAAACTGTTCTTGTGAGATTTGGTTTTGGCGAATATAGGCATGAGACAAAAGCTGTGAGATTGAGGATAGATTGATAAGTGGGGTTTACTGTCCCAAAACTACCTTACGATTATGAGAGACGCCGAAGTGTAGGGAACCTGAAATTTCCACCACCGGACGTTCATTAACGTGCACTAATATATGAGCATATGTACCTGCAGCATTTTCGCCTTCATCAAAAATGCAGTCACTCCATCTGGTATTCAATCCTGCGACCTGTGGGTCAGTAGGCATGTGCCTTAGCCACTAGACCATCGCGGCGGGGATACTTAAAGAGAAACAAGTACCAAGCACTACAGGTTTGAAAACGTATGAGGCGAATGCCGAAAGCTTCTTTATCCCGCACGCAGAGTTTCACAATAAAATTTAAAAACGTGTCAAAAGTGTAAATGTGGAACCAAGAACACCCTAGACCATAGCGGCGGGGATACTTGAATAGAAACAAATACCAATCACTACAGGTTTGAAGACGTAGGAGGCGAATGCCGAAAGCTTCCTTATTTGGCACGCAGAGTTTCACAATAAAATGTGAAAAAGTGTCGGAGGTGTAAATCTGGAACCAAGAACCACCTTAAGCTGTTTGCGCGTGGACGTTGTGTCATAGCTGTGTAAGATAATAGTGGTGATCAGGCCACTGAAGGTAAAATAGTCACAGACAACTCAAGTTAGTGCTTTTTTTTCTTCCATGTCCTGATCACTAAGGTAATGTTATGTAGCTATAACCAAAACCAGCTTCAGCACTCAGAACTTAGCATCATGCTATTCTTAAAGCTGACCACCTTTCATTGGTGACTGTCTTAAGGAAAGCTATTGGCGTAATGCATCCGAGACTGCAGCTATTTTAGGGTCGAGCTTTGTCCACTGTTCGTCGTGACTTGCCATGACGATGACGATGACGCTGAACACGAAGAACAAGCGCATTCGAGACCACACATTCTCTCAGTCATCACGGCACAGCGCATGCGAGGTACCCGTTATCCGCTAGGACGATGACTGCTACAATGACGCTGACGATGATGTGGAGCAAGTGCGTTCCAGAGCACACATTCTGTTTCAGCCATTGAGAAAAATCACCGGGAAAGTGCTCTCAGTCACGAAAGGCCTCTATGGAATTGACCGTTATGACGGACAATAAAACGACCTAGTATGCTGTGTACCCGTGTTGTCACTCATTCACATGTTGCAGGGGGCAATGTACGAGGGATTGGCAGTTACTAGATTGATCTGCCAGTTCTTCGCTCAGTCATCATCATTCACTTCGTGAATATGCACTGATTTATAACCGGAGGTGTTTTACGCCAGTGTCAACTACGGCTTCGCTCAAGTATTTCCATCATGAATATAATGTTAGAATATATACACAATAGAGTGCAAAGAAAAAAGCTCGGGCCATCTCCCCTACAGGAACACTGATGGGATGCGAAGCAGCAGCACTGCGCGCGGGTGGCGCCACGGGTTTAACGGTGTTAACGCCGATGATGCAATGAGCGCTGGAAGATTTGTTTGAAGTAATGACTAGCTTACACTTTGTAGGTGACACATACAGACGTGTTTCAACGCGTACGCTAAGTGCGCGTAAGGTTTATAGCACGTGAACCGACGATTCGGCCGCCTAGCGAGCGGTGGTTACGGACGAACGGTTGAGGCGGCCTCTGCGGGCGCCATGGCGAGCGCTTGGCGGGCGAAAGAGTGACATCACCCACAGCGAGAGGAGTGTGATGTGAAAAGCGCAGCAGTGTTCTGACCTACTTCACACTGCACCAACACCTGCGGTGCGCTGTGCGGAGGGACAACATTGCACAGGTGAGTCGAAAAGCTGCTTCGCGTCAGAAAGCAAAACACAGAAACTCTTCCGTGCGGTGTGGAACCAGCGACCTCTCGAACAGCATCAAGCGGCGCTAACCGCTACACCACCGCACGCATGTTGACAGGGGTGCTAACGGCGAGCCGAATGTATTCACCATATACAGCTTGGAAATTCTCAAAGCTCCGCAACTTCAGGGTGTTTTTGTCATAAATAGCGAGATGGCACGACGAGTGTCCGCTGGGCCCACTCGTCGTCACCTCTTAAGTTTGAAAGAGCGCTGCCTCCACGGAGCGTGGTCTCTCCTGCACGTGTGCTTATCAGACTCGTGTTCAGACAAAGCACGAAGGTCACTTCGCTCGCTGTCGTGGCCGCATGAATGAAAGGAGCACGCTTCACATGCACGAAGATGTCAGAATTCTGAGTTGTTCGCACTTGTTCTGTGTATATGTGTGCGTTTGTTTCGTGAGCCTTTCTTTCTATTTATGCAGAGCGCTTTAGGTGTCGAACTGTGACAGTTATTAGTGCACGCTGCTCCTGTGAATGCTCATTCCGTACGTGCTTTCGGCTTGAGGTGCGCGCTGGAAACTTGAAGCTGCTGTCCTTTGCCGTTCTTCATATGACGTTGCAGTTTCTTGCTGTAGCATTTCTTTCTTCGGCCTTGTGGTGAAACAATGTACACTGAACGCTCACCTACCCCTATTAAGACATGTTTAACTTTCGTGTTTTATCAATTCCTTGAAAGAGGGATCAGCCACATCCTTAACGTTTACTTAGATGTAACTATCACCTGTTTTTGTGCCAAAAACGCACACTGGTGGGGGCATATATAGGCTTCTGCTAACTTATGTCGACACTCTAAAGGAAGGTGGCGTATATGAGGACGTCGAACTACATTCATTATATTGTCGAGGTGGTTTAATACCAGCGGGAAGGACAAAGCACTAAGAAAGAAAACGACCGGGCAAGCTGTTACTTGCAACTTAAGCATGTCCCGTTATGTTTTTTCTGTGCTTTGTGTTTTCTGGTGATTATTGTCCAAATCGACATGTACTAACCAGCCCACTCCACCACCTCGGGATACAATCATTAGGTGTTGTTTCATAACTAGCGAGCCAAACGATGCCAGAAAGATTTCCAAGAGGGACAACGAACGACTGCTACAGGAAGAACTTGTTATGGAGCACCTGACAAGAATTGTAGCAGTGGAAGGAGAGCAAAGACCCTCCGCAGCTCAGCACAAGTTTAATATCTGAGGTTGTACGTCTAAAAACCAAGATATCATTATGGCAAACGCCGTAGTGGGTGCTTCGAAAAATTTCGACCATATGATGTTCTTTAGCATGCTCTCACATCTCACAGCGCGCAGGCGTCTACTACATGACCTCCATCAAAATGCGACCACCGATCATCTGCATTGAACCCGTGACCTTTGAGTCTGTAGACGAGCCCCCTAGTTACTGTTTCGGCGAGGCGTACATGAGCTGAGCATAAATTACATGCTGTTTAATTGAAATAAGTACTGTCACCACTCTGTATGTGATGCCGAATAGTCACCAACATCCATCAGAGCAATTTACCCTAAACTCTGATGCTCGAGCTCGGCGTCCGGTGATACAACTAGATTTTTATTCAGACAATGATAGTGTGAACAAAATCTGCGCCGTCTGCCAAAAAACATGCTTACAAAAAACAGAGGGAGCTTCTCATAACACACTCGATGCCTGATCAGCCATGACATCTTACCAGCGAGTTATATTATATTATGTGATAAAATTCATAATAATATTATGAGTATTACAAGCGAGAATTTCGAAATGACTATGAGGTCCACCATAGTCGAGGGGTCCGGAAAGTTTGACCATCTGGTGTTATTTAACGTGCACTTATATTGCGCGATACACGAGCCTCTAACATTTCGCTTCCATGGAAGTGCGACCGCCGCAGCTGGTTGCGAACATGCGACCTTCTCGTCAGGAGCAGAGTATGCGAGAGATCGCACTTGTGTACGTAACATTCCAGTAATAGTGCTATGCGGTCTAGCTGGTATAACATTAAGACTATTTGTTCTGCCGAAATTATAATAAAAATAAAAACTGCTGAAGCTTTGCTACCCAGAACCAGAATATGAAGATGAGAGACACCATGGGGCAGGGCTCTGGCTATTTTTACCATCTGGTGTTTTTTTAAGGAGCCGTTTGATATAAAGGCGCATGTGTCAAGCATTCCGCCTTGATCAAAATCAGGCCACCACGGCCGCCAATTGATCCCGCGACCTTCGGTTCAATATCCAAATACCATAATGAATGCACCATCACGGCGGGGTGTCCGGGCTACGAAAAAGTGAAAAAGTTTCCGGTAGCTCAAGGAGTCATGTAGACTTTTGATGCACATCTTCTTTACGGAAGGTGAGCAACTGCGTGGAACATCAGCTGTGCGAAGGATCAAAATACTGCGTGCAGTCTTTTCTAGGTATCGCTCACTCATATAAACATGCACTGGCAATGACTCATCATTCCCCAGATAAGAATTTCAAGTTTCGCAAAATGCAACAAATTGAAGGAAACAACATTGAGTCGTAGGTTTCTGCAATCAACAGCTTAGTTGTAAATCGCATGCGCATAATCAATAGGATTCTCATTTATCCAGGGAAGGGAAAATTGTTTTTTTGTTGTGTTAAGTGCAGCCCACTAAAAAGCAAGTCTCCACGGCATTTACTTCCAGTCCGACAACTCACGGTGCCCATACAGAGCTTACACCGGGTCCCAGGAACATGAATTCTGAAATACGAGCGGGCGTATTCAAAGAGTCCATGTCGCTCACCTTTCAACACTGCCCACGTGGTCTGAGTTCGAAGGAGCACTTGCGAAACAAATTCTAGAGTTCTGAGCCGGATACAGCCAAAATAATACTGGGTCATCACGGAGAAGGTGATGGCCTGCGCCGCAACTATATTGCAGACGTTCGAAGCATTCCACAACACTAGAGACTCTTCAGACAAATATAGATGGAATGACGAGTCCAATCAACTGCTTGAAGTCGTTGACGGCTGTTGCAGCATCACAAATGGAAAGCTCTGGACCCAGAAGGAATATACCCAAATCATTTGTTTCATTACATATCTGAATAAGGAAGGATGATGTATATCTCTTCTTAAAAGGAGCTTATGATGTACACCTGCCATGCAATATCAATGCGTTCAGACATCCCGGCTGCGACGGCTGCATTTCCGATGGAGGAGGAAATGTTGTAGGCCCGTGTTCCCAGATTTGGGTGCACGTTAAAGAACCCCAGGTGGTCTAAATTTCCGGAGCCCTCCACTACGGCTTCTCTCATAATTATATAGTGGTTTTGGGACGTTAAACCCCACACATCAATCATCATCAATGCGTTCAGACATATCGTGCTTGATAGCGTGCAAGCTGTCGACGTACAGTACTCACGGATTAAAACGCAAGTATGTTTGGCTAAGCAATGCACCTGCAGGTCGTAGTGCTAATCCTAGATACCATGGGAGCATGTGGCGAACAGCACCGCCATGCCTTCATACGGCTGTTAGCGAAGCTGTAGTGCGGGCCCTGCGCACGCGCGTCTTTTTTTCCCCCTGACAGCGTGCGTGCTCACTCGCTTCAAGTGTGCACGTAACGGAACGCAAGAAAAAGCGCTAGACGCCAGTTCTGCAGTCGCCGCGAAAGCACGAAGTGGTGATATCGTGACGAAAATCTGTAATTTGTACTGGCAGTCTCGGCAAGCACTCGCACTCTACGACCTGTTCTCAGACGATGCACAGCTTTTTGATAAGCTCTGCCAATGTCACATCTTTTTGCAAAAATTATTCGAGATCCTGACCGGTTTCGAAGGGGAATAATGCGTGAAGGGTGTTACAAAAGGTTCAACCATGAAAAGTAGCTCGAATTTACTTTTACATGGAGTCATGACTATAGTAATGGTTCATGATGCAATAGTTTTGTCCCATTGGTCTTGCGTATATATTTAATACAATTCAGACAGAGAGAAATTTGTAAATGTGGAAGTAAATCATTTTAAACATGCTCACTTGATGTGTAGACATAAAAAAATAATGATTAAACCGTGCTTCTTAGTTGATTTTAAGAATCGCGAGACTGACAATACTAGCTGTTGTGTGCCAAAGATCATACCTATAATAATGACTGATTATTATGTGTGGGTTTACGTCCCAAAACCACCATATCATTATGAGAGACACCGTAGTGGAGGGCACTGGAAATTCCAACCACCTGCCATTCTTCGACGGGCACTTAAATCTGAGCACACGAGCCTCAGCATTTTCGCCCCCATTAAAAATGCAGCCGCCGCAGCCAGAATTGGATCCCGCAACCTGCGGGTTAGAAGCCGAGTTCCTTAGCCACTAGACCACCGCAGTGGGGCATAAAGATTTTCATAGCCCGTGGAGAGAGAGGAATCGTTTAGGGCATTAGTTTTCCGGAAAGTGTGTTGAAAGCCTTACTCATCATACAACCGTACTGACATGGAGGTCAAACGAGTAAAGTGTAAGAAAAAATACTGAGAAAGTTAAATCATTTTGCGCAATAAACTAAAGAATAAAAAGTCCGCGGCGACTTCAATAGCAGAAGTGTTGAGTGTTTGAACCTCTAAACTGCAATTTTTAATCTTTGAAGATGAATCAAACTGCTACGCTCTAAATGGCTTCAATGTCTTTGATTAAGTAAGAATAATGAAGGAACCAAATGGGCGCGGCGTATTTAAGTTTTGGACGTTTAATAGAACTCGCTTTCTGGTTGATTGAGGGACCACACTAATATAAAGGTTTCACTTAGTTTGACAAGTGTATCCGATGCTTTTCTTTGGCGGTAGTTGCGTTGATGTAAGTCCACCATGCGTGCGTCGGTATAATACGGAGACAGTAATTTATACTAGGATGTGATGGAAGGAGAAGCGTTGTTAAGTGTGTCGTAGAATGAAAAATTTTTACGCTTATGACAAAATGTGAGAAGTTTGTATATATTTTTCTGCCTTTAATGCCCTTTACCATATAAACATTACTGGTTGAAACTACGAAATTATTGTTGAACGGTGGTGTGGTCATGACTTCGGTGAATGTTTCGATACACGACGCGGTCGTCGGCGTACAACCAACACCAAGGAAGTTTGTTAATGAATTAAGAGTTAAAAGTGGGCTAGACCTGCTACTGTGAGTAATACCGGACGTAGCATCATGTGTATTAGAAGGGTAGCAGTGCGGTGGCCTGTTTGTGGACTGACAAGAAACTACGAAGGCATGAGGTGGTTATAGAGTTGTAAATAAAAGAAGGTGGTTTGACAATGAGACGGACATGCGCAGCACTGTCTAAAGATATTTGAAAAATCAAATAATGCAGTCAATCTTGGAATTCTCACGCATGCTTCGTGGTGGTTCTATACAGTAAACTGAAGAAAGTGGGATTTGCAGAAAATACCTTTTATAAATTCATGCTGATTAGAAAATAAGAAACAGTTTTTTTCCGAGTATTGTAACTCATCTACCCCCCCCCCCCCCGAATGGAGATATGTGACATAGCTCGTGCTGCCAGTCTCATGAAATCTTTGCCACATGCAATGAATAATTCTCAAATTTGCGGACAACTGGCAGGCAACTTGGTTCATATGAAGTTCTTTGAAATTTTGTGTCTGGTGCTGTGCCAGCTTGAAACTGACTTTGTGGGATTTCCCAACACGGTCACCTCTCGAACTGTCGTTACTCGAAGATTGGCCGTTTCTGAGTTTACTTGCCACGCCATGAACCTAGTAATGTAAGGGCGTTTTTTCTGCCGAAAATTCCGCATACTGCAGAATGCTGGGAAGGAAATCCGGTGGAGCTTTTCGACAAAAACTATTCCTCGCTCCATACGCGATCGCGAAGTACGCACTGCGACGGCTCTTGGCTCTCAAAATGAAATAAAAGCGGTTACCAGAGATGGATATCTGTGCCTTCTATGCTTGGAGGTGTGATCCGGCGCTGGTATATTCTGACAGCCACGTGAGCTTTAATCTGCATTTTTCAGTAGACGGTGAAACGTGTAGTCGGAAAAATGATTGTGCTCATCGCGAAGTATGTAGTTGCACCCGGTGATGGTCCAATCCTGAATCCCATAGACGGCGAGATTTTCTAAAGTTATGCGGGAATTTTCTGAAGTGACCGCGATCCCTGGCGTAACCGGGTGCGTCGACTACGCACACGTGCCCATTAAAAGCCAGGGATGTGAAGATGTCTGAGTGTAAATACGGTCATAAATACGACTGTATTTGCGATCAGCACGGACTTATGTAGATAAAAAAATAGCCCGAATGAGTTAGTCATGCAGAACATATTTTACTGATCAGTTCAGTAGTGCTTAGGCTTAACACTTATTTTTCCAATTATTGCAGCATTTTATAGACGCTGGTTGGGGTTCCATGGTTCGCTTTGTAGCGCTCGGTAATTTTCTTCCTTGTGTTTTTTCGCGACAGACACAACATAGTTTTTTTTCCTCCTATACGATGTGCTTATTTACGAGAGCAACCAGCAGACTCTTCAACGCTTTAGTGAAGCATAGTTTTGGTTTGCTTTA
This sequence comes from Rhipicephalus annulatus, assembly GCA_013436015.1. Lineage (NCBI taxonomy): Eukaryota > Metazoa > Arthropoda > Arachnida > Ixodida > Ixodidae > Rhipicephalus > Rhipicephalus annulatus. The sequence continues at coordinate 639,748 of WOVY01000422.1, read as the reverse complement.
CGATTTCTTGGTAGGACAGCACGTGGAGATGCGACATTACAGCGCGAATGCCGGTTGTCTTCTCAACGACTTCACTGAAAAAGTGGCGAGGTGCACGTTGCTTGGGCCCCTTAAAGAAAACCGCTGCTGTCACTTTAGTCTCGCTTTGTGCTGCTGCTTCATTTACAATTGGAAAAATTTTGATGCATTTTTTTCGCTGTACAACTCCCAAAAAGAGAAGTTCAGAAATATTCCCAGAAAGGAAACATTTCTCAGAAAGAAAAGCTCCTGTAGGTAGGAGTGGAGTCCCCGGAGCAAGATGAATTTTACAGTACGCGAAGATTTTTCGTGGATTCACTTGTACCCTCCACCTTGACGGTTTGTACCTCATAGTCCTCTATCATGTCCATTGTCTTCGACGAATATTATATCAGATAAGATATCTTGACCCTTGCTTTTCACTTTTTTATCAAGTATATACAGCTCGACTAAAGGAGAGAAACAGTCTGACGCATATTTTCTTCTTTAGGTTTTTTGTTTGTTAAGAATAGCCACACAAGTTCGCACAGGAGCACGGTGGATTTCTTTAGACTGACCTGCTACTCTTTTGTTTATTTTCTTCACTCATAAACACGACAAGACAGAAATTTGAATACCTTGGAAAATCGCCATAGACCTTCTTAGGCAACTTGCGAGCCCAGGACGTGTGCATCTACCTCATGGAGTTTCAGAACAATATATTTAAAATACCACAGGAAAACCTGATCATGGTTGAAAAAAGTTGTATATACGAACACGCAACCCTAACAGAAACTTGGAGAAACGAGCCGCTTTTGGGGAAACAGTTGGGCGATGAACGCTTTTAACAAGCAACAGTGCTCACCAGAGTGGTGAGGGGTAAGATGGGGGTGATAAGTGCTGCGGGTTGCTGAAATATTATAGAATGTATGCTTGTGATATTTTGCATGCCTTGTAAAATCTAGTTTTACCTGCACTGGTGCACACAATATGGGCATGATCAAGTGTTCATGTTGTCACTAATAGCACACTGGCAGAGTGGTACAGCTTGTTAATGTTAAATAAATGGTCCTCGCGTGGTCATGACAAAAAATTGTCAAAATCAGTGGCACTGCATATTAATTTAGCATCATCAAATGTCGACGATTTCAAAACTCTACATACTTCAGCCACACTTCTTGTGCTCAAGATACAAAAATATATAGTCAAACATTTTTAAAAGTTCAATACACGCTGACCAGTAGGTATAAAAGTACATAAAAAATGCAAAAAAAACAATTCAGAGTAAAGCCCTATTTACAGAAATTCATATCCTGCCATAATTCAGTGGTGCTTTTTCTGACAACCATGATTCAGCGAAACGATTGATTAATTGATATGTTGGGTTTAACGTCCCAAAACCACCATATCATTATGAGAGACGCCGTAGTGGAGGGCTCCGGAAATTTGTACCACCTGGGGTTCTTTAACGTGCACCCAAATCTGAGCACACGGGCGTACAACAATTCCGCCTCCAGCGGAAATACAGCCGCCGCAGCCGGGATTCGAACCCGTGACATGCGGGTCAGCAGCCGAGTACCTTAGCCACTAGACCACCGCGGCGGGGTGATTCAGCGAAACGTGTAGACCCCCACTGCCTCACCGTTTCCTTTTTTTATTCACGAAACGCCTGTTCCTTCTTAACTCATACAATTCATCACAGCCAGGCCCTCCCTCTCCCGCTCTTTCACACCCGCGTATCCAAGTTGTCCCTCACCCTCCCTTGTTAGCAACAAGGAAAGGGTGCAAAGCGTGGACATGCTGATGCTAAATAAATGAGGTCTCTTCTAGCCTTGAGATGGGAAAGACGAGTCCGCTTGTCCAAACATCGGCTCGAGCAAACTCCTGGTTACAGATTTTTTCATCACAAGCTTTCGTCTTGATCTTCTTGCCACATTTTTCTGCACTGAAAGGTATGTTGAAATTCCCGTGCGTTTTCTGACTGTGCCACCTGCCTCACACACATAACTTTATTATTAACCTCGATACCAGAGCAGCAGCTTCCTTTTTAAGTGAAGCTCAGTGTCGACTTTTAGCGGGTCACCCTGAGCGTGTAATAACGGCGAAAGCTGATTTGGTTGTTTTCAAGCTCACTTCTTGCTTCCTTAATCCATATAGAAGCACGATCCAAGTAACATCTCTGTATTCGGGAGAAGTTTGAGAAGTTGAATAAAAGCAGGAATTACTTTATCCTGCATGCAATATTACAGTACCTCACCCGACAATGGGAGTTCTAAGTTAAAATAATCGTCAGCAGTGGACATGAATACCTTAAGAGTACTGGATAATCGGCTATTGTAGCCACTGTTCGCGGTGATTGGTGTGTAAACGAGTGATCTGTCTCAGTAAATGAAGGCGTATTAGAATGATTGCCCTCGGTGGACGTGAAGGTAAAATGATTCTGAATAAACCTTTGCACAGTCCTCTCGATTGACGGTGACGCTGGTTGATGCAGTGATATATCAAATGCGGTGCCCGGCACACAGAAGAGTTTCGAAAGCTTCTTGCTTAGGGGAACGCGGATTTGTTTAGGAAGAAAAAGGTATGACAGAGAAGAGGTGTACTATTGTACATAACCAGATCAGCATTCCTCTAATCAGAATTTCAGAACGAACTTGCCCAACAACAGATCATTCTCGAAACTTTCTGGGGTAATTTTGAACTATTGATTGCGGGAAATGCGTAAAAAGAGCTACTATTGCTTTGACGATGGTATTAGAGTGAGATTTTTTGACGACCATGTCTTTACCCTTGCAAGTGGCACCCCCAAACTTCTAGCTGCACTGAAAAGTTACTTTTTATTTTTCCTTGAATTGAACTACATTCAGAAGACCCCGTGCATTGCAGTAATTGATAACAGGACAAAAAGTAAATGCGTAACTGTCTAAACCACATTTGTCCTCTTACGCAAGCTTTAAGAGGTGGCTCGACAACATGTTTCAAATCGAGTAGTTTGACGTATACCGTGGGCTTACCAGGCGCGCCAACTAGTCTGGCATGCAAAAGGTGCCTAATGGCTCGATGCAACATCTGTGCTCTTGCTAGACACAGATGGGAGCTTCTTTGCTAAGAAGTGCTTGCCATGGTGGCGTGGTGTGCACATCACGGGTGACTGTCATCGGCGTATTGGAGAGGCGCTCGACCAAAGTTTTCGTAGCCGTATACGGACAGGGCTGGTAAAAAAATCACCGCCATATCCACGAAGTTTATGACGTTAGAGAAACTTGCTCGGATAAGATAGTGTAACCCGTGAATATTCCGTACAGATCTCCTACAATTATTATACACGTGACAACGTCGTTATATATGTCGTGCTGTCACCGCGAGGTCTTGGCGGCGAGCCCGAAGTGCTGCTTCGTTGCAAATTAACCGCACTGCTACCTTGGCTTACGGAGTGTTCATGCGACGATGCGGCAACGCGGAGCGTTCACTGCGTTAGCTCTCGGCAAAGAGAAAGGAAGCGCACATTCCGAGAGTGGTGTGCGCTGCCTTGCGTGGTGGCACGACATCTAGTAAGCATTCTTGGGCAGCGCGCCACGTGCCGTCTTGTGATCATTGTAGAAATCACCAGAGAGCTGAGGCCTTGTGTGGTAGTGTGCGATCTAGTGACATTTTTTTAAATCATCGAAGAAGTGTACTCCCGCCGCATCTGGACAAGGTACGAGCATAAGAAGATAGCCAAACAAGCTCCTTAAAGTTCGTAGGCCGCGCTTCCATAAAAATAAAGGGTATAGTAGACTTTTCAATACCCCTCCCCCCAGTAAGTATATGCAATCATTAAACCTTTCTAATGAAAGCGGAGAGTCCAAAACTGCAGACGCTATGGATCTTGCCACAGAGAAAAGCTTGCAATGTTTTCCCGAAGCACCCTGAAGCTATGACGTGGCTTTGTGATAAAATACTCGACAGCAATGCAGAATGCCTACATACGATTCCCGCAGAGGCCAGGATTTTTACTCTTCCCTTCCGTCGGACTTACGTACTCATCTAAAACGTGGCCGACTCCGGCACAACATTTTCTGTGACTAGAGCTTTTTACACTATGGCATTACATTTTCAGCCTTTTCTCGCTGCCCTTAAGTTCATATAGACTGTGAATTATGTGTAGTACACACTGGCATAACACAGGGCACAGAATGTGTGTTTATGTTGATTATATTATGCGCATATATGCACATATATATATATATATATATATGTAATATATGTAATATATATATATATAATATATATAATATATAAATATATATATATATATATGCGCATGGTGGTTGAGTGGCCGTAGCGTTGCATATAGTACAGAACATCCTTCGTGAGCGGTCACAACGTGGTTTATTTCGACGTTTTGGCCTAGAGTCTGGCCTTCATCAGGATTATAGGTACAGTTTGTTGGTGCTCAGCTTTATACAATCTCAAATCAGAGGGAAAGGAAAGAGGAAAAAGACAGAAAACAAAGAAGAAAGAAAAAGAGAAAAGAATATAAGGTGGACTCCCCTCCCTTCCACTCTTTCTTCCACTTCCCCCTTCATCTCTCTCCCCTTTCTCCCCTTCACCTTTCTGATGTCGGCGGTCTGTGTAAGGATATGTATATATATATATATATATAAAGATAGATAGATAGATAGATAGATAGATAGATAGATAGATAGATAGATAGATAGATAGATAGATAGATAGATAGATAGATAGATAGATAGATAGATAGATAGATAGATAGATAGATAGATAGATAGATAGATAGATGCGTTGGCTGCGGCTAGTCCAGCGACGACGACGCTACACTGTGCGCGAATCCGTGTGTTGCGTAGTTGGCTTTCGCGTAGTCCACTGTGTGGATTCGAGGCAGGTACAGTACAAGCGAATGGGTGACCTAGAACAGAGGCGTCGAGTGTTCTATGTTTAACGCAGCGTCTAGCCCCAGCGCAGTGATGAGAGGTCCTTGTAAAGTGGTCTTTCACCACTGTGGAGAAGTGACAGGAAACCAAGATAAATTAATGGCGCAAAGGTATATGCAACTGGGGCTGCGTTACAAGCGCGTGAACTTATATCGCGCGTTGGGCTTGCAGGAGTGATTTCAAACTGAATGCTTCATTGAAAGCAAACAAGACGATTCAGTCGAAGAGAGTGTTGTCCTTGCGTGGAATTATTAGCAGTGCTTTTTAAAACAAGTAGGGTGCAGACAATCTTATGTCAGCAGTCTCACTCATAAGCCGACTCACTCAAACTAAAAAGAGCATTTATTTTAGTCTGGGTGGGTCCTATTGAAGAACATTTTGGGAAGTTTGAGTTTGAACGAGCCTGGGCAAATTTTTAGTGAGTCCTAATACCATTGAACCGGGTAAACACACATACCTGGTTATATAATCAGTCCGAGTCTGTCCAGTTCAACAAACCATTATTTAAGTAACACATGTTTTGCTCGAGAATGCTCATAAAGTTCGTTTGTAAAAGGGGACACCTTGGCGTGTTCGTATTGCATGATTAGAGTAGAAATCCTTGTATTCTCAATTCCCTTATCTCACTCTATTTGATGGCAGCTGAACACTTCAACATATTAAGCAAATGATAATTGAACTAAAGTATCAAAAAAGTAATGCTTCCTTTCAACTAGAAGGCAAAACACATCGCTGCATGGTAATTTTTACTTCATTTGAGAAGCACTTAAGCAACTAATGTTTTACATGCAGTGCAGCGTTCGGAAACAAGTCCTGGAGCGCGCCGAGCACTGCCAGTACTAATTACTTATTTTCGTCGCGGTATCAGAGCTGGCTGTTTCAGCGGTGGCTGTTTAAGTGATACTTAGAGCTTTTTACACCTTCCCGTTGAGCGCGCACTTGAAATGAGTTAGCGAGAAGACTGGCAGGTAAAAATATTAAAAAAAACTAGGGATTGGTATATCCCACGTAGAGTGGGAATCGATGATATGCTAAGCACGAATTAAGAAGATTGATTTGACACATTAAAATCAGCGCAAATTCACGAGGTGGATGTAAATTATGCCGTTCATGACTTCCATGTGATCACTATCATTTTTTCACCTGGCATTTGTGTTCGCCATCCATTCACGTCACGTAATACGAAATTTGGTATATATGAAGATAGCGAAGCGGCCGCGAATGCGCTCTGAGCGTAGCATGTGGTCATGTTTTACATGACGCGCATGTCATGATTATCTTATTTTGACGTGTCACATACCTTCGTCATCTGTTCACGTCTCATGATACGAAATTTGTTTTATGTTAAGCTAGCGAAATGGCCACAAACATATCTTGAGTGTGGTATGTAGTCATGTTCTTACATGACATGCATGTCATGATTATCATGTTCGCACCAGTCATATGCCTTCATCCATTCACGCCACGGTATACCAAATTGGGTGTATGTGAAACTAGAAATAAGACTGTTACAGCATCATGAGCGTGGCTTGTAGTCGTGTTCTTACAAGACAGGCATGACATGATTATCATATTTGCACTTGTCATATACCTTCATCATCTATTCTTGTCATGCAATACCAAATTTGGTGTGTGTGTAGCTAGCGAAACCACCGTGAGCACATCATGAGTGTGCACTCTAAAAACATCGGAGGGTATCGCAGGAGTAAAAAGGCCAAGGTACTCTTCAAAGTGTTCTTCAACTCTCCCAAAGCACCAGATAGAGTGAAATTCATTTTCACTCTCTGTGAAACGGGAGAGTGAAGCAGCTTTCTACTTTTCCTCTTTCTGAAAGAGTGAAATTTCCATATACTCTTCTGGCACGAGGGAGTGAAATGCAGTTGTACTCTTGCTTTTGATTAGTTTTACACGCGTCGGCACACCGCGAGTGATAAGCACTACCTAATAACATCACAATATATATGGAGTAAAACGTACTGCATTCATATGTAAAGACGTTTGAGATTCTTGACAAAAAAACTGCGTTTTCAGCGCGTACCAGAGGATTTCAGCGCACTGGAAGGCACTAAAAATCTTAATTCAACGCTTTTAGTCTTAGTTCTGTGGAGTGAAATAAGCGAATACTATCTCATTCAATCGGTAATGATCGAAACTCAACGCAAACGGCTATGACATTCTCCTTATATTATTATACATGTTTTTCGCTACGATCATCGCACACGGGCGGCGGTGCCGAAGCCTAACGTACGGTACGGCCCCACAACACCTATCACTTTGGTACGGCTACAGTGAAGTATGGCAGCTTTAGTCATGAAACGTGAACAAGAATGACCGAAATTATGTCCAAGAGGGTAAAATAAAGCTTTATTATATAGAGTACACTTCAGATGCGCGATGTTTCGTAGACAGGATTGACTAACCACTTTGCGAGTCAATGCAAATGAAGTTGATATTGCACAAATCTTCCTTTTTCTACTGTAAAAACGTGTCGGGTAGACGGTTTAATTTCAAGAAGCACAAAACAAACGCAGTAAAGACGTTAGCTACAGTACGGTTGGTTTTGAGAGCCGCGGAGACGCTCAATTTAAGTGTCTAAACAAAAGAAAATGCCGACATATTTTCAACATTATACTTATTACATTAAAATAACAAACGCCCGCTCCTCGTCGTTTAGTGTGGTTTAGGAGTTAGCGGGTCGAACTCACAATCTGAAGTGGTTCTAGAGGTGCAAGGTTTGAGTCCTACTCAATATTAGTTTTTTTCACACTTTTTCGTTGTAGTGCTTGTATTCAGCCATGTTTACGATCTGCGCATGAAGAAATCCGTCGAAAGCAATCAAAAATCCCAATTTCGGCTCAATTTCTGCTACTGTTTTTTGTGAGGTGCACTGTTTTACTCTCTTCGGTGGGGTCACGCTACTCTGCTTCGGGCAGCGTTATGTTACTCTGTTGAAAGGGAGTGCTTTGATGCAATATGGGGAATCACTGTACTCTGACTCAACAAGAGGTGATTTACTCTGGAAAAAAAGAGTGAAATATGGAACAAGAAAGTACTCTCCCAAAAAGAGTTTCCGGCACTCTCTTCGTTTTTAGAGTGTGGCATGTAGTCATGTTCTTACATGAAACGCATGTCATGATTTGCACGTGAGGGCCTGTCACTTAAGTTCGCAATGCAATCTTGTTAAACTATACCACTTTTGCGGTATGTCATGTGAAAGAAACCACTGCAAGAGCGGCAAGACCAAGACTTGTATATCATGAATTCCATGACATACATGCCAAGATTTTCATTTTATGAGTATACTCACTTATGATAGTTAAAAATTCATGGTATGCTATACCAATTTTGCTATAGATGCCATTATCCAAACATCTAGAAGAGCTAAAAGTCGTATGTGGATAGATAGATAGATAGATAGATAGATAGATAGATAGATAGATAGATAGATAGATAGATAGATAGATAGATAGATAGATAGATAGATAGATAGATAGATAGATAGATAGATAGATAGATAGATATGGTCAAAGTCAATAAGTATCCTGATAAATGCTTCGAATTTAAAACAACGAGCATGCGCATCGCTGGCTTTCAGGCTTCGCAAGCAGCCGTAAGAAGTAGCTGTTGTGCTGTTCATCACACACTCTCATGCTCTCTAGAATGTGTCTATGAATGTAGTACTTTTGCTTTTAGCGTCTGCAGTTCACGTCACACCGGCCTAATTGATACTGAAACACTGTCAAGGTCCATATCATTAGCTTCAGTTTCCAAACTTGGTCCGACATGAAGCGGTTGTAACGAGCATGTTGATAGCTGTCATTAGTCTAAAAAAAGCGATGCTACATTTCATTTCTCGACTACTAACAAAACGCGCCGTGTCCACACTTCTGAGCCTCCGTGGCACTACGTTGGCCGACCCTCTGTTCTGCTGTCTTGAATGTACAAAAGGGAGCGCCGAATAAACTGCGCTGGAGTGTTGAGCTGGGGCTAGTATGTCGGTGGTCTAGTGGCTAAGGTACTCGGCAGCTGACCCGCAGGTCGCGTGATCGAATCCCGGCTGTGGCGGCTGCATTTGCGATGGAGGCGAAAATGTTGTGGGCCCGTGTGCTTAGATTTGGGTGCACATTAAAGAACCCCAGGTGGTCCGAAGCCCGCCGCAACGGCGTCTCTCATAATCATGGTGGTTTTGGGACGTTAAATTCCACATATCAATCAATGGGGCTAGTATGTGTTAGTGACAGCCACTACGGCAAACAGGAGTACATCCGGTTGCAATCCCGTTTTCTAGTCATTGTCAATGTCAAGAGCTGTAGTTACGGAAGGGCTTCTCGCTCCTAGGCGAGTATTGCCAGCAAATTGGATCCGGTTCAAAAGCAGGCTTCAATGTGAGGGTGTTATTCTGGGGAGCTTAGAAAAATTTGAGGGCAGACTGGTTCAGTCCAGACCATTGAAAGGAACCAAAACTTGTGGCGGATTCTTAGGATTGCTTGAATCGACAGTGTCAAGGTGATAGTTGATTAACCTAAATATGCGCACAAATTGTTGGATCAGTGTCATCGAGCCCGATCTCAGCCCTTGCTGTTATATAAAAGTTATGTTTCAGACGAAGTTCTTTATAAAATCATCTGGCTTACTAGAACGTATTTTTGGGATACAGGCGCGAACACGTTGACAAAAAAAAGGGGACAGGATAGAGCACTACATCCCGTACACTTGTTTCTCGTCTACGTGGGTTCCATCGTTCATCTTTCTTCAGTATCTTGCATAGGTGCCGTGTTTAATGGAAAATTCCCAACTGGATTCTTTCCACTAATAACACGTATTTGCGGCTGTGAGATCAACAGCCGTCACTTGGAGTTCTGGTCATTGAAGATATTTGGTTGAATAACATTTACAGAGTGATCGCAAAAGCTAATAAACACTGGCGTACCCATAAGTCACTCAGGCTCACGCCGACCAAATTGCCGTACGTCTGAGCGAGCCCGGGTGTACATTTTCGTGAGTCTGAGTCCTACTGATTCCGGCTGACGAAAGCTGTTGTGACTCCAAGTTCAATAGAGTCTGGTTGAAGCAAAATTTGGTTAATATGAGTAGGAGAGAGCTGAAAGCGCAAAACACGATTCTAAATAGAACTTAGAGTTGGTCCTGTATCTAGCTCGTCAAATTGAAGAAGCTTGGTGTAAATTGTCATTCCCTTCTTAACGCACACATTCACATACGCATACACGCAAGAACACACCATATAAACAGAGAAGAGAGCTCTGTTGTGTGTGTGGGGGGGGGGGATTCTTGCATGTATGCTTGTGTGAATGAGTGCCTAAATGAGGTAATGCCAAGTTTAAAGCTTATTGCATATGGTTTTTCTGTAGTGAGACTGAGTGAGCATAACATTTTTGCCAATCTATGGTCACAGGCATTTCTTGCACCCATTGCTTGTCTGACTCACTGAGAAAACTGGCAAATATAGTCTACCGGGAAAGCTGGTTGTAGAACTGTAGACGCTACGGGGTTCCTTATCCAGTAAAAAGCGCAAAAATTTCTCGATGTTTTCTCATCCGCAGCACGTCCTCTGCTCAGCGTTCCTACAGTGCCAGCGCCTCCTGAATACCTTCTCTGCCATTCGCGTACGTTGGATGCGACTGTTCGTCACTTTCCCTTGTCATTCTTTCTCACTCTTCACGTTGGTAAGCGTTAGCACTTTCCCTGCGTAGGAAGAAGTAGCCTTTAAGGGATGTCTCACAATGGGAGTCTGGCGGTGTACGTTTTGTTCCTTTCCGTTTATATCTGTGTGCGTTGTATTGCATTCCTCATAATCAATAAGTTAGCCATTTCGTTTGCTCTCTGGGAGTCTGAGGGACATGCTGTTTTGAACAGGCACGTTGCCGTTCAAGACCCTATGCGCGGACCAACGTGGACGAAGCACTGTGGCGATCGTGCGTAAGCTGGCTTCCAATTGCGCCCCACGAGCGCTGTGCGGCTGCGATGGTGTTGCTTGGAACCACAAAGGAAAGGAATACGAAGGAACAGCTCTCTCAGGCGCGGAATATGGGAGAGGGACTGCGCATCTTCTGTATTTACATGAAAGCAGCAGCGCAGTGCACTCAGAAGCACGTAAGACGCAAGCAGTCATACCCTTTAGGGGGCATCGCACTACAGCAAGTTCTTGAACTAAAGCGGACCAACTGCTCCCATTGAGGAGCGAGTGTTTGAACGAGCATGACAAAAAAAAGTGAAGAGGCGATGGCTCAGTAAAGTGAAAACACGGCAGCGAAGAGCCCGTTTTCGCATCACGCACCTACAGCCCCGCTCCATTACGATCAAGATGCCGTAACTCGACGAAAAATGCAGTGCAGAAAAAAAGCAATAATAACAGAATAGCAGCACTATCTGTAACTAGCAAGGACGACGATACAGCATGATGGCCAGAACAAGAAGAACGATCGGTTTATTGAGTCACTGATTATATAGGCGCACGATAGCGCGCCGTGAGTTGCTGCACATGTCCGCTGCGCAGTCGTGATGCAGTAGCCTTGCCGGATACACTATCGAAGCTGGTTTTTTTCACCTCAAATTTTCGAAGCATTAGTCGTGTGCTGCGTAGCCTTTAAGTTCAAAATCGACACTGGGGTTCGGCTTTTATTTTCTCCCAGACCCTTCAACAGGACGGCATTCGCGACTGCTTCAGATTGTTACGAAGATTCATTGTCAAGTTCTTTGAGACAAGGCTTAGAGGGTGTGGCTGAAAAACATCATCATCATCATCATCATCATCAGCCTGACTACGTCCACTGCAGGACAAAGGCCTCTCCCATGTTCCGCCAGTTAACCCGGTCCTGTGCTTGCTGCTGCCAATTTATACCCGCAAACTTCTTAATCTCATCTGCCCACCTAACCTTCTGTCTCCCCCTAATCCGCTTCCCTTCTCTGGGAATCCAGTCAGTTACCCTTAATGACCAGCGGTTATCCTGTCTACGCGCTACATGCCCTGCCCATGTCCATTTCTTCTTCTTGATTTCAGCTATGATATCCTTAATCTCCGTTTGTTGCCTAATCCACTCTGCTCTCTTCTTGTCTGTTAAGGTTACACCTACCATTTTTCTTTCCATTGCTCGCTGAGTCGTCCTCAATTTAAGCTGAACCCTCTTTGTAAGTCTCCAGGTTTCTGCTCTGTAGCTAAGTACCAGCAAGATACAGCTGTTATATACCTTCCTCTTGAGGGATAGTGGCAATCTACCTGTCATAATTTGAGAGTGCTTGCCGAATGTGCTCCACCCCATTCTTATTCTTCTAGTTACTTCAATCTCGTGGTTCGGCTCTGCGCTTATTACCTGCCCTAAGTAGACATAGTCTTTTACAACTTCAAGTGCACTATTACCTATCTCAAAGCGCTGCTCCTTGCCGAGGTTGTTGTACATTACTTTCGTTTTCTGCAGATTAATTTTAAGACCCATCTTTCTGCTCTCCTTGTCTAAATCCGTAATCATGAGTAGCAATTCGTCCCCCGAGTTACTCAGCAATGTAATGTCATCGGCGAAGCGCAGGTTACTAAGGTATTCTCCATTGACTCTTATCACTAACTGTTCCCATTCTAGGCTTCTGAAAACCTCCTGTAAGCATGCGGTAAATAGCATTGGGGAAATTGTGTCCCCCTGCCTTACACCCTTCTTGATTGGTATTCTGTTGCTTTCTTTATGAAGCACTATGGTAGCAGTTGATCCCCTGTATATTTCTTCCAGAATGTTTATATATACTTCATCTACGCCCTGATTCCACATTGTTTGCATGACGGATGATATTTCTACTGAATCAAACGCCTTCTCGTAATCTATGAAGGCTATGTATAGTGGTTGGTTATACTCTGAGCATTTCTCTATGACCTGATTGATAGTATGAATGTGGTCAATTGTTGAGTAGCCTGTTCGAAATCCTGCGTGTTCCTTTGGTTGATTGAACTCTAATGTTTTTTTACTCTGTTAGCAATTACCTTTGTAAATAGCTTGCATACTACAGAGAGCAAGCTAATCGGCCTGTAATTCTTCAAGTCCTTGTCATCTTCAAGTCCTTGTCATATGAATTCCAAATGATGACAAAAAACACCTGTAACTTCGTCCTCAGTGTGAGATAACACACATAGATAGCCGATTTCACTATTTATTGATGTCAAGATAGTCGATAAGAAGCAAGTGCGATTACGGATCAAAGTGAGTGGTCGCGTTTGCATGGCGCTGTCATGCAGCTACCCCACCGAAATGTACTGGTAGTTACCGATGCGATGATTAAAGCACACAATTTCAATGTTTCACAGCGCACGAAATGATGATGAACACAGGTGAGGCACACAGATAGCTGAAGTCTCCTCTTTGTCTGTCCTCGTCCCATGCGCTGTCAAACGTTGAAATTATGGTGCACCAACTTGCCAGACGCTCAACCTTAACAAAAAAAAAAACGCACGACGTGCGCGTGAGCCGACATCAACGTGTTACGCATCGCTGTGGCATAGCATGCGTGAAACAAATGCAGCTGTTGCAAACTTGCCAAATAATACGGCACTCACAAACAGAACGCTTCTGCTTTACAAGCATGAAGACCGCTTACGCTGTGTGGGTTTAAAACTGCTACATTCAGCGTGTAAGAAAAATATGGCTACAGCATATGATGTAGTTGCGCGAAGTTTGCAACAGAAACTAAACAGAAGAAGCAGAGAAAAGCAAAACAGGCTATACACTCACAGCTGAGTTGTGAGCGGGGCATTTGTTTGTGTTACCTCATCTTCTTCTGTCGCGTTTATTGTACGAAGTTGGTGCTCCTGCAATACGCTCAGTAAACATAAACTCACCGTGGAAGAGTTTCTTCTGAAATATAGGTACCGCGCTAATCTTTTACATTTTGGCAGCCAGTTAGCTACGTGAAGCATGCACCACCGTGAATACAGCGAAACAATGAACAAGTATTAGACATAACGCACATGAACATTTGATTCGTAAAGCACGCGAATAAGTTCACTTTTATCTGTAGCCGCATCTTTGACTTTAGACTTTTCTGAGCTCCGGCTTTTATTTCAGACGACGACAAAGACAAATAATGTGTCCATTTGTCCTGTCTAAGAAATGTGACAAAAAGGCACGAGTGCCTGACTGAGTGCCACATCCCTTCCTAGAGACACATAACTCAAACCTCAGTTACTGTTAGATAATCAAAAACACATACAAAATATTACATATACTACGTGGGGAATACGGGCTCCGGAACTAATAATAATTATTTGAGCGTAAAAGTTCTTGAACCGGAAGTTTGATTGATTGATATGTGGGGTTTAACGTCCCAAAACCACCATATGATTATGAGAGACGCCGTAGTGGAGGGCTCCGGAAATTTCGACCACCTGGGGTTCTTTAACGTGCACCCAAATCTGAGTACACGGGCCTACAACATTTCCGCCTCCATCGGAAAAGCAGCCGCCGCAGCCGGGATTTGAACCCGCGACGTGCGAGTCAGCAGCCGAGTACCTTAGCCACTAGACCACCGCGGCGGGGCTGAACCGGAAGTTTATCTGCCCCGCCGCGGTGGTCTAGTGACTAAGTGACTCTGCTACCGACCCAGAGTTCGCGGAGTTGTGATACTGTAGTTAGACAGGACACTGGGCAAGCCATCCCGAGAAACGAAAAATCTCCTTAAGAAGCGTCAAAGCCTGAAAGCCAACAACAGACAAAATAGAGTTGGTAGAGCTTTCGAAGTTGATTAATAAGTTTTAGGTACGCGGTATAGGAAGGTATAACATGGAGAGAATTGAACCTGCTCTGAAGAACGGAGGAACCGTCAAAGCAGTTAAGAGGAAACTTGGGACTGACAAAAATTATATGTATGCACTAACGGACAAGGAAGGCAAAATAACTACCAATATAGATGGGATAGTTAAAATGGCATATGAATTTCACAGAGATCTGTATAGTAGCCAGGACAACCATGACCTTACTATAAGAAATGGCAATAACTCAAATGGCACTCCGCCAGTAATAATAGAAGAACTCAGAAAAGCCTTGGAGAGCATGCAAAGAGGCAAAACTGCTGGTGAAGATTAGGTAACATCAGATCTGCTGAAAGATGGAAAAGAGATTTGTTAGAAAAACTAGCCACCCTCTTTACGATATGTCTCCTCACAGGAAAGAGTAACGAAATTTTTCAAGAATTCTAAGATCATCTTGATACATAACAAAGGAGATGACAAGAACTTGAAGAAAACAGGCCGATCAGCCTGCTCTCTGTCGTGTACAAGCTATTTAAACAGGTAATTGTTAACAAAATTAGGGCAACATTAGAATTCAATCATCCAAAGGAACGAGAAGGATTTATAACACGCTACTAAACAATCAACCATACGCATACTATCAATCAGGTAATATAGAAATGCTCAGAATACAACCAACCACAATATATAGCCTTCATATATTACGAGAAGGCATTTGATTTAGTATAAATTTAGCAGTCATGCAGACACTGCAGAATCAGGGTTTCGACTAAGCATATATAAACGTGAAAAAAACAACATTGGGATCAACTTCTACCATAATGCTTTATAAAGAAAGCAACAAAATACCAATCAAGAAGGGTATATCGAAGAGGAATATAAAATCTTCCAATAAGATTTACCACATGCTTACAGGACGTTTATACAGGCCTAGATGGGGAAGAGTTAGGGAAAAGAGGTAATGAAGAGTGCCTTAGTAGTCAACGCTTCACTGATGACATTGCGTTGCTGAATAACTCAGGGGACGAATTGCAACTCGTGATTACGGAGTTTGATAAGGAAAGCAGAAAGGTAGGTCTTAAAATTATACTGAAGAAAACGAAATTATAGCACAACAGCCTCGGAATAGATCAGCACTTCGAGCTAGGTAATAGTGCACTAGAAGTTGTAAACGACTATGTCTACTTAGGACAGGTAATAACCGTGGAGCCGAACCACGAGATTGAAGTAAGAAAAAGAATAAGAATGAGGTGGAGCACATTTGGCAAACGCTCTCAAATTACGACAGGTGGACTTGTTCAGATTTTAACATTACCACCACACGTAGACGCAAAAGCAAACTTTCGCTACCTTCATGATTGTGAGCTGGAATAAGCACGATGTGGGCGTAATTTTCTCGGCACCACACAAGCTGGCTGAACGGTATCCGCGGGTCAGCCGCGTTGACAGAAAGTCTGGATGCCTGAAGAGGCACACCAGACCTTATGTGAAATGCGGAACGGTTGTTGTGTATGAAATACCACTGTCGTGTAGGAAGAAGTATGTGAGCCAAACAGGACGCTGTCTCAACAACCGACTCCGGAGCATCAATTATCTTTAAAGAATAAAAACAAATGCGCATTCTCCTGCGCATGGTATGGCCTGCAGATGTGATCCTCGGTTTCGCGCGATCAAGATAACCAAGACATCGAAACATTAGTGCGATTTATTGGAGGCGTTTCACATTAAGAAGAGAAGAACAGGTTAGATTAGTGATACGTCCATTTTACTTTACCAAAATGAGCTGCAACTTTTTGACACGCGAATATGACCAGTGTTTACCAATTTTGATGCACGCATGCGCAGATAATTGTAATCTGTAGGCTTGTTGTTTCAAATAAACATGGAAGTTTAAAGCACGACCTTTATGCTCCCTCCTACCTATTTACTAGAATCTGTGTTTTCTTTTCCAAATTTGCGCTATTTATTACTTATTGACGTTAACCAACTCGCCTAACAACAAGTTATACGAGAAGTGCTGCATATTTAGACATTTTTCTAAACAAGTTTTCTTTGCTTCAAAAGTACGTTACATACAATGTTAGTTTACTGTTTCTGTCGCATACATTTCGCACAAAAATACAACGATAATGTTTGCTTGTAACACCCTCATGAAGTGTCGAAAACTACAGGTGATGATATTGGTCCTCCCGCATTGAATATGTTCGATATTTTTGGTCGCGTAAAAAAACTGGGTTCCTTTTCGGGCTGCTGAGTGCTATATACAAAAAATATGAAATACTCAGTCAAATGTAATACATCCTTTTCAGATTTGTGTCGATCTCAGTTCAGTTCAGTTCATTACCTTATCTCTCGTGGAATCACCCACTAAATCTCTATAACCACGGTTAGGAGACCATTGCGGTTATGCCTGCTGTGTAGTGTTCCTTTAATTAATGGACTTCAGTTGAAACAGAGGGATGCCAATTAAGCTAGAGAGTAAAAAATGTTTTGTTTTGTTGTTGTTAGGCGCAATATTAAGAATAACCAAGAAAAACTAGCCCTTAATATTGCACTTCTTTCTTCTTTTTTTCTGCCAAGTTTAGCGTGGCTTTTTAAAATCTTGAACTTGTCTTGCAAATTAACGAACGATCGCTAATTGCAACGCTTTTTGTTACAATGTCGGCAGGTGTTCGCTTATTTGCAAGACATGTATGCCCCTAGCCAGAGGGTGTTTCGTCGAACCCTTGCACTAGATCTTGAACTGAACTAGAACTGGACTGGATCTTGAACTTGAAAGAAACTGCTCCTGCTTCCACCACTATTCAAGAAGCTGCTAGACACATGTAAGATTGTGTACTCTCTCGCTACCCGCTGCTAAGCCGGTGCGTGAATTCCCGTGTAATGGTAAATACTTATTATACTTATGCTCAATAAAGATATCTCACCCTTGTCAGCACCCCCCCCCCCTCACTTCTTTCTTCCCGACTAAGTCGTATTTCCGGTTGAGCCTGCCTTGTGCAGGTGCTGTCTAGCCCGGCCATGCAAAACCTTCGAAGAACGCAGAGCTTCCGCATAGTGCTGGTTCAGCGTTTTTGCGCTCTGCCTTCTTGTCAACGTTTTGGTAAGCCATGCTTGCCTAGTTCGGCTGGCTAAAACTAGGATAAAAGTGCAGTTACGTCTGCCATGTAGCCCCCTGTAATCATGGTGAGCCGTCAGCGTAGTTAGTACAGAAGAGCACCTAGCGGCTGTACGCAAATACTGCCGCGAGTGAACATGTTACACTCATGCCCAAGATGTTCGTTCCCATCTACGAACCTCTGCTAAGTCGTCTGGTATATAAGAGACCATCATCACGACAATAGTTTTTTTTTTCTCATGTACGGTGTCGATGGGTGTGCGAAGACCTACAATAAGTTCGAAACTATCGAAGGCACATTTACCGTTTTCACAGACGGTATATGAACATGGACGACGCAGAGGAAGCCGGTATAGAACCAACGGTCCTCGAAGAACGATCAGTGCGCGCCACGAAAAGCTGCGCTGCGCATGACAGAGTGGGTGATGACAGTGAAATGTTTTTGTCTGGCTGCTCGTCGAACATGACCAACACGGAATGTGGTGCGGACTCTGTTACCACTTTTCGAGTGACCACAATAAAGGAATTCGTGCTGAAAACGAAAAAAAATCTGTGCTTACTTCTTTTTTTATGTTGCAGAAGTGCACAAGCTACCGCACTCTACGACAGAAAGTGTTTTCAATGGCTTCAAGATTATCTTTCTCAACATCATTCGGACGTTCGCTTCTGTCGTTGAAAATAGCATCGCTTTTGGAGTCAGCAGGAATTGAACTGTGCAAGTTAGTTGCTGGTGAATTCTTAGAGGATATTTTTTGAGCAGCAAGTAGTAATTATAAGCTAGAGCAATTCGCCAAGCGTCACCTGCCCTACGTAAAGCCTGAAGTGCGTGACCTTGGTGCTAATGAGACTTTCCAGTTTGTTCCTATAAGCGGTGTCATGCGAAATCTGATATTCTTTGAAAACTTCCGCGACCACATAGAGCTAGATTTCTGAACAGGAGCGCCTTCACCAATGCTGCATAATTTTAGTGATGGCTGCATATTCAAAGAAAATTTAGATGCACTACTCAAGGATGGCACGCAGTAACGCTCTTTTTTGTGTTGTACAGCGAGGAAGTGGAGATAGTGAATCCGCTGGAGAAAAAACAGGGTGTTCATAAAATCCTTGTCGTGTATTTTAGCGTGGTAAACATCCATGCCAAATACAGATCACTGCTGAGCTCTATCAATGTAGTTCTAATTTCACCGTATAGACTTGTCAATAAGCACGAAATCAATGTTATTTTGAAACCAGTTGTAGATGATGTATTAGTTATATAAATGACTGGTTTTAGTATATGAAAGGACTCTGTTGCGGTAAAGGTGAAAGCGATTCTGGTTGCCTTTTCCTGCTATAACCTTTCAATGAAGCGAATTGGCGGATTCACATGCTTTCTCAGCTGTGGCCGTCCATGCAGATTTTGTACTTCACCGAACTCGGCGTTTAACACTGCTTTTCACGAGAGTGATGTTCAGATTCGAAATATGCCCTTGCACCAAAACCACGTTGCAAGTGCTAAAGTAAATAGGCAACTAGCCACAGCACTCTACGGCGTTAAAGATGAATCTCCACTCACAGATGTTGCCTATTTCGATGTGACAGGGCAACTGCCACCGGATTGATGCATGATGTGTTGGAGGGAACCATCCCACATGTATTAATGCAAATTTTGGAAGGCCTGCTTAGTTCTCGAGTAATTAGGCATTCAGACCTTGATCATATCCACACATTTGTTTTTGGTGCTCACGGCAAAAGGAACAGACCGCAAGAAGTCGTAAAATCCTTTCTTAATGGGCAAAGTGCATACGAGGGAACAGGTTCTCAAAAGTTGTGCCTGTTTAGATTTTTTTCTCTTATGCTTGCAGAAATTGTTCCTAAACAAAATGAGCAATGAAAAGTGCACCATCTTCTTAGAAGCTTGGTAGATATAACATTTGCCGACAAGATTTTTCACGACCACTTGGCATATCTGCAAGATGAAATCCGATTTTTTTTTATTCTTCCTTTGCTGCTCTATACCCTGGTGCGATTTACCCAAACTGCATTTCTTCTTCAATACCCCCGGCTCATTAGTGAATTTGGCCCCCTAAAGCAATACTGGTGCATGTGATATAAAGCCAAACATTAGTATATAAAAACCATTGCACAGCGCAATCAAAACTTTTCGAATATATGTAAGTCTATTACAGAAAAGCACCAGTTGCTGCAAATTTTTGAATTTTCCAACTTGGAAGTACTCCGTGGCATACAGACTGAAAAAATCAAGGCAGCTGAAGCAAAAAGACTTGTGCTCATACTTGTGCAAAATAGTCTCTCCTGGCATTCCAGTATGGGAAGTTGGATCTGCTGAGGTGGAAAACTTGGTTTTCAAAATGTTGGATGTAGTCATCCTAGAGAAGCACCAGCTGCCACGTTTTGGCCAAATAAGAAGGCTGTATGTTTACTGCGGAAGCTTTTTCCTGCTTTTAGGTGTGCTCACGACGGTCACATTTGATCGTCACCGCTGGTCGTATGTTGATAAAAATACAGACAAGCAAAAACTTGTACAGCCCATCAACCTTCCATCACCTCAAGTTATTGACCTATATTATGGTGCAGAGCTGATGCTATAGCCTGAAATTACGCTTGTTAAATGATGGTCCAAATTGTAATCTTAGCGAGATTTTTTTCACAAGCTAGATCAAAACTACCAGAAGCGTAGCCCAATGTTCTTTTTTGTAACAGGTGTTTCACTCATACGTCATATATCTTTGGGCTTGCGTTTAACACACACACGCATATATATATATATATATATATATATATATATATATATATATATATATTATTTATTTATTTATTTATTTATTTATTTATTTATTTATGCAAACATAAAAAGTTCCTTCCCCCTGTCTACGCCACTTAAAATGACATGATTATATGTTGCATCTCTCCTTTAGTGTATAGTCTCTAATGTTCTGTCATTACTGTACTTCTCGTTTGCAGTACCTGATGCGCCCTTTGATCTACTCTCTTTTGTAACCAGAGCTTGTTACATTTTTTTATATTTTATCAGCGTTCTTAGTCTGTTCCTACTGTATTTCTGAGAAGAGCGCATCTCAGTTTGTGTGATAATAAATAAATGATATCCACTACAGTTATAGTGGAACGTATTGTGCATGGTTTCTTTGGTAAATATTGGTGTATCTTTATTAGTATCTGGATCAGATAATTGATATGACTGTTACTTTGGACTATCCGATGGGCACATCCGCTGTTAATGTGAAATCACTACCTAAAGCTGCAACCAAAATATTATTATTGAGTGAACAATTTCAGTTCATGAGCTTAAAAGACAATAGGCAGCCACAAAGTTGCGGCTTAGGGCCTGTTAGCTTAAAGAGGTATTGAAATGTACAGCTGTGAAAATTTACACCTATAGATTCTTAGCCGCTTTCTTACACACTAGAATAAGAAAAGGTTAGTAATAGCTGAAGTGAGGTAGTAACCGTTGCAGCTACTGTAAGTCTTTGCATGTAGCTAGTAACTGCTTTTTAATGTAGGTAGTAAATAGGTAGCAAAGAGGTAGTAAAAATAAAGAGAGGTAGTAACAGCTGCATTTGCTACCCTATTGCAGTTAGGCTGTAACTGTTTACTAATGTAGGGAGTAAATAGGTAGGAAGAAGTTAGAAACGGTCCAGTAAAGGTAGTAACCGTTGTTGTTACTACCTGTTTGCTTGCAGTTACTACATTTTTACTTTTTTAAAGTGTAGTCATGTTTACATGACACGCAAATAATGATTATCATGTTTGTATGTGTCATTTACCTTCATCGTCTATTCACGTCACGTCATACCAAATTTGATATATCTGAAGCTATCAAAACGGCCACGAGCGCAATATGAGCGTTGTAAGTAGTCATAATCTTACGTGACACGGCTTTCATGACTATCATGTTTGCACCAGCCAGATATCTTCGTCATCCATACGCATCTTGTAACACCAAAACTGGTATATGTGAAGCTAGCGAAACAACCTCGAGCGCACTATGAGCGTAGCGTGTAGTCTTGTTTTACATGACATGCATGTCATAATTATCATGTTTAAACGTGTCATTAACCTTCGCCGTCAATTCGCGTCATGCAATACCAAATATGGTTTATGTAAAGCTAGCGAAACGGCGGCAAGCACTTCATGAAGGCTCCAATTTACTCCGACGTAAAGTTAACACGCACGCACGACGGACGCGGTGACGCTAAGCTAGCAAAACACGAGTCTGACGCCTGGCGTGGCCGGCTCGACCAACGTCTGTCGGCGCGGCCCGGCCGCAACCGGCAGGAATCACGACATGCTGCATTTGGCGCCGACGCTATAGAGAAATATATTATATAAAGAGTGGCTAGAGGCGCCTTGTCACAGCGCAGCAAGAAAGGGTTTGACCAACCGCTAGACGGCGTGCCAATGCTCGCATTTACACTTTTTTTCAGGGCATGTAATAGCCTCCTCAGGAAGACAATGAATACCTAAATTTGTCGTCAATTTTTTCGTAAAGAAAAAATTTCATCACCTTTTGTGCAATTTTTCATATCCGCTCTACATCATGTTCCGCTTAGGACATTTAATGCCTTACAACAGAAAACAGCAATGTGTGACTAGAAAGTGTTGTCTTTCTGCATTTGTTTCGCACAAAGAGGCACATTCATGTAGGTTAGAAGTACTGTACGTGTATTTCCTTCCAGGGTGCATGGGCGTGTAGTCTAGTGGTAAAGACATTCGCCTTCGAAGCATGAGAGTACGGGTTCTATTCGCAGCGCCAGAAAGGAACAATTCGTACTTTTTTATTTATGCTGAAGACATTACTGGGTCTGACCCACCACTCGTGGCGCTAAAAGCAGCGCAGTAGCTGGGCTTTAGGGCCCTACGGGAGTGTCCACTCTTTATGTTTGTATGTTTCTCTACTGCGACGCCGTTATTGCGATAGCAAATATATGGAGACTCTTGGCTGGATTTCCCTTCCGGTGTTGACGTGGACGTCCACATCGGCGTCGATGTCATCCACCGTATATGTATACGTATTGAAATATGAAACCGCTTGAAATAAAAAAAATTCACAAGAAAAAAAGACTCCAGCGCGCGGAATCAAACGTGGGATTTTTGCGTCGTGACTGTGAGGCGGTAACCACTGAGCCACCGTTGGGTACCCCTTTGGACGTGCAAAGGGTAACTATTCATTACTACTACATACAACTGTTGGCGGGTGTCTCGGGGGGGGATGGACTATTGTGTTTTTAGCATTATCAGCAAGATAGCCCAGTGAGAGCGCAGCGGCTATAATAGTTATAGTATACCGGGCATACCGGGTTACCGGGTGTACCGTGATACCGGAACTGAAGTGCGCATGCGCAGATACGTACGTCCCCCGTACCGCTTCCCGTACGTGCGGTATTTTTCGGATTTCACGTTACTGTGGTAGCGTAGGTGTACGTAGTGTACGTAAACATGGCGGCGCTCTCGGACGCCCGCTTCAAAGTGATTTTGGCGTAGTTGTTGAAAGATTCACCCTGTTCACAGCAAACGACTGTTCAAAGTGGCTTCGCTCCCTTCAGTTAGCTTCGATAACCGAGTATAACGGATAAGGTGGCGTAGTTTCTGAGATAGCTTCCCAGTTCGAACGCGTCTAGGTATAACTACAAGATCGATCTAAACGAATCGGCAACATAGATTTTTCCGCGTTTGGTGCGTGGTTCACATTTGTTTACTTTTATTATTAATAAATAAACTTCCAACAATACTTCGCTTGGTGGTATAGGCAAACATTCTCGTTTTCTGTTCATTTTCACTGTTCTCTAGCTTATTAACTATCTAGTAGGTGGCGCCATCATCCCAGATGGGGCACGTAAACCAGGTAAAGGCCATCCCGCTAAACTATAGCACACTGCCAACAACGAACGTTTGCTGCACGGTAACGCCATTCCCTTAACCTGTGCTATCACGTTAACGCTAAACTATAACTGTCTAATCTTTCACGCGTACTTTGGCCCGCATATAAAATAAGGCGGTGTAAGCTCGATCACGCGCCCTTATCTTGCATTGGAGAGGATCGTACGTCTCGTACGTATTCTGTTGTAAGTATCGGTTGCACAAAGGTAACTGCGATTGCTGCACATCCTCCGTTTGCGAAAAGGGCGTGCTTTGTAGACAGGGCAAAGTAATAAATCACAAGCTTATTCGCGGTAATCTCTACCTGTGAGTACGTTTCGTGCGTCATTTGTGCGTGAAACGCAGGGCACGTTTTAATCTGCTTGCCATTCTGCCTGTGACTTTCCAATTTGTCGCTATCGCGTTCGTTTATTCGCCTTTGCAGCAAAGGTGTGACTTTTTCAGACAGCACCGCGGCTGCCTGTCTTCGTGACAGAGGGACGCCGGGCGCGCTCGAACACGCATGCAGCGCGGCGCATGCCTGCGAGTATTCGCAACGTTCATAGACTGTCGCGCCACCTAGCGGAACTCCGGAGCATCCTCTCAAGGATGATCGGTAGGCAGATGCTCCCAACGCTTCCTTGTTCGGTGGTGTTAAACACGTTACAAGAAATGAACACAAACCAATTTGTATGTTTCGTGAATCCTTGAATATACCGGACCATCTGTGACATAATAAATATGATTCATTTTTGCAAGAGACGAAGTTTTTGTCAAAATACGTGGCAACTCCCGCTTTCAGGTTTTGACCACAGGGCACACATATCAGCTTTGCGTGATTTTCTGCAGCCACGTTGGATAGTTAAAACTTATTGTCAAACCTTTGTAGTTGAAACTCACCTTGTTTTACGTGCGTATAGCATTCGTCAGGGCTTTTGTAGAGCATGAATCCCATACCATTCATTTCAAGCGGAAAGTAGCGCAAGCTCACGATTTGCGCTTCTAAAGCTTGGCCTACGCCGCGCCGCTTCTTTTTACGTTCGTCGATAGATGGCAACACCCTGCAAGCGATTCTTTTCTTGGCTGGTATCGGAGTGTTATGTTCTTTGTACACCCAGATAAACGTGGCAAGTAACGCCCTGTGGGTGTTGTGCGTGGTAAATGATGCGTTGTTGGTGCTATCGAAGTCATTTGGTGGAAAGAATTCCTCAGATTACTTTCAGCAGTGATGCTCAAAGAAACCCTCTTGACGTCAAGGATTTTTCACTGGACGTCAACGCGCCAATTGTTGTCAACGGACGTCAATGGTTGTCAACGCGCTGAGTGTGACAGCGACGATGAACGATCAGCTGCTAGCTCACAAGCAGAGAGTTTCACTTCACGTCCCGTCATGCGTTAAAGTTCTTCATGCTATTAACTTTGATTGTATTTATTGTATAATATCATTCAGCGAGCTCAAAATGAAAAAACACAGTTTTTCTTGTGCAGTGCATGTAGCCCAATTACAATGAATATTACAAAATGCTGCAAGTTGCCGATACGCTCGAGCTCAACCAGCAAATCGAAACGGTTAGAGCAATGAAATATGAAGTTACGACTACAGTCCACGCTAACTTCTCCTGTGCTTCACTGGTGCTCTCCGAAAGACGTTGTTTTGGACGAATTTTCACGATTTTGAGCATTCGAAAAGCGTGCGCATATATTCGTTTTGATTTCGTTGTTTTGATAGCGCTGATTAAACCTGCAACATCCCGGTGCAGAGAATCGCGCACTGTAGGAGTCTGATCATGGCTGTGACACAAGCGCTACTTAATAAGAAGTTAACTGTTTGCGTTCCGTTGAAGAAGCAGGTGCATGAAGCTTACAGCGCAAGTAATGACGACAGCGTACTATGTTTACAAATCATCGCTACCATAAACATTCGGTCCTGTGCAGCTGCGATGACGTGCTACTCTATAGTGGCCTACTACTGCGGCAAATTCGCCAGGCTGGCTCAGCACAAATTATCTCCGAGTACCGTCAGGTTCATAAGTGAATTCTAGTTACGCAGTTTTCTGTAGCACGCACAGGATTACTACCCAAGCATCGTTGATACACCGACAATGAGCTGACACCACCACTCTTCGCACTGCGGCAAGAAATGAGGTAGCGAGCATTCAGCAGTTCCTATAGTTTGGGAAAGTACTTTGGTCCAATATATATTCATTTGACAACCAAGAGTTCGTCCAGTGAAAGAAGCACGGGTAGTACGTCTGTGCGTCCTAATATTTCCTATGCGAGTTCATAGGTTCACCATCCCTCCGTAGCCATCTTGAATTGCACGGTGCGCCACCTACACACCAGAACACAGCGAACTCTGTGCTTGCTGCCATATTGAAAAGCGCGTGGCGCCATCTGTTGCAAGCGCGGGGAAGCAACACCCTAAACTGCCACGCGAGCAGATGCTCTGAAAATGAAACGCAAAACTTCACAACCCGAGTGCTGCTGTAATCATGTTTCGCGCTGGTCCTGTGCTGGAATTTGATGATGCTGATTTCATGTGAAACGTCAAGGAGACCTTTCTCCACAGTCCGGAATGTCTGCTGCTCGTGCATTGCAGACGGTGGAAGCAACTTCATCCGGTACACATTATCCGGCTGCAAGAAACACGAACATTGTTAACTGTGGCGTGCCTTGGCTCTGACAAGGCAGAATTTGTGCTGTAAGCCGGCATCAACGTAGCGCAAGAATCTGGCTCCAATTTACGCTCATGCACCACATGTGTTTAAATCGCCAGTCCAGCCGTGCACTCGGAACACACGAGCGGCGCATAGGTGCCAGTCAGAACAAGACAATAAAATGCTACTGTGACGCCGGCCGAAAGCACATGTAGCTCTGCCTAGTGACAGTCAAGGCATGTCGCAGTTTGACCGAGTCAATGCTTTCCGCGCCGTTCTCTTTGATCGCGATAGTAGGCTGTTACAGTTGTACTAATTATGCGCGGTGCGTGCATCCACGCGTGAGTCGGTACACGTGTATCCGATTAGAGACATGCGGCCTGCGAAACAGTACGTCAATAGTTCTGTGCCGCATACTACCGTCATACTGCACGCAAATCGCTGCTGTAAAGTGGAACAGAAGGAGTCGCGCTTGAATGAACGCAATAGGTATACTTACTCGTACACTTTACTTGGCTCGTAGATGTTACTGCTGATTGCGATTATATCTTATAAGGCAGCCGAGCTCATCGTTTCTCGTCTGGACGGAAATCTGTACGATCGGAAAACAACGCACCAGCACAACTCCCGCGATGCGCTGTGAACTTCACAAGCAGTGCTCAGCAATCTCTTCCTCTTGCGCTGGTTGTTTTTGCATCAGATGACAACGCAGTGATGCCCAGATGACATTTTATAAACAGGCGCGGGGTGATCAGGCGCTTTTTTCGCATTTTACACTTCCACAGCCACTGCATGCCATGCTAGCGAGGCGCGTCGTGGCAGTTACAAACAAATTATGGTGTCACTTGGAGCGAGAATATACCACTGAAAGCACCTGGGTGCGAGATAGGCGTGCTTCTCGTCTATAGGCAGTGGGCTTGGAAGAAAGAAAGATAGGAGAAGGCATGCCCAGCCAACGTGCTACGTGAAAAGTGTGGAGGAAATGATGTCACTGCGGGCATATTCACTGGGCACAATGATGGCGTTGCTATGATTACGTGTTGTGGAGTGGAGCTGGTCTAGCAGTGAGCGGCCACGGCTGGCGGCGGCATGTGTGTCTCCCCAGGTCTCGTGCAGAGCCGTGGCGGACAATATCAGTGCTCTGCACCGAGTTGTTGATTACGCAGTGTACTACTGACAATTTCTGTACTCTTAGCAAAGTTTACAAATCCTATTCTCCATCACGGGGTTTCAACAGTGCGTAGAATGAGCCCATATCCATGTGTTGTGCTGCGCATGACGCATTTGAAGCAATTAGTGTTCAGCGAAATGGCGTTGGGCACCATGACGAAGCGGAATGACGACGAACACCTTGCAGGTCAGTGACGGTTGGGCAGTGCTCCTGCTTGTGACACCAGACAAATCTGTTGAGCCCAGCAAGACGCAATGAGGACCATGTGCACATACGTAGTTTCGAATTGTGTGTGTACAGTAACAACTTGCCTGTGCGTATTAAAACACCTTTTCTGTTTCACTTCGTATACTCTCCCTCGGAATCGCATGTAGTCTCAACGTAACAGCAACCGCGTTCGAGTGTCACTTGGACCGTGCTCAAAGTCACCACGGTCGCAGAATGCTGACGGTGGTGAGTTTCACGCGAAACACGGACCCAGAGGCCGGACGCTGCGTCGGCCGCGTGGCGGAATGCAACAGTAGAAGGCGCTCGAGCGATCGTGTTGTCTGTACAGTCGTGGAATTAATCACGTGAAAACACTCGCCGTTGTCAGCGTATCTCGCGCACGTTCTCTTGTACTTGCTTCGTTGTCAGTGAGCCGTTAATCGCTGTTAATACTCGAACGAAATGGTTTCGCCGAAGGTGTCGCGCTGGCCTAGAGCGTTGAGCCCCGTTCCAACAGTTTCGGATCGTCTTGACACGCACGCTGTGCAGCCCACATGCCTTCCGAGCCGGAGACTTCAGGGCCTCTCCTACCTTTCCTTCCTCCGAAGGCAGTGGGGATTGCGAATATGGCAGGTATATCGGCACCTGGCGTGGCATCACTGGCATGACGCAACGAAACGAAATCAGGCGCGCACGCGTGCCGGGTCACGTTGAAGTGCATTGGCGCCTTGAGCGCGGCATGTAGTCATATTTTTACTTGACGCGCATCTTATGATTATCAAATTCGCACCAGTCAGATACCTTCATCATCAATTCACGAAACGTAATACCAAATTTGGCATATGTGAAGCGAGCGAAACAACCACAAGTGCATGTTGAGTGTAGCGTGCAGTCGTTTCGTTAAATGACACGCATGTCATGATTATCATGTTTGAACATGTAATTTACCTATATCATCCATCCACGTCACCCAATTTTGAATGTGGTACATGTGAAGCTAGCGAAACAGCCACAAGAGCATGATGAGCCCAGCATGTAGTCATGTTGTTACATGACACGCATCTCATCATTATCACGTTTGCCCAGTCACATACCTTCATCATCCATTCACGTCCCGTAACACCAAACTTGGTATACATAAAGCTAGCAAAACGACCATGAGCGCACCATGAGCGAGGCATGTAGTGATGCTGTTACATGACATGCATGACATGATTTTTATGTTAGGGCCTGTAAATTGTGTTCCTCATGGAGTATTGTCATACCATACGAGTTTTGCAACATGTCATGTGAACGAAATCACCCCAAAGGCAGCAAGAGAGTGAGATGTGAATAATGACATACATGTCATGATTTTCATGTTATGACTAGTCAGTTATCCTGGTCATACACCCATGTTATGCCATACCAAGTTTGGTATCGATGCCATTCTCTAAACCACCAGGAGAGCTACAAGTCATAGGTGGCTACTTAGATAGATAGATAGATAGTTAGATAGATAGATAGATAGATAGATAGATAGATAGATAGATAGATAGATAGATAGATAGATAGATAGATAGATAGATAGATAGATAGATAGATAGATATACTCAATGTGACCCAAGTTTGCTATGAAATGTTTCTCAATTAAAATGTCAGACACCCCGCAGAAATCAAATCCTTGCATTCTGTGCGACGACCAAGTATTCTACCACACAACCATTCCAGGTCTCTGAACTGCTTTTTAGTAGGCCCTAATCATCGTGAAACGTCAATTGTGGCTCAAATGACGACTATCCGATTTTGTAAACCTTACATATGTACTCCTCTGATATACTGTAAAAAAATTACTCCAAAGTCGTAGTAAAATGCTTGTCGTCTAGCGTCCCCCCTATTTGGAGCGAGTTTTGCTCCGGACATCCGGAGCAAAGTTTTTGCTCCAGCTTGGTGGAGGAATTGCGTGGTGCACCCGGAGCACTTTAACAGATATTTCACTCCGGCCGACCGGAGCAATTGCGTGATGCCGCCGGAGCATTTTTTACTGGCATTTCCATCCGGCTGGCAGGAGTGATTACGGGGCATCTCTGGAGCATTTATCGTGTTTTTTTCTTTCACTCCGGGTATACGGAACTTCTGTTTGCTACCTCCGAGTCGTTTACGAATGTACTTCGTCCAGACAGAAATTCATTGAGGTGGCCGGATCAAATTTTTTTAAAGTTCTTGCTCTGCTGCCTATATATTTTATGCTGATTGTTTGACGCATTGGTTAGATGAAAGAAGTCTCAATTCTCATGCAAGCACTTCAAAGTTATTTTCTTTGCCACAGAGCTTTATCAAATGAAATTCAAGAAAACAATTAGGTCCCTATTGTTTGGTTTATTCAAAATAATCTGCCATTTCTGGTTGAATACGCAGCCATTGGGAAAAAAGACAAGAATAAACAAACATAAAAACCACCAAAAATAAAAAAACAATAAGAAAGATCACGTGAAATCAACAGCACTCAAGTTTCAAGCACAGCGCTTCAATTAGAAGCCCATAATGCTGCCAAAGAATGCACGACAAACTAAGAAATGGCGGCCACCGGGAACAACTTTTCACCATCCCCGAAAACCCATCCATCAGTTTCATTGACGACGCAAGTGTTCAGGTGATTGCTTCCCACATGATTTAGCTAAAAATATTTATACGTGAAAGAGAGAGAGAGAATGAACTATAATAAAGGTTCTGAAGGAGCCTGCGCACCCCTTACGCGGACCGGACCGGTCGTTCCTTCCATGTGGGGACTGGGAGTCTTAGTTCGCCAGCCACCTTTTCGACCTTCTAGATTCTGCGCACCCCTTACGCGGACGGGACCAGTGGCTCCGCCCATGTGGGGAGTAGGACTTGGAGTTCACCAGCCACCTTTTCTACCTTCCATATCACCTGGTGTTGAAGGGCCCTGTCAGGGCTCCTGAGGTGGTTGATCGAGTCTTCCTTAGCAGCAGAAGACCCGAAGCAATCGTATAGTGCGGCAGACTGACACAGCATGTGATTTAAGTCACACTTCGAATGTTGAAAAATGGTAGGTGTAACCTTAAGAGACAAGAAGAGAGCAGAGTCCCCGCAGGGGCGCCTGCGCAAGTAGGCGTTTGGTGTGTAGCGACACCACGGACCCGAGCTAACGGGGGAGTTTCTACTCCCTCCCACGCCTAGCCGTGCGTGGCTTTGCCGTGTCCGGGGAAAAAGGGATCCTGGGGGTTGAGCCGACGCTGGGTGATTGGACCATTACGGCCCCCCGGCAGAGGCAACACACCCCTTTGGCCCTGGCTTCACGTAGACGGCACCCCTGGGCTGACCCACCCAGGGGAAATCGGCAGTCGCCTTTTCCTATCTCTCTCTTCCTACATCTTCGTCTTTATCTGTCACTTTTTATCTATCCTGTCTTCTAGTCTCTTCCGTTTACTTCCAAACTTCCTGGCGGCTAGGGTTAACCTTGTGTAGTTACCCAACCTTGGGTAGTTATATCTGGTTATAGCGGCGATGTATGACTGGCGCCTTCAAGTGTTCTACCTTGTAGCGTCCCCTTGTTGGGCTCGGTGGTGGGTGGTCACCATCGCCGCCGAACATGAAATGCACCATATGGCAAAATCTTTCCCCCCTCTCAATGATCGGTCCCTGAAAAGGAACCGCACCGATGAAATCCCCAAACGAACCGGAAGTGATTGTGACCACTTCCCACGATTTCTAGTTATACACTCTCTGGCAGATAACGTCTCCGTTGCAGGACTGTCGGTTTTCCTGATAGCTAAAACCCTTGCTAACCTAATAGGCAAAAAGTATGACGCAAAGAAACTGTCATCCGGTGATCTTCTTGTTGAAGTAAGCCAGAAACAGCATGCAAACACTCTCCTTAAACAGAAGCAATTCGCCCACCTGGACGTGTCTATCACCCCCCACCGCAGTCTTAACACTGTTCAAGGCGTCATTTCACAACGTGACCTGATGCGAGAAACTGAAGCTGACCTCCTTGAAGGCTTTCGAGAGCAAGGCGTAGTCGCCATCCGGCGGATAACCATTAGGCGAAACAATGAAGAAGTGGTGACGCCTCATATAGTATTAACATTTAACCGCTCCATCCTGCCAGAATCCGTGAAAGCTGCATTCCTTCACTGCAAAGTCCGCCCCTATATACCCAATCCTAGAAGGTGCTACAAATGCCAGAAATATGGACATGGGTCGAACACCTGTCGCGGAAAACAAACATGTGCAAAATGTGGTGATCATGAGCACCCTACCGAGAGCTGTACCTCCACGCAAACAGAGTGCCCTAACTGTCACGGGCCACACGCAGCATACTCGCGGACATGTGAAATTTTCAAAAAGGAAAAGGAAATCATCCAGATTAAAGTAACGGAAAACATCACATTCTCTGAAGCCCGAAAGAAGGTGTCGCTCTTCTCCGGAAGAACGTACGCTGACGCAGCGCGCCGGGGGGCCGGGCGGCGTCTAGTAACCGTGGGCACGCAGTACAGCTTTGCTGATGCGTGCACATCTCGGCCCCCCACCAAGCAGCCGCAGGCTGCACCAATGTTCGAAGTCTCACAGGTCCACCTCCATCAGACCTCGGAGACAAAAGAGACAATTCAAACCCCGCAGGTCAATCTCCGTGAGACCTCGGGGACGACGCAGACAACTGAGAGGGCACCTGTCCCTCTTGAGAAACCTCCGTCAGCCTCCGAGTGTTCACAGGGGGCAATGGATGTGACACCGGCGTCCTCAGTGTCTCCGATGCTCACGGAATCCACCCTGTTGAAGCAGAGCTCAACAGAACGCCTCAGAGGGAAGAAACACCCTCCAGTCCAGGCGCCTGACAAACGCGGCAAAGTCTGAATAACCCTTCTACCTTTCTTCTTTCTCAAAAATGGCTGCTGAGAGTATCATCTACTGGAACTGCCGAGGTCTACTGAAGAACCTGGATGACATTTATGAAATACTTGCGCAACACCAACCTAACATACTTTGCCTGCAGGAGACACACTTAAACTCAACACACACTAACTTTCTAAGAAGATATGCGGTATACCGAAAGGACAGGCATGGCACTGCCCATTCATCCGGCGGTGTCGCTATCGTGGTGCAGAAAGCACTAGCGTCCCAAAACCTCACTCTGGTCACCGACTTAGAGGCAGTGGCAATACGAACCCTTATCTTTGGACGAATGACAACTGTGTGCTCATTATATATCCCTCCAGACTACCGCCTGTCTACTAAAGAGTTTGAAACTCTAGTCGACCAGCTCCCGCTTCCATTCCTCTTGGTTGGAGATTTTAATGCGCACAACCCCCTATGGGGATGCAGAAGAACAGACTCTCGAGGCTCCTTAATCGAAAACTTCCTCTTGTACTCCGGCTCCTGTATATTTAACAAAAAAGAACCAACGTACTTTAACGCAGCGTGCAACTCATACACAGCCATAGATCTTGCTATCGGCTCTCCTTCACTCATGGCAACCATAGATTGGTCTGTTATTCATAACCTCTATGGAAGTGATCATTTTCCTGTCTGCCTAAAACACACAGGAAATACAAGTAAGACGACTACAAATGTATTCAGGTTTAGAGAACAGGATGCTGACTGGACAAAATTCCGAGAACTTACAGAACTGTCGCGTTCTTCTATTGAAAACCTAGACATTGATGACTGTGAAGCATTGGTCGTACGTCATATCATACAGGCCGCAGAGCGATCGATCCCACAGACATCTGACAAGACGCGAAACAAACGACGGCCCTGGTGGAATGCAGAGTGCAAAAAAGCTCGCGAGAACCAAAACAAAGCTTGGTCGACATTTCGCAGGTACCCGACAGCTGACAACCTGATGAAGTTCAAGCGTGCAAAAGCAAATGGTAGGCGTATCCGACGAGAGTCAAAGAGGCAGAGCTGGCAGTCCTTCCTCTCGTCAGTTAACTCCTATACTGATACGCATAGGGTGTACAACAGAGTAAGAGCACTTCAAGGGCACAACACTCATCCGGTCCCTCTCGTCAGTACGGCTGGTGATACGCTGGAACACCAGGCAGATGCCATAGGCCAACACTTTGAGTATATCTTCAGCTCAGCACATTATACAGAGTCCTTTAAACGACACAAGCTTGCTGAGGAACGTAAGCCCATCCGGGATAGAAGGCCATCTGCTGGAGGATACAACACTCTGTTTACCATCGACGAATTGAAGGCAGTGCTGGCAACATGTGGCAACTCAGCTGCAGGCCAAGACAAGATTACATACGGCATGGTGAAACACTTACACGAACACACGCTTGATGTCATTCTCTTACTGTTCAACAGTGTGTGGTCCTCCGGGCGTCTACCCAAGGCCTGGAAAGAGGCAGTTATAATACCCATCCTCAAACAAGGAAAGGAAGCCACACTTGTCACTAGTTATAGGCCTATCGCCCTGACTAGCTGCTTGTGCAAGGTTTTTGAAAAAATGGTAAACCGCCGCCTCATGTATTATCTTGAATATAATGGCCTCCTTGACCGCCGTCAAGCTGGATTCAGATCAGGCCGGTCGACAGCTGACCAACTCGTAGCATTCGAATCCTACGTCAGGGATGCCTTCATTCACAAACAACACTGCCTTTCTGTATTTTTTGACTTGGAGAAGGCTTATGACACGACATGGCGTTATGGCATTCTCCGTGACTTGCAATTCCTTGGAGTGTCAGGGAACATGCTGAATACAATTCAAAGCTACCTCTCTGAACGTACGTTCGTGGTTCGTGTTGGAAATGTTTTTTCAAGGCGGTTTACTCAGGAAAATGGTGTCCCCCAAGGTGGCGTACTTAGTTGCACACTATTCATCGTAAAAATGAACTCCATAAACACTATACTGCCTAAAACAATTTCCTACTCTGTATATGTTGATGACATTCAGATCAGCTTCAAATCATGCAACCTAGCCATCTGCGAACGTCAGATTCAGTTGGCAGTAAATAAGCTCTCAAGCTGGGCAGACAAAAATGGTTTTAAGTTTAACTGTGACAAGACTGTCTGCCTACTCTTTTCAAAACTACGTGGTATAAGGCCGCCCCCCAACATTTCAATGAATGGACACACCATCGCTACTAAGAAGGATCATAAATTTTTAGGTGTTGTGATGGATGAAAAGCTCAGCTTTGTCCCACACATCAAGCAGCTGCGACTGAAATGCTTGAAAGCCTTGAACTTGCTCAAGATTCTCTCGCATCAGTCATGGGGTACAGATCGGGACTGTCTATTAAACCTTTTCAGTAGTGTAGTGCTCTCACGTATTGATTATGGCTCGGTTGTGTACGAATCAGCATCGAGATCCACGCTTAAGATGCTCGACCCAGTGCATCACCATGGGCTTCGTCTGGCTAGTGGCGCCTTCCGAACCAGCCCAATAGCCAGCCTGTATGTTGAGACAGATCGGTGGTCATTAGAACGACGACGGCAGTTCACAAGCATCAAGTATGCAACCAAGGTGCTCTCTCATGTCGACCACCCATCTCGCGAGCTATTGCAGGATACATCAAACGCCCACCTGTTCTTGAGGCGACCATCAGCCACGCCAACGTATCCCATTAGAGTGGCCTCACACTTTGAAAATCTTAATATACCTGTCTCCAATCTTCAACTAAGTTCCCACAAGGACACTGTGGCACCATGGGAAATGCGAGCTATCAATTGCGACTTGTCATTCCTGGAGGTAGGAAAGCATGGCCTCCCAATCGCAATCGATCAGCATTTCATGTACTTGCAGGCAAAATACAGGTGTGCTGAGTACTACACTGATGCTTCCAAGTCCTCGGCCGTCGCATGTGCTGCATACGGCCCAGCGTACTCTGAATCTGCAACAATGAATGAACATACCAGCATATTTACTGCTGAGTGCTATGGCATACTGCTAGCTGTAAGGCACATCTTAAAGAAGAAAGAACCGGCCTCCATCATATACACAGATTCCCTCAGTGCAGTGACTGCGTTGTCTTCCGCAAAGACACATAAAAATCCAGTGACTAATACCCTTCTAAACTGCCTCATGTCAGCCCACAGATCCAACCTGAAAATCACGCTATGCTGGATTCCGGGACACTGCAACATAGCTGGCAATGAGGCAGCGGACCAACTTGCGAAGTCCGCTGCACTCCGCCCAACAGTAGACGTAGCTGTCATCCCATATGAGGACTTGAGGCCGCTAATCAGAAACCGAATGCGTAAGCAATGGCAAGATGAATGGAACGCAGCAAATGCAAACAAACTGCACTTAGTAAAGCCAAGAATAGGAAGATATCTGACTGAAAAACGTAACAGGCACCAAGAGGTTGCACTGTGCAGACTCAGGATCGGTCATACACATGCAACACACTCGCACCTTTTAAAGAACTCTCCAGCACCACATTGTGCAAAATGTGGTGATGAGCTGTCTGTCGTTCACGTTCTAATTACTTGTCCGTACCTCGAACCAGAAAGATTGTGTCACTTTTCAAAGTTGTACAAATGTCACATTCCGCCTCATCCACAATTTTTTCTTGGAGACGATCCCTTGTTTCCCCCAAAAGTAGTCTTAAAGTTTTTAGCTAGTGTAGGCTTCTTACATTCCATAACATATTCTCACTAATCTCAGCCTCCTCTCAATCCTGAGGGAACCGCTGAGACTTTCTTTTTATCAAATGTCATGCAGCGCGCACTCCTTGTCTTGACAAGGACTGTTGACGACACGGCATGACTTTGTAAAACCCATAAGCGTAGCCCGTTTTAAACCCATCACACATAGTCACTACACCTAAGTTTAAGTTCTATACACTACTCTTTTACTCTTGCCACCCTGAATACACTTTTTATAATCAAATCGACCAAAAACCGTGTGTTTGGCGCTCTTTGGCCTGAGTTGCCCTTGCGCCACTAAAATCTACCATCATCATCATCAAGAGAGCAGAGTGGATTAGGGAACAAACGGGGGTTAAGGATATCATAGCTGAAATCAAGAAGAAGAAATGGACATGGGCAGGGCATGTAGCGCGTAGACAGGATAACCGCTGGTCATTAAGGGTAACTGACTACATTCCCAGAGAAGGGAAGCGGGTTAGGGGGAGACAGAAGGTTAGGTGGGCAGATGAGATTAAGAAGTTTGCGGGTATAAATTGGCAGCAGCAAGCACAGGACCGGGTTAACTGGCGGAACTTGGGAGAGGCCTTTGTCCTGCAGTGGACGTAGTCAGGCTGGTGATGATGATGATGATGATCTGGGAGGTATTAGCTGCAGGTATAGTGGCTGGGATAACTGTGCGCGTAAAGCAGTCAAAACGTAAGTTGTTGCACTTTTTTGGTGTTGAGTGAGGTGAAGAGAATTCTCGTCTAGATAACCTATGTGCGAGCAAATCTCGTGATAGCAGAGTAGGGGCTGAAGTGCATGTGTGGTCCCCAGCCAGTGAGTCTGCTCATATCCCCGCGTGGCGCGTAAGATCTCCAACGGAATAATGAACCAGCTCATTACCGTTGGGAACTCCTGGTTGAATATTGAGGCCTCCATGTTCCGGGGACCAGTGAATGTGATTATCTGTGTTTATTTGAGCGCGTGCTAAAATACTTGAGGCCACCTGGAATAGTGTACCGCGACGTTATGCAACTGCAGTGGGTTTGGAGTGCGTTAATATTGTGTCGCGCTAAGAGACGGCTAGGGCAAGGTCAATGGCCACTTTTTTGGCTTCGCAAGCGTTCATTGTTTATATAGTAAGAGCACTAAGGGCTGTCCTGTTCGAAGTAAGTATGGCGTAAATGTAGCGCGAAAAAGAAAAGGAAGAGGAAGTGAACACCACAAGTGCTTGTAGAATTAATTTTCTGGTCCCCATCTTTTTAGCGCTACATTTAAACCATAATGAATCAGTACCGACTCGCTCGCCTCTTCGTTTTTTTACCAAAGTTATGTTAGGAAAAAAACACGTAGTCGAAACAACGCATTATCAGAACTCCGCTGACTTTTTACAGACGTCTTGTGAAATTAGCCTAATAATGGTCACATGTTTGGTTTTTAACCCAACATTATTCAATAGTAGCACTACCTGACAAGAATAACACAGGTAATTCAAAGAGAGCTCGCTCAATCTTTTTATTTCTGCAGCAGCTACCGCCGGGCAACTCAACGCTCGCGTGGGGAAATTGTGTTGTTCGCTGCCAGGAACCATATCCCGATTAGCGTTCGCACAACTCTCTTCTGTAGATAACTTTCGTTACTGCTTTTAGTCGCTTGTGATATCTAGAAGGTGTGCAGAACGATTTCCTTTTCTCGAACGCGGCCTAACGCTTCACACAATTCTCACTGCACCGGCTTGGTCTGCATCATGTTGGTTTATGAGGAACGACGGCCCTCCGGTGGTGAGGTGACCTACGCCACTCCTTCAACAGCCACTGGAAGCCGCTGAGCGGTAGCCTGGAGCGGAGAAACAAGCGCAGAATAATCAAGAAATTCGCCCCAGTTTCCTCGTTTCCTCCTTCCGTCACCCACAGGTGGAAAACAGTGGAAAACAAATGGATATGCTCCGGTACACTCTGGTTAGAGGGACGTCACCAGAACGGAGCAGAATCATCATCCTCCAGTTCCTCGCAGGCAAGTATATTTTTCTTACAGTGTAGGGGCATCACGTTGGGCTAAGATAAGCTGTAGTTAAGTGCAATGCACTGAAGGTTATTGATAGTTTATATGAACCAAGGAACGTCGTGAACAGACATCAGATATTTTTAATGTGAGAGCATAAAAAATTTGTACATTTCCATGAATGGAATGAAGACGAGTGGGCGAAGCTATGAGTTATAAAGTTCATAAAGGTTACGCTAAAGTCACCGACTAGTGTAAAGGATGGACAGTTGGATACACGGATGGATCGACCAATGAACGTATGCATAGACCGATGGGGGGATGAATGGACGGACAGAATAATAGACAGATGCATGCAGGCGTGGACGAATTTATGGACGAACAGATGCATGCATAGATAGACAAAAGTGTGGCGTTGGTGATTATGTATTGCGCTGTCGTAGTTTATTGTACGTGAAGTCGGTTGTGTACACATGTCTTCGTTTCTCGTTGTGCAGGAGATCAGTTTTGAATAAAGTTTTGTCGGGTGTAATGGAAGCCATTTATGATGAAAGCTTCGGTGCTGAAAGCTGGCTAACCCAACGTAAGCATAGTATAAATATTATGGTCCTAGAACAAACCGAACAACATCATTTTGCATGGCAATCAAGTATTATACGGCAGAGCCACGCCAGGTCTCGGAACTGATTTTCACATAAACCGTAAATAATGTTCGTTATGAGTCAAGTGGGGTTGTAGTGTTGGCTATCTAATCTCGTTAACAGCGCATACGTACTCCCATCATACAGCTGTCACGCCGGGTAAGCGTCAGTTACAAGGAAGTGATATCCAAGAAAGCTTATATATCTAGCAGTGCCCAGGGCCGCCATCCCCCCTGGCAGAAGCGCTACATATCAGCTTACTGCTTTTCTTGTTCACTCTAAAAAAACTGCGGAGGGCATCGCAGCAGTAAAAAGGCCAAGTTAGTCTTCAGAGCGTTCTACTATCGCAAAGCATCCGATAGAGTAAAGAGAGAGAGAGGGGTTCAAAAAAGGAAAAGACGCAAATTCTGCAGCCCTGATTGGGGGAATGGCTCAGCGTCTGTAGGGGAGGAGAGGGAAGAGGGCTGTAAAGATGTGAAGAAGAGAGAGGAAGAAGAGAAATGGCTTCCATTACCAAGAACGTGGCAGGCGGCTTTTATAGCTGGTTGTTTAGTCCATTGTCCTCAAGGAACCGAAGAACCACCTTGAAGATCTGGGTGCGGTGCTGTGCAGGAAAGAGAAGGTCCCTCTGTGTACCCGTGGGTGGACCTTGGCGACTAAGCGCGGTCAGCAAGACGCAGTGTGTGTGTGCGAAACGCTGCACAAACGCACAATAGGCGCCCAATGGTTTCATCTTCCCCGCACGCAGTGCATACAGGGGGCGAGGATATGTCAAGCCGATGACGCGGGGCCACAGGCCAGCACCAGTGCATGCGTAAGC